>JBCFYV010009882.1:95196167-95474904 GCA_039000515.1 Timema cristinae | reverse complement strand
TTCATCCATAAAGTCACAGCACTTGAAAATATTTTCGTTCAATAAAGGGTCTGTTTAAGGCAAGTTTCACGTATAAGCATTAAAACATTTTTTTTTAAATCTGGAGATTTAATATGTATAGGTGGGAGCTTATGTGTATCAAATTTGGATAAAATAGTTAATTGGGTAATAAGTTTTAGCGGATATTTATCAAAACACAAATTAATTTTTTTCCTATGTAATAAAAAACATGCTAAAACGAATTATAGAAATCGAGTGTATGGTACAAGATTAATATATCAGACATATTTATTTTCAAATAGATATGCTTGCCTGAGAAAAGATAAATTGAACATTTGGAAAGTGTGAGTATGACCCATTCATTTTCACCAGATAGATAGATATCAAAAGAGAATTAATTGCTGTAGCAATAGAATGAAAGAGGATAATTTATTTTTCTTAATTTACTTTTTTATATCTACTGATATATTCAACTGAAATATTATCTGTAGATTGAACTGAATAGTTGTAATGAGATTGGTTTTCCATCTTATTTCCAGGAAATGTTGGTTAAGTAGGGTGTCCAGCCAAACTATATTATAAAATTCCCTAACTTTTCCGGTTTTCCAGACCCTATTTATAACTTTTCCAGTCACTATATATATTCAAACATCTTTAAGTCACAATTTAATGCAATAATATATTTAGAAACACACACATTTTGAAATTAAGTCACACTATGATAGTGCAATTTAAGTTAGATTTCAGTCAGATCATTTTGAGACATTAAAAGATTGTCTCACACAAATACAGCTTAAAATTGATGTGACACTTTATTTTTTTGTTTCTTTTTCTTATAACATATAAACATGACTCAATTTTGGCTAAAGACTAGAAGGGTGGCAGACCACTTGAAAATCACTTGTTGAATTTGATAATTGAGATTAGCATGCTCAACAGGGACACTTGAATTAAAATAGATTCCTAGTGTGTATTAATTGGATAAAAAAATATGTTGGTTTTACTATTGTAAATAAAAGTTGCATATTTTATTAGTGAAAATGGGAATATTCCAGAAATTTGATCAAATTCCCTGACTTTTCTAGGTCACTGGACATCCTGTTAAGTTTCTCCTACCTATTATCCTACTCACTCCTCCCCCCTCCCACTTAAAATGATTTAGTATAATAAATGAAGAAAAAGGTTAAGAATGGTAATAAAGTTACCTTTTAACAACATTTACTTGGGGACATGAGAAAAACTAAAATGTGGACATTATTATGTGTGTTTCACGTGACAATTCAAAGCTAAATAGAAAAACATATTCTACTTTAAGAGCTCAACTAAAAGAAAATGTATTTAAATAAATGAGTTAAATCTGCATAAGGAGAATAAATAGAACAAAATTTTTTTTATTCAGATTAATCTTATTTTTCAACATTATAACATTCAATGCTGAATAAACATAAGAATAAATTAATGATTAGTGTTCAATCAGATTTTTGTATTGAAGTTATGTTTTTTTTAATCTAATGATCTTACACACTAACACAAATCATTGGTTATTACTTGAATACTATTATCCAAAATAAAATGATTAATAAAACTAAAAAGTTATTTTTCCATTAAAAAAGTTAAAAAAAATTTATTTATTTTATTAAATATGATCAATTAAATTAAAGTGGTATGAATAAAAAAACTCTGGCTAAAATGTGAAAATGTTTATATTCCTGCGACTTTTTCTTCTTAATCATTAAATATTTGCCTTCACTCATCATATAGCAATTATAATTTCTAGTACTGTTACTTCATTTACTGTCACTGGTTGAGATATTTAAATTTTCTCAGTTGAGGAGACTTTTATTGGTTATTGGAATGTTTGAAAAGAAAATTACAAACATGCAGTTGGTACTATTTTTTTTCTGGCAATCTCAGGATACTAAAGCATTTAACGAAATTTGCTAATGAGAAAAAATATGTATCATTTTAAGATTGTTAATTTACATCTAAATCAACAAAACTGACCATAATTCACATTTAAAGGGCCAAATGATTGATTTCATGAAATGTTTTACATTTGTTTTAGTTTACAAATACAAGAATGCTGTAGTGAAAGATACATGTTTTTGAGAGTAATTTTAATTTACCAAGAAAAGGTTCATAAAAACCAGTTAAATTTAGTGTTTCTAGTAATTACTGTATTAACCCAAGAATAGGTCGCCCCCGAATATAAGCCACACCCCAAATCTGCAACCATTTTCACAGGAAAAATAATATACATTTGAAATAAAATCACTTTATGTAAATCACTTAAAAAGGAAAAACAATATTTAGACTGAAAATGAGATCACTTCATATTAGATCACTTGAAGAGGAAAAACAAAATTGGCATTTACAGTTAAAATGAGATAACTTGCAGAGAAAAACAAATATTTACAGTTAAATTGTTTTCAATATGGTCTGCCATCTTATCACTCCCAAATTTTGTACATAAGCCTTAACTCTCTCACCAAAGAATATCAACTTCAGGTGACCTGGTGTCTAGGGGTAAGGTGTCGGACTTCTGTGCCAGGGGTCCGGGGTTCAATCCTCGGTCCCGGCACAAATTTATCTGATTACCAAACCCTTCCTTCACCTCTGACAAGACATCTTGTGAATGTGGGGAATGCCAGGCCTCCACCGTGGTTCGGATTCCACGTTAAACTGTAGGTCCTCCATTTCATCTCACAATCACCCTACCATTACACATTAGCGTAAGTGTGTACAACCCGAACGGGTAGTAAGACGCGGTGCTAATAATAATAATAATAGCAACTTCGATCAACATAATGCAGCTACATTTTTATAAGGCAAATAAAATCCACTTTGTCCCCTATAGTAGTAAAAATATATGCCAGTAGAATGAATTGAATAGACTAATCTTGAAGGTTTTGGCAGCCAGCTTTGTGTCCACATGATTAAGATACATAGAAAATCAAGGTTCAACTATTTTAAGTGGCATGTAGGACCATCTGTTGTGGTGATTAGTAACTATTTCAATATATATCAATATTACTATATACACATCTTAAAGATACAAAATTTGGTACTTATTATCTTAGAGTGTGATTATAGCCCCAATTAAGATTATATCAAAGCTGTTTCTGGGAAAAAAGTGTGGTTTATTTTTGGGTCATTACAGTATATATTAGAACACACATCTAGTTAACCATCACTCTCACCCCACCTACTTCCATCCAAAAGGACTAATAAACTTGGACTTCTTCAGGATACAAACAAAGTGTTTTCAAAATGGCTTGTCATGTTTAATGGTATGACTCCTTGGAGACCTTATTGTTGGAATGAAACTTCTTCCTTTAAAATATGTACAGTACAATTTTCATAAAAATACCTTATCTGAAAGCTAGAAACGTTTCTAATTCTAATTTCACAGATTTATACAACAGATCATGTAATATGCAGCTATAACTTTTGATAGATATTATCAATACCTATAAAATAACAATAATACTATCAGTTTTGGCCTATAAAAAAATGTGTATTTTTTAAAAGGCCCTTTATATGACAATTTAACTGTAGATATATCCCTTCAAATGTTAAATAAATATTTAAATAATGCCATTTAACATTTAAAAAGATTAATGAGAAAGAAGATTGTGTACAATTGATTTAGTGTATTAATCACAACTTGTGAATGTGAGGAATGACAGGCCTCCACCGTGGTTCGGATCCCACGTTTAACTGTAGGTCCTTCATTTCACAATCACCCTACCATTACACATTAGCGTAAGTGCGTATAACCCGAACGGGTAGTAAGACGCGGTGCTAATAATAATACAATTGATTTAGAGTTCGCTTCAAGTGCTGTCCCAGATGATAATAGTTCTTAACTTCTCTTAAGAGTCTAAGAAATAAACATAAATAAAATACTTTTGGTGAGTGTTACGGGCATGACGTACCAGATTAAACATGGTTTGCCCTTTTGCTATCAGCAATATTTCATAATTAAACCAATTACACACCATTTAAACTAGTTAGTTATTGTTCGAAAGCTGTTTTAAAAAGTAAACTTATGTTTAAGATTAGGTTTTAAATATCTGAATATGATAATACCCCTTAAAATGTAACCACTTTATAAAAACTATGTAGACAGTGCATATTAAATTTGATAGACCATTAATACCAAGACTAAGCCTTTAAATTATTGTTGATGAATTACTTTTATAATGTAATAATAATAATAATAGTGTAATAGAAATCTATGAAAATAAAAGTTATTTGGTTTTACTTTACCAACATGTTCATCTTTAACATCTTTCTTCTCTTCTGTTTATTTATTTCCCCTCAAATTTTGTGATCAAATGGAAACTCTCTTCAAGCATTAAACTTTAGTAGGTTTGTCAACATTCTTAATGAATGAATGAATTAATCTAAGCTATGTTGAATTAATCTTTTATCTTGTTTTTATTATATTTATATTTAAATTACACTATGTATACACAAAGTGACAAGATGAGCCAATTCAAGGCTCGAGGATAGTGTAATATAGTAAAATAAATAATAGGTGTATATTTTTCAAAACTTAAAAAAAAACTTCGGAATATTCTTTAAATAAATAGTAAAAGAAAAATTTGTTGTGACATTATATCTTTGTCTTCAAGCTGATTAAAGGACAACACAATAATAGATTAACACATGGTTTTTACTATCTTAATGTTATTTGTGACATTTAACCCTCCTTTATGTGCTGGTCACATATAAATATTTTCAGGTCTTCTAATTTAAATTGGAAATTTATTTTTAATCCATAGTTAATTGCTTGGATTTTTTTTATCACAAATGTAATTTGAAAATGTTTTAGTTAAGTTAAAAATACTCTACTATCTGTGTTAAGTAATGTATTTTGTTATTATTTAAGTGTACCAAATAGAAACTGAACAAACTGTTTACTGTATGTGAATAGATTAAAGATTTATTTTCTATAAACACATGTCTTAATGGAAGGATCTAGCGCCTTGAATTGTACCTCTTCTAATGCTCCCGATGTTAATAAAATTGAGATTTTGAATCATATTTGGATCTTTCATTAAAAAATTACAACCATAATCCAAGCATAATATATTAAGAGATAATAACCATGTAAAAACAGACAGTTGAATAAATAATTTCAAGCCTTATGATAAAACATTTAATTTACTGAAAAAAAAAAGTACCATGTAATTTTGAGCATAGACTGGATTGTCAAAAGATTGCTTGGTATAAACACTCAGACGACGTCATTGAATATCCAGTTAGTAATTGAGGTTAGCTACAAAACTCCCTGACTTTTTAGGGTTTTCAAGAGAAGATTTTTCCATTTTTCCTGACCACCCTTTTACATTTTTTATGGTGAATGATGATTTTTTAAATTTTATTTATCAAATTGATCACAATTTTTTTTTAAATCACTAGTCGCTACTCAACATAAACATTTTAATCAGTTAGTTTTAAACTAAACATGTTTCTGGTATTTAGATAGCATTCAACTTTTTTTTTCAGTGTTAAATGCAAGTTTAATGGGGTTTTAAGACAAGTTTTAAATCTTCTGATTCTCCTTGTTTTTAATTAAATTCCTCAACCTTTTACTGTTTTCCCTGTCATAAAAAAAATCCTTAACTTTTCCAGGTTTTACCACCATGTAATCGCAGACTTCTACGGTTCAGCTGATACTTTTCCTGTTATTTAAGCCTTATTCTGCTAAGAAAGATATTTATATTAGTACTTAGAATATCCTAACTTAAATAAACAGGATGGAGAAAAATATTTTATGGAACTGCACAAATATTTGTAACTAGAGAATGAGGAACCACAAAATGGCATAATCATCCCCAATTCATCTGGAATAGTTTAAATCCTAGCCTCTCAGGACAAAGCAAAGTCTAGCACAATAATCAAATCATTCAGTCATTTGTGCCAGTTAACACTTTATTGAATACTAGCCCTCTTCCCCGTAAAAAAAATATTGTAAAGAATCCTGTAAAACAAAGCTTAATCATCCATCATGTCAATATAAAAACAAAACTCTTTACTTTTTTTTTTAAATACAGTCCTACCATCACTGTATCGCCCTCTCCCGCTTTTTATCCTCCCTCCTATTTTCATCTCATTCCTCTTTTCTCAACTCTAACCCCCACCCCCTTTCCCTTCAACAACTTTTTTTTTCCAACGACTATATAATATACTATCGACTTTTTATTAAGAATAAATTAAATTTTCAAAATAAAATATAGCCTATGTTACTCACTGATAATGTAGCTTTATATTGGTGAAAGAATTTTTAAAATCGGTCCAGTAGTTTTTGAGTTTATCCCATACAAACAAAAAACAAAATATCAAATCTTTCCTCTTTATAATATTAGTATAGATAACATTTGTAATATAATTTCTGATAATTGATAATAGGGGTAGATCTTAAATCCAGAAGTCAGCAATATTGAGTCAGTAGTAACCTAGTGTGCAATGATGGTAATATAGCCCAGTTGGAATGACCATTATCATTAGTGGTGAGCTGAAGTGGGTTCAGGTGAGACCATTGTTAAAGTTGCATGAGATTTTCGAGCCCATTGTTAACATTTATTTTTCACAAAAAAACCATACAATTTTTATAAATAGATTATATTTTCCATAATATATTTATTTAATAATTATTGATGAAAAAAAATCTGTTAAGTAGTCAGTGTCGTACAGTATAAATCACAACAAGTGTGCAAGCAACGGAGAAGGAATGGGCAAACTGAAACTGGATTCAGTGGGACTTGTGTGCGTGTAGAGTTGAGACATCTAACAGAATGTCGCTACGATATGGAAACTGCATTTTTTTAACACCTGTGTATAGGTAATTTATTTAAAATAATGCTACCATATTTTATAATATGATTTATTATTATTATTATTATTATTAACACTGCGTCTTAATACCCATTTGGGTTATACACACTTACACTAATGTGTAATAGTAGGGTGATTGTGAGATGAAATGGAGGAGCTACAGTTTAACGTGGGATCCAAACCACGGTGGAGGCCTGGCATTCTGATAAATCTGTGCCGGGACCGAGGATTGAGGCCCGGACGACCCCCAGTACAGAAATTTGACACCTTACTCCTAGACCAAATATAATTTAATAAAAAATGTTAAAATATTTTCCTGTATCATTGTATTAATATTTCCCTATATTAAAAATATATTAAAACAAAAAGAAAACTGCGAGCCTATTGTTAAAATTTTTGCGGCTCATTACTGATTATATTTACTCGATAATTAATTTTTAGTAGAAGAAGATGGATATATTTAAGTAAACCAAGAATAAATTTATTTCATTCTGTTATGAGTTAGATATAAGAATTAAATCATTAAAAATCAAAATTCATCTTTATTTTCATCCTAGAGAATATATAATTTTAAATATATCTAATGCCCTACATATCTTCTGAATGAGTCTAGAGTTAATATTAACATTCTCATACTTAAAAGGCAGTTGATGATGTTTAAGAATTTTAAGAATATTTTATATGTCTGAACAAACGCCTTATAAACTTTATTTCAAATGCTGTATTATAGAAAATATTATGTCTCAAAAGGTAATATAAAAAAAAGTTTTTTTTTCTGTAGGTCATTATGTTGTTTATTTATTTTTCATTCCGTAGTTTAATTGATATGAATAAAAGAAAATTAAACCAAATTTTATTTAATTTTTGTTTGTGTTGATTTTCTCTAAGTGAAATTTGATTTTAAGATTATTATCTTGTGTTAAGTTTACTTTTTTTAAGTTAAATTAGTTTCCTTCTATTTGCCGGTCTTATGACTACCGGATAAATATTGCTATTGGGAGGGTAAGTTATCTGCCAGATAGCTAACTGTAGGATAAATATATTTTTATTCAGTACACGCAAGGTTGATACTGTTTTTACTGGTGCGCACATGCGTATAAGTCCTGCTGATAGTGCTACAACTAGCGAGTGGTGACAACGCTCAAATAGTGATGGGCACAATCGAGTAGTTATAAGAATCGAGTAAAAGTACTCAAGTAACTTTTAGCGAATCATCTACTCGAATCGTCCCGTGGCAATCAGTTGGACAAAATTACTCGGGAGCAGGGCCGGTCTAAGACGAAATATGAGTTTTGTGCACACAAAACTTTTGCCTTAGACTGGCCCTGCTCGGAAGTCTTGCAATGGAATTCAATACTAATAACAAGTCCCTAATCTCTTCCTGTAGTAGTCAGTCTACACTGACAGAGACCTCCATCCCCTTATATTCAGTTTTCACATTGCATGTAGGCAATATGAAAGTATGCGTTTTAAGAAGTTCTTTAAAAAAAAATTGTTTTATTCTCTTTTTAATAAAATAAACTTTTCTTTATACACTCATGTTAAAGATATTGATAATAATTGTAACTTTTTAAAAGTGAAAAGAGGTTTGTTTTTTTCTATTTTGTAACTTATTCTAAATAGTTTCAATTTATAAATCATCATATTTTACCAAGGAGAAATTATAATCAATAAATTAAGAAATACAATAATTAGTTTCGTTATAATATGCGATTGTGAAAATAAGACTGCCGAGTAAAAAAAATAGAGTTACTTTCATCGAGTACTTTTGAAAAGAATCTGAAATGTGATACGCTTAGTTAGCATGCTTTTCGATTGTATACTTTACATCTGCGAGTATTTTGTATTGAAAATGCATGTGCCACATTTAAACCATAAAGAGTCAATTTTGCGTTGCAGAAGAAACTGTTGGTGAAAAATCAGCTCTAAGGGAATATGCCTTTTAAATGGAAATAGCATTGTAAACAGTCCACCCAATAAGGTCGATTCTTACTTAGAGGGTAAGAAAAGAGAAAATAACAAGGTCCGAGTAAAGTTACTCGAATAATCCCGATTAAACAACACAATCGAGTTATTTGATTGTGCCCATCACTACGCTCAACAAATGTTAAATAATGGCGGCTAAACGAGTGCGAGGAAACAGATGTTGTTACATAGGCGCAGAAGCTAAGTTGTCTAGCAAGTGTTAATTTCAGTATCTGCCAAAATGTGGGCAATAGTTGGATACAACATTTACAAAATATCATTTATTGTACTCACATTTTGATCATTTGTTCTTATATAACTATAACTCTACAAATAGCTTGTCAGTTTATATAAAAGTGAATTAAGTGTTCTAACTTTGTATAGTTAGAGCCGGGCCTGTGCTTACTAAACACGTGAACCAAGATTTTAACCTAAAAACAGATTTTGATTGGCGAAACGTATATTGTTTATTAATAGTCCTCCCCAAACTAAAATGAGTCAAGAGAAATATACAGCTCCCTTGGATTGAAGAAAAATTCTAATCGTCACTAGTTGACCACAAGCCAAAACTAACCATAGAAATACACACAGCAGATTCCAAACTAGGTTTAGTTAATAATAATAATAATAATAATAATAAATAATAATAATAATAATAATAATAATAAAATAGAAACCTTAATGAACCTCAAAAAGAGTTCAATCTAATTTTCAATTACTTTATCTGCTTACCTGAAAAACCATATCTGGCTTTTAATGTTAAACTTTATTTTGAAAAAATATGTAATTAAGACTCATATGGGTGTGTTTCAAATCAGTGGCTTTGTAATATTATTTATATGTATTATTATTACAATATGATGGTGATAAATCTGAGGGAATCTCATTAATTTTTAAATCATTCAACTTAATTTATGGAGCTAATAAATTGTAGCTAACATGATTTGAGGACGTACAAATGTTAAGAAACGATTAAGGATATTCTGAGTACTATATGAATCTTAAAGAAACATTAAGGATTAATATCTGTAACTTATTCCTTGAAATTTTAATCAAACAATTAAAAAAAATACTTGAGGTAATGTCTGAGAGAGCACCAACTCTCCACATCAAGATTTGTAGCACCCGTCTCGGTGGCGTAGTTGACTAACGCGCTAGTCATGTTGAGCTCGACTACTGAGGACAGGGAAAATGAGGTTCGAATCTCGGTCGGGTGAACTGGGGGTGTTTATCCTAAATGGTTTTCCACACTCCCTCCAAGCAAATGCGGGTTCACTTCCTCTAATTCAACCATCCCAATTACTAATCCATTAGTGTAATTAGTACTGAAAGCATATAACCCGAACGGGTAGTAAGACGTGGTGCTAAATAATTTAAAAAAAAGGATTGGTAGCTTTTGTGCCTGGAAAATATGTGAAACATATATACATTTTCCAAACACAACATTTAAAGTAGCACCATGTTATATACTAAAAATAATATTTTGATGCAATTAATCTTAAAGAAACATTCAAATTTTTATTAGTTAATACATCTAAAACCTTCAAGAAGCAAAATGAAAAGTTTAATAAACAATGTTTGAGAATGTACGAATTGGAAAAGAATCCATATGATATATAATAATGAAATATTATATACAGAAATTGTAACTTATATAGTTAAAATCTACATGCAACTAATAAACAGTGACAAACATAATGTTTAAAGAACCACACATGTTATACAATGGAAAAAATAATCTCGAAGAAGAGATTATTCAAAAAACATTTAACAAAGAGATTTTTAGATTATTAACCTATAAGGAGCATGAATCTAGTAAAATGTGTCCAACACAACCATTTTAAAAGATGATATTCTAGAGTAGGGATGGCAAAAATTTTCCAACCAGTGTGGCACTTAAGGACTGGCTTAATTTTGAACAAGTCTACTGTTATTTAATATTATTAATGAACATTCAAAAATCAAAACTTGTTGAATATTATTAAATGTAATAAATAGATCAATTTGAAAATATTTTAATAACAACTAAATTTTAAAGAGGGAATATGTATTAAATTGTCAAAGTGCCTTAGGTAGTATTAATTTCAATCACTTAATGCAAAAAGATTCAAAATGACACCTTTGGTGAAATAAATAGAATAAATTGATATGTCACACCCAAAGCTTACATAATCGTTTACATATTAGTCAAAATATTATTGGCTTCAAAAAATTATATGAAGTATGGAAAAATTTTATTTATTTAATCTTTTATTTTCATGTAGGTGTGCCACCCAGTGGTATGCAGGTCGTAGATATTTCCATCCCATTTCTAGAGCTATAATCTAAGCTATACCAAAAACACACACAGGGTTGCCGCTATTTTCTTAAAACAACATTCTCAATACTTTCTAGATTATTCAGACGTACTTACCACTATCCTAAATACTTTGTAAGTCACAATACTGTGATTTTGAACAGGATGACTTGACTTTGATGGGGAAATATATGGAGGTGTTGAGCAAACCCATGTTTTAGGATGAAAATAAGGAAGGGCAGTAGGATTAGACACATGTTTTAATCAACATACCTAGTTCTTCAGTTTACTTTTCCTTTAATGCAAAGGCCTACTATTTAAACCATGCAGTGAAAATATCGCAAATCCAAAATATTTGAGTGACATCCTCTGTGTGGCAACCCTGATAAAAATTATTAGTTTATATATACCTAAATACACAATGAAACTAATGAAATTGTCAAATATAATGTTTAAATTAACATAGCATTATTATATAATAGCGAAGGATATACTAAAGGAATAATTAAGTGTCTAATACATAAACTTGATAAACATTGAAAGGAAGATATTAGAGCAAGACCTACAAACTTACCAGAAGGTGTATAGGCCTTGCCCTTATAACCTATTTTCAATGTTTAATTTAATGAGCCTTTTGGCACCATTTTCCTTTGTTTAAGTAAAACATAATTATAAACTTTTAACTTTAGACTTCATGAAGCTTATCTACAACATAAAACCATAAGGTAAGATTAAATGTTAGGAAAAAATGAAAAAATTTACTTTGACAATTCAATCTTAAATAAATATATACATAAAGACTGTAAGGTTTTGCGCCTAAAATTACATAGACTAATAAAATATGCCCAACACAATATTTCAATTGGCACAAATGCTATACAATGAAAATACTCTGAAATAATAGCTTATATTCATAAAATCTCATCACCCTAGTAAAATGTCTCTTCATAAAATATTTATAAGGATTACATTTTAAAGACATTTCTATTAAAATATCATTAACATTTAGCACATAAGGTGTCCTTAGGGTGAGAAATCTCTAATTATCTTCTTCCGACTTACCTTCTTATAAAAATATACATATGTCCTAACACATATGATAGCTATATTCCTTGTTTCAATGGAATGTTTCAGTTACGATTAACTAAACACATTATCATGGAGACTTATGTGAAAACTCATTTGAATGAGATTCACCCTAAATATAATTCAAATTACTGGATTATATTTATATTTCCTTAATTAATAGATTTAATTTTATTAATTGCTAACAAATCCCTTCAAGAAATTATCATCTAACAATAACATTATTAATATAGTGAATGCTGCACAAAAACATTGTTATAATTTGTGCCATATCAAACAAATACATATAAATCATAGCTGGATTAAAAAAAAGTGCTCAATACATTGAATAATTACTGCTTTTAAATACTTAAAAATCATTGGTTGTATACATGTTTAAATGTTAAAGGACTGTATTATTTATGCAAAATTTTGAACCAATAAAATTTCTTAGTAAAATTTAATAAAAACACACAAATAAAACATTTAATAACATTTTATATTAATATTTCAATTTCAGTGTAATCAAATAAATGAGAATAATTTGTGAAGAACTTTAACTAACAACAACAATACTAATAAATAACAAATTTATTAAAAACTATTTAAATATCTTTAAAAATTCCCTGCAGGGTAATTGACATGTTTTATTACAAATGGTATTTACTGCCAAAATCTATAAATAGATTTATGGTTTTTAAAGCCTAATTGTTTAAAATACTTTGATATATTGGAAATTCATTAAACTGAAATAAAAAATGTGTTTTAGACATGAACAAATTAAAAATATTAATGATATTGTATGAAAAATTTCAACATTTTGTTATTTAAAGGAATAAATTTCAAATTTCAACCATGCTAATGAGTACAGTATGTCAGCTCATTTATCCTTAACACGTTCATTATAAACCTGAGTTTAGTTATTGTAGGCTGTTTATAGTTTGAATGACTGAAAAAAAGCTCACCAAAACTTTCTTAGACAATAGATTAAATCATGCGCCTATACAAGAATAGTATTAGTTAAGGTGCCGGGCACCGGGTCTTCTCTGGAATTCATTCATCATCCACCACTTCCACCACCATCGTATGACATATAACATCATATCCGGTACGGTTGTATTGGTATTTAAGATATCCGGTACGGTTGTATTCGAATAGAAGATCTACAAACCGTAAAGGAAACAGTACCACTAATAGTATGTTCTTAATAAACGAGCGAGCAAAAGAATATTTACAGTCCAAGTTTGTGCCAGGTTTTACCCAGCATGTAAGATAAGGTTCTGGTTCAACTGGAATTACCTGGTCACACTTCACGACACGTAAACTCATATAAATTTTACCCGGTGTGGCACCTCCCATGTGTCGAATATCAGCTTGTTTTTGCAAATAGTATCCCTGGAAACAAAAAAGTTCCAAAATTGTTACACAACATTATCAATCCAAAGAATACAAATAATTTTTTTTCCAGCACCGCGCCTTAATATTAGTTTGGGTTATACACCCTTGTACTAATTACACTAATGTGTAGAGCTGGAGAGAGGTTGAATTTAGAGCAAGCGTATATGTGTTTATGTGGAGGGAAAGTAGAAGACCATTTTGGAAAAACTCTTAGTACACCTAACTGGGATTTATACCCTGTTATCGGCATCTAATAAAACATGAAAGTGACCTCTAGAGCATGCGGCCATCGAAACAGGTATCAGGGACGCCATATTTAGAGGAACTGTAGCCGCATTTGTGTGGAGGGAGAGTGGTCATACGCACTTACCCTAATATGTAATGGTAGGGTGATTGTGAGATGAAATGGAGAACCTACAGTTTAACATGGAATCCAAACCAGTGATGGATTAATTAAAACGTCTTGTCAGAGGTGAAGGAAAGGTTTGGGATATAATATATGCATATGTACTTATTACGCTAATGGGTTAGGGATGAGGAAGGTTGAATTTAGAGAAACTGTATATACATTTAAATAGAGGGATAGTGGAATACCACTTTTGAAAAACCACCCCAAATACACCCCACCAGGATTCAAACCCGTATCTCCCTGTTGTTGGCAGTCTAGTCTAACAAGAGATTACACCTTAGATCCTGTGGCCACCAAATCAGTATGAGGAAGGATGGGAATTTAGAAGAAGTGTATCTGCTTTGTGTGGGAGAGTGTAAAACCATTTATGGAAAACCACCCTCAGTACACTCATCCTGATCAAACTCAGATCTCCCTGCTATCGGAAAAATGGTCCATTGTGAGTGTGATGCCTTAAACCAGGTGACCCCGAAGCAGGTTACTTTTTAATTGATCCTGAGTTAGTCAACGGATGATTGGTTTAGTCAAAATAATGAACTTGGTAAATAATCATATTCAGTCCAAATATTATTATAGCTATCAAATAAATATATGAACTTTGACAAAACATTGTTCATTTATTTTTCAAATATATTTTAATAAAAGGACTTATTTCAATTTTAGATTCGAGAATTTTATTTCCATGTACTTAAATTACCTTAAAAAAATACATTTTTAAGATTAGTTTATTTATGCTTACCTCATAAAGGAATACAATGATGGATGCATAATCTCTAATATATAATCTCTGATATTATTCTCATTGCTGCATCGTAATCACCCATATTGTATTTTGCGATTAGGAACTCATTCAGCTCACTAAAAAAAGGTACAGTATTTTATATTTAATTGGATTAATTATAAATGTTTTAATATCAATTTGTTTTATTAATTTGTATTTTATCATTGGTTCAGAAGTGATTTAAGCCAATCTAAAAGTTGTTAATTCCCAAGACCACACTTAAGGTGAGATTTTAATTGCTTGGACCCGTCCACTTTGGAACAATGTAAAGACTATGAAACTTTTAAAACATTTGGATTCAAATAAAAGCAATTTCAAAAGTAGTTGGGCTACCATGGAACTCACAATGCCTTAACGATCTTTACAAAGTCCACTTATTATTTGGTTAATATTTCGCTCTCATATTGTTTTACATAATGATCTTGGAATATTGTGAAGTTAATGAATTATTAAATATTATAAAGATTTAAAATATTTAAGCATAATAAAAGAAAGTACTCTCTTTACATATATGAGGAATTCTACCTTATCTTTAAATTTTGACTTCACAATATTTAAATTTTCATTTACAATTAAAAGTGTAGCTATGGATATTATTTGAATGCACAGAATATAAACTTTTACTATCTATTTTCAGCAGAGCAGAAGTTTTTAAACGGTAAAAGGAATCACAAGTATTGAATTCATTAAGGAGAAATTTTTTTTTTTATTATAGATTTATCTGGATGGAAAGTCAAAGAGGGGATGTAATGACAATTTCAAGGTTTCTTCCTCTAAAAAATGTATTTCCTTCTTACCTTTGAAAAACTTCTTCTATTTTGGGAGTTAGAAAGAAAAATCTCATATTCTGTGCATTGAAATAATATCCATAGCTACACTTTTCATTGTCAGTGAACATTTAAATATTGTGAAGTCAAAATTTATGGTTAAGGTACAAAATTTAAAATTAATGTAGAAGGCCTCATATATAGAGGCAATTAATTATAAATATTGAACACCTTTGACTAAAACGCATCATCAAGCAAGATGTGTTACAATTTGTTTGATAGTTTTTTTTTAAAATTTTAAATAAAATCTTCACTTTTAATAGTTGCTATTTTGCTTTGTTTGCATTTGCAAATAGCAGGCAAATTTTGTAAAAAATCAGTTCATTAGTCAAAGGAAAAAAGGTAGAGCATTGTTATCACATATACATTGGACAATGTCGTTAGGACCTCTATTGATTGACTTGCATTTTTCGAACAACAGGTTTCGAGGATCATAAACTTGAAGGTAAGAGCACTTCGAAGAAGAAATAAACACATGACAGGGAATGGGTTAGCTAATAATGATTTTAAAATTAGTTTAATCCATATGACTATGGGTATGTGGTGTAGGACTATTATAACCAGAGAGAACTCCACAAGAAAGAAGGGAAAGTCCTAAATTAATTAAACGGCATAAGTTGTAAAAGTTTTACAATGCTTCAAGATCATTTTAAAAGCATATGTAAATGCAATATAGATGCATGTTCTATGAGTACATTTTTATTTAGTGCCCTGTTAAAGATGTACTTACTGTCAAATACACACCAAATACTCTGATTAATAACTTATATTTAAACAATTCTAACAATGCACAGAGCAAGGAAACTTTTAGATTTTTGTTAAATTCAACTGGACACGATAAATATAGCATTGTTTTGATATTAAACAGAAAAACATGATTTTCAAAACAAGTGACTTCAATAAAGTGTAATAAGAAATAAAATGTTAACATAATTATTCAAAACTTACATAATTCCTAAAATTTCAACGAGAAAGAAGGACAAAGAAAATCTGAAGATGAAGAGGATGAAAAAGTCGATAAGTTCAGCAGCAAGTCTTTTCCACAACCTCGGAATGATGTATAAAATGGCTCCTTTAACAAAATGAGATATACTATTTTCAACAATAAAATATAATATAATATACTACAGCACAGTCCTGCTAGTATGAACGTGCGATAGTCTGGAAGATGTGGTAATCCAAACCTCCCCTAGTTTTGTCCCCTCCAACCGCACTCAAGGTCACAATGTTTTTCTCTTAATCTTATCGCAACAACTTTCTGTTGATGTTTGGTCTAGTGTTTGAATAAATTTGTTGTATATTTTTGTTGAACAAAATAAAACATAACATATTAAGTCTAAAACAGATATGTGTGATTTTAGACAGACTTGAGAAAGGCAAGATATTAATAAAACTAGCTTGCCTATTCTATGGGTATTAGGGTGGTCCCTAATTTTGAAGTTTTTAAATGTTTTTGTCTGACCCTTCTATGTCGTTCTACTATATAAAAAAATATTTTTTTGAAAAGTTTTATACAGATCTGATTATATTTAGAGGTCTCTCAAGTCAATTAAAATTTCAACTTCAATTATCTGTGTACCAAATGTTAATTTGAGTTTACTTGCTGTATCTGTTAGAATTATACCGTTTGTGTGTTTATCGTCGTGATCGCTTTGTAACTTGTTGAGTACTAATAATTTTATTTTATTGATTTAATTAAGTTTTTTTATCTTATTTATTATTGATTTATTCAAGAACACACTTTGATAATCGTAAAAATATTGTCAGTTGCAGTTATTTTGAAAGCTGAACAGTAGAAATGGCAGCAGTACTAATACAAGACAAGTTTCCACAATTTGGTTAATTGGCTCTGAAGAAAGTGGGCTGAAAGGATCCAAATTACCTTCAAGTAAACAAGTGTTGAGAGTCTTTTTCTATCACCAGAGAACCTTGAAGAAGACAATTCGTGAATGTTGTAGGATTGTTGTTAAGGAAACTGTTGGTTTTTTTTGGAGGGGAAAGGCTTGTATTCCCATTAGTCATGAACAGGATTGTATTAAGAAATTGGAGAAATTTCATTAAAAGTGGCTCAAGCTGAAAAATAATTGCAATAGGAAAACAATTGTTCAGCAAGTCAATGAGTCTAAATTTTCAAGAGACCTTGACAACTTATATGATAATGCTCATCAAAAAGCCCTGCAGATTATGAATATCCAAGAGGACAAGGATTTCTTCTCACACAGAGAGAACCTGGTCGCGTGGTTGCTTGAGAAATCGATAAAGTGTTGGGAAACGAAAACAACAAGAGTGTAAGCAGAAGTATGAAGAGAAACAAATGGCTCAAAACGAAAGTAACGCTCTCATTTACTCCAGAGATTTAAATAGTGAAAGTAACAGTGATGATCCTGATGTGGAGAAAGCACATTAAAGCATTGATCAAGAAATGGCAATACCTTCCACTTGCACTGCTTCCGGCCATAAAAGGGCATGTATGAACATTATCACATCATCTGTTGCTTTGGCTTTAGATAGAGTAAGTTAAGTGATAGAAAAGCCACATATCTGTTGGCAGCAAATGCTGAGGGCTTCGACCACAAAATAAATTATCTTAATATTAACAGGTCTTCTATTTGGAGATATCGTGAAAAAATATACAAAGATCTTGCAACGCATTTAAAAGAAGAATTTCAGACAAAAACTCCCTTGTTGTTCACTGGGATGAAGAACTTCTACCAGACCTGAATGTGAATGAAAAGGTAAATCGCTTGCCGGTGATTGTGTCTGGACTAGGCGTGAATCAGTTGCTTGGGGATCCAAAGTTACAGACAGATGCAAGAGAAGCAGTGGCTACTTTGATTGAAGAGTGGGGGATTATTCAACAAGTAAACGCAATATGTTTTGACACTACTGCCAGGAACACAGGTTACAGGAGCTTGCATACTTTTGAACAAAAGATGCAAAGGACCTCCAACACCTAACATGTCGGACCACATATTAGAACTCATTCTTGCAAGTGTGATCAACGAGGCTATGCGATGTACATCATCTGGCCCTGATATAGCCATTTTTAAATGCTTTAAACAATATTGGAATAGGATCAATCAAACAGCTTATGAAAGTGCAACCAGTAATGCAACAGTTATGGCAGCTTTGGGAGATGAGAAGGACATTGTGACTCAATTTGCAATTGACCAGCTTCAAGAAACTCAATTCAGAGATGATTACTAAGAATTTCTAGAGCTTGCAATTATCTTCTTAGGAGGTGTTCCTCTTCATGGAGTATGATTTATATATCATGCTAGATGGATGGCAAAAGCACTGTTTCTTTCAAGATATGGATGTTTCATGGCCAAGTCAAACTCACTAAATTGAAAGAAGAAGGATTGTGTAATATTTGCATTTTTCTTGTGCGTATTTATCTTAGATCTTGGTTTACGGCTTCTCTTCCTATTTCAGCACCCTCTAACGACCTCAGATTACTGCAACAGCTTAGTGCTTATGAAAAGGTAAATGCTGCTATCTTTAAAGTTGCCAGCAAGAAACTAGAAGGGCAACTGTGGTATTTAAGTGAGGAGCTTGTAGGTTTGGCATTTTTTGATAAAAACGTGTCTACAAGTTCAAAAAAGCTATGCTTCAATCCCTTAATTAAAGGGATGGGGTTGGCGAACCTCTTAGACTCATCCAACTTAGTGGTACTATTTCTCGGGATATGAAATTGAAGAGTTTGTGAAAAAAACACTATAAATTTCTTTTATCGCCTTAATATCCCAACAGGTTATTGATATTTTGATCCTGAAACATGGCATCCCAGAGATGACTAAAAGCAAGCAAGGAAGACAGATATTTAAGTGTTGTTAATGATAACGCTGAAAGAAGTGTGGCACTTATGAAAGAGTACAATGCCCTTATCTCAGATGAGTAGAGTTACAAGGTATTCTGATTTAACTGATTTTCTCAGTGTCAACAATGAATATTATTTCAAATGTAAGCATTGTTATGTTGTCTTTGATAGGTATGGTTAATTTAGATAAGGATTTGTGCGTGGAATTTTTCAAATAATTAATACAGCTTTTATTTATGCATTCATTGCTTTATAATTGTAAGATGTAATAATATGGAATCACATTTAAAACTTTGAGCGCATTGAGCTAACATTAAATGTTAATGAGAATGGTTAAAATTTTACAGATATTATTTTATTACATCAAGTAACATTTGTGGGGGAGGGAGGGGTTAAAGCATATAAATTACGGAAAAAAAAATTCTTAGTTTTATAAGGACCAACCTAGTGGGTATCATTTTGATACAAAGAAAAACCACCAATAAACATACAAATGTGTTTTAAAGCCAAATTAATATGACATATAGGCCTTTATAAGAATTAATTTACAAATAATTTATCAACAAATTATTAGTTAATGGTGTTATGCAATTTTTTATTACCATCCCTTTATAATCCGAACGTAATTGATTTTTTAGGTTTGGATTAGCACGACTGTGCTGTATTTTTAACGTTAAAATAAAATATACTATTTTCAACACTAAAATATAAAATTAGACGAAGTGTAGACAAAGATAAGGATGAGATAGTGAATTCTGGGTTCTTTATAGCAGCAATGTGTCTCATTTATATGAAATTATTTTATAACATGCTCACTCTAGCCAAACAGAGAACTTAATTTCAGGCCTTTAGATTAGTTAATTGTGCATTTTTTTTAACACCGTGTCTTACTGCCCCTTCGCTTATGTACTAATTATTCTAATGGTTTAGGGATAAGGAATGTTGAATTTAGAGGAAGTGTACCACCATTTGCATGGAGTAAGAGGGGGGGAAAAACCACCCTCAATACACCCAAAAGGGATCAAACAATGATCTTCCAGTCATCGACAGTCTAGTCTATTTCAAGAGTAGCACCTTAAGTTGATTCATAGCTGTCATAATAATATAAAATAGGCTAAAAGTTGTTACCTTCTGGTCGGCGTGGACGTGCAGCCACATCAGGGGTAGTCTGTGCTTGAGTATGTCCGGACATAATGTTGGAAGGTGGAATATTTAGAGCCGAAGGTGTAGTCGTATCCTGTGGTTGGTTTGCTAGTAAAGCCTGGTTATATTGGTTTAATATGGTTAGAAATTGCATATGCATATTCATCATCATGTAGGAGTTGCAAAGCCAAATATTCAGAGCGGCAAAGTATTCCTCGTAAGTGACAGGACTGTTAACTGGGTGTACTGATTCTGAACCATTTTCTTCAGCATTTACTTCAGGGTTTACTTGGCGTTTTCTTCCCGTTTTCTTCGTTCATTGTTTAAGTAATTCTGTATAGTAAATAACAGAAACTCTACCATAAAAAAACAGAATTAGTGATAGCAAATGATATATAAAAATAACTTAATATTCAAGTACATGGCTTGGAAATTAAGTATATTATAAACAATTCTAAGAATAGATATTTAAGCTTTAAAAGCCAGTGATTTAAAAAATATTGTTATTCCTGCTGATCAAATTATGAATCACAGTTTAATAAATAATTATATAATAGTTTTGGGAACATCAATTCTAAGTAGCTAAACAAATCTATTCCAAACGTTTCCAAATCACACTACCTTCATATAATGTTAGGCATACATACGTCTCTGAAACCTGGACATGGACAAAGAGAGATTTAAGTAGATTGCAGGTAGTAGAGATGAGGTTCATGAGAGGTATTGAGAATGTAACAAGAAGAGACAGGATAAAGAATGAAGTAATTAGGGATGGTTCAAAAGTTAAACAATTAGAAGAGACACTGAAGAGAAAAGGTTGCTGTGGTTAGGTCATGTGATGAGAATGGAGGAGGACAAATTGCCTAAGAAAGCCTTACAAAACAAATAAAAAGGGTAAAAGACCTATTGGAAGACACGGACAAGATGGATGGACCAAGCGCAGAAGGACATGGAATCTAAAGAAGCGCACTGGAGATGCATGGCTGAGGGAGAAGTTTGGAGAGATCAACCGGAATGGAAGAGGGTGTGTGCCAGACGAACGGCAGAGGTGGAAACATCAAATTACTTTGATGATTATTATTATTATTTCCCAAGTAATAAGGTATATGACCTACTATATGTGTTTGGGTTCACTTTGCCCCAACTGTTTAGATTGTTTTATTGCAATATTGGCAAAATTGAAATTGGGTCCTTTTCCTCTCCACCTCAAAAATAGCAATGCATGTTTAGCTCTATTTCTGAGAAGACATCCTCAATTTGCCGAGAACAATTCGATTCTACCTCGCATTTATTATTATTGTAATTATAATTAGTGAGCAGTGAATTAACATTTAATATTTTACCTTTAAAAGTGTAGTTGTTACTTGTTAATATCATAGTATGTGATTAAATAGTTTTATAAAAGAATGACAATTTAACATTTTAGTACTGAAATCTTCTAACACTTATAGCATGGATACAGTATGAGAAAACTAATATTGTTGTGATGTTCATTGACACTACATATTAAACAATATGTGTAGGTCTTTATTATTATTATTTATATTATTAATAATATTGGTGGTGTTGGTGTAGTTATTATTATTATTATTTATTATTCATTTATTATCATTATCAAATTTTTATTATTATTATTATCATTATTATAAGCGCAGCGTCTTACTAACCGTTCGGATTATACCCTCTTACGCTAATGTGTAATGGTAGGGTGATTGTGAGATGAAATGAAGGACCTAGAGTTTACGTGGATCCGAACCACGGTGGAGACCTGGCATTCCACACATTCACAAGTTGTGATTAATACATGCCTTGTAAGAGGTGAAGTAAGGGTTCATTAATCAGATAAATCTGTGCCAGGACCGAGGATTGAACCCCAGACCATTCAACACAGAATTCTGACACAATACCCTAAACCGCCAGGTCACCTGTAGGCCTATACTTAATAGTCTCGTGAACATGAAACAATATAGAAAAATTAAAATGGATATTTTCAGGCTTGAATCGAATTAAAAATAATAATGTCCAATGTTTCGGCTGTAGCTACAACAGCCATCATCTGGGGTGTGTGATTAAATAAATGGTATGGATATGAGTTAAAGTCATAGACTTTAATGGTCACTCCACCGGAAACAATCACATCTAATGCTACATTATTACTATCCTTGTTGTCATATAAATAACATTAATTACTACCTGTTAGGGTTATACAAATACCTTAATGTGTTAGGGATGAGGAAGATTAGACCAACCACATTTTTGGGAGGGAAAGTGGAAAACCATTTAGGAAAAATCACCTTCAATAGACCCGACCGGGATTTGAACACTCATCGGCATTCCGGTCCATTGCAAGAGTGAAGCTTTAGACCTTCCGATCATCGAAGCGGGTCTAATGCTAAGAAATTTTCAATATCCAACAATGAGCTTGACATGTCTATTCAAATCAATTAATGATTGGCCAAGACAATGAGTTAATATAATTCAATCACCAGAAATATTGGCTCCAGGGTCATTCTTCCCTCACAAGGCACAGTTTGAGCTGGATTAATTCATCGACTTCTGGAGCTATCACTGAATATTGGTTAGCAGATACTTGGCATCGAAAGTGGTTGTAATTCATAACCAAAGTTAACTTCCCTTTTACCCGCTTTGATGGCCGCATGGTCTAACTACAGTTAAGTCATAAATCTAACAAAAGACTAGAATGACGATGACTAGAGATTGAGATCAGAATCTTGGCCAGGTGTACTGATAATTGTTTTTACTAAATGGGTTTCCACTCTGCCTCCAAGTAGATATGGGTACATTTCCTCTATATTCAACCTTTATACCTAACACAGTAGCCTAATTAGAATATATAGGTATATAACTCAGATGGGTAATAAGATGTAGTGCTTAAAGGAAATTAGATAGAAAAAAACCTTTTCATAAAAACTTTTTAGAACCATGAAAAATGTTGATCAAGTTTATAGAATTTTCTGAAATCATTTTGTTTCATTCGAGTTTGACTAGACCAAATAGATTAAAGTATGCATATTATATTTTCCTATTACCGTAACTTTGTTGATTAAGGATATGGTGAGTGTACAAGAAATTAAAAATTATGAGTCTTAATAGCACTAACGATATTAAAGAAAAAATTAAGAAAAGGATATAAACAGGAAATACATGTTATTACTCGGTCAGTAGATTGTTAACATCTCTCCTTTCAAGAAATGTAAAACTAATAATATACAAAATAATAATTTTAGAAGTTGGACTCTGTGGGTGTGAAATGTGGTCTCTTACCTTACATGATGAAAACAAATTTAGGGTGCTATGGGATAGGGTGTAATAAGGTGGATTGGATAGAAATAGCTCAAAATAGGGATAGGGTGAAATGAGGTGGACTGGATAGAACTAGCTCAAGATAGATATAGAGTGTAGTGAGGTGGACTGGATAGAACTAGCTTAAGATAGGGATAGGGTGTAATGAGTTGGACTGGATAAACTAGATTAAGATAGGGATAGGGTGTAATGAGATGGACTGGTTAGAAATAGCTCAAAATAGGATAAGGTGTAATGAGGTGGACTGGATAGAAATAGCTCAAGATAGGGATAAGGTGTAATGAGGTGGACTGGATAGAACTAGCTTAAGATAGGGATAGTTTAAAGTTTTTGTGGGACACGATCTATTTGGTTTCTTCTTCTTATAACGTAATCAAACGGTCAAGTATGTGCATAGCCATGGCTCAACCTTGGCTAAAGACAGCCAGTAAGGGACAATATAACAATCAAATGTTACTTTTAGAATTGAGATTATTAGGTCCTAAGCTCAACTGGGACAGCTCTGTTAAAATACATTAACTATGTGTCATAACTGGAATAATGTTATTTAAAGTAATGTAAATAAATTTTGTGAATTTTTTTTTTATAGAATATGTAAAAATAATCAAAATTTGATCAAATTGTTTGGTCGCTAGACAATTGTTATCATTGTGAATTTTGTCTAAAGTGCCTGTAAGTAACATAGTAACACATAAAATGTAAACACCTTATATGAAACTACATTATAAATAAAATGAAAATAATGAAAAGTTTTGGTTAACTATTAGTATCAGATGAGGCATTTGGTTTAAAAATTATATATTATTAATAAACAATAGTGTGAAAGTTCTATGGAAAAGGAATGTATTTTCAAAATTTGCATTGTACCCACCACAAAATACTAAATAATATTCATATAATTTCAATATGTTGTCATTTAACAGCTAAATAATATCTATTAAAATTATTGTAACAACAACTTTGAAAGAAGCGGACGTTATATTTTTTAAACATGTCAGCCAACGCATAAAACCAAATTAATTTAATATTAAGACTCTTTAAACGATAGATACTATAATTTAATATAATTAAGTTAAAGTTTTTTTAATTATTCAAGAATTCTTATGTACCTGTTTCTTATAGACATGAGCGATATTTAATTAACGGTGATATTTTCAACGCTACTTCTTGATCACCATCACTCCCAGTGACTGGATCCCAAACGTACAGTGACTGAGACATCGGTGATCGGTGTTTAGCGATACTCTCACCAGACTGCGAGAGAGAGGTGACCGACAGATGCGGGAAGTAGCGGTATACGTCTTTAATTCTCATGGTTCAATAAATATTGTTTGAAAAAGAGCCTACACTTATTACTTTGTGGCAGCGGAATCTAGACTTTTAGGGTACTTTACAGAAGCAACAATTTCTATATCTCCGCAAATACTTGAGATACTAAATGACTTATCATTGTAAAATTTTATCTCCTTAAACTAATCAATACAATTCGATACATGTTGGATGTTTCTCAATTTACTTTGCTAACCAAAACATGATAATTTTATACTATACAACAGGTATAGTTGAGCTTAATAAAAATAACAATTTACATTTCATAAAGCAATATTGTATAGTGACATTCCTCAAAGTTAATCTTTGTTCTTCATACGTTGATTACAAACGTGACTTTTTTCCGATTGACAAATATACATCTCTTTATAAATCTCTAGGGATTGGAAAGTTGGCAACTTTGTGTTTATATCTAATAATAGTAAAGTGCAATGACTGGGGCAAAATATCGATACAGCAGCAAACTGCGTATTGATAAAATATCATTAAACAAAATACTGTGACTACCAGTGACCATGAATAATTACTGGTTTAAATCACAGATATTTTACAATCTCGGTCACGGTAATCACCGATATCGAAAAATCATGGTTAAGCCCATCCCTAGTAGCTTGTAAGTGATTTAGAGGTTAGACAAGTTAAGTTTTCAACTCGAACTGCGGTCAAAACTTCCTTGCCTCCCTTCTTGTAAACCAAAGCGCTTCTTAAATTACTGATGAAACCATAACCAAGACTGGCACTTGAAAATCATATCCAATTATACACTGTAAAGTGGTCAGGGTTTTAGGCCCAGTTCTCAACCATTTCTTGTTTAAATTTACATTAGTTTGCCTTTGTTTATATATTAATATGCTCAAGCTACTCAGAGTACTAAACTGATAAATATATTTTTCACTTCCCATTCGTCTAGGCCTAATTTAATTCTCTTTATCACTATCAAATGGTTAATTATAAGAATGAGTGTGGTTTTTTGGTAATTATAAGTTATGTAAATCATAACCAAAGTTGTAAGCAATGCATGTTTTAAATTTCAATTCTTTAACTTCATTTTCAGGCCTTTAAACTTTTAATCTTATAGTTTTTCATTGTTCAAAGTCTTTGTTGGAATATTAGAGTCATCCAAATTTATTACTATTACTTTTCATTTTAAGCATCGTGCAATGTAGTGATAACTGAACCCGGAAGCTGGGAGACGCACCTGTGGGTTGAACGTGTGGTCTTTCGGGGGAGGGGGAGGTTTTGGCGCGGACTCCTGGCCAATCAGTGCATTCGCTTGAGCGTCTGCGTTTTACATTATATGGAAGGGAAGCTTCAGACGCGGGACAGACGCGATCGGGAGACAGGACTGTTAACACTAAAATAGATTAGACCTGTAACAATACCTACCATTTCAACACGTAGAGATGGGGGAGAGTAGATTTAGCCCAGGTGGCTTAAAAGTTGTCTTCATCAATGTAACTAACTCGTTCATCTAAATTAATTAGCCGTTTTACCATTATGTACATTTTTTGTTAAATTAAAAACTTCAAATACTACACTGCCTCATATGTTTTTAATCGGCTGAGTACCTCTACCCCCACCATTATACTTATAACCCCGAGATGCTCTATCCAAACAACTGACTGCCATGGACGACCCCGTAAGAAGAAGAGGATCGAGAAGTGACTGGGTACAACACAATATAGTCTATATGATGCTCTCCGCAAGCAATCTTGTAATTTGTTTTAATCCATTTTTATGTTTAGACCTTGATAATGTTAGTAAAACTTTTACATCATGACACAATTTTTGTATATAAATGTTTTTATGTTTACATGCGTATATATGTGTCTCTGACTGTTTAGTGAAGGGAATATAGCCCTGATCTGTCAAAAGACCTACAGCATAACTATTGCACGCAAAGCCAATAAGTGGACTAATTTTTTTTTAAACTAGTACCCCATCTTACTACCCATTTGGGTTATACGGCAATGTACTTATTATTACGCTAGTGGGTTAGGGATGGGTAAGGTATAATTAAGAGGAAGTATACAGGTATTTGCATGGAGGAAAAAGAGAAAACAATTTTGGTAATACCATCCTCAGTATATCCTACCGGTTTTTAGCCTTGGTCTCTCCATCATCTACAGTCTAGTTTATTGTGAAAGTGACGCTATAGACCATGGGGCCACCGAAGTGGATAGCCTATAATAAAACTTTACACTTAACACATGTTCATAACCAAATATTGTTGGCATTTGCTCATAGATTCCAGAAGTATATCGGTGAGTGTAGTTGTTGTACTGCATATATGCGCACACAATATTATTTTTCAGTTACGGAGGGACAGCAATAGCTTGAAAGGTTGATCTGTGTTTATTTGGAGATTGTTTTTATATATTGTGTTTTCCTACCATTGTATTGTGATGATGCTAAAGCAAAGAAAGTGTCTCAATCACCCTGGTGGACTGGGCATTTTTGTTATGTGTGTGATAGAAAAGGCAGTAGCCGAGTCCAAATCTTCAACACATTTGGTCAAGTTTGAGATAACTTTATTTGAAAACTGTACCAATTTTGGACTATGAAGATTTTGGAGTGGGGGGCTGTGAACCTTTTCTCCAAAAACAAATTTTTAAACCTTAAACTTTAGTAGAGAAAAACGAAATCCCCTTTAAAATCATTCATTTTGACTATCAGAACCTTAGTTTGTAGGAGGAAGGAGGTTAATTAAACAAAACGAGATTTTGATGGACTTGTTCTCCCACCCCCAGCCTAAGGAGGCCCATGGGCCCTCCCCGGCAAACCTTTTAAGTAATTTGTGTGCCTTAAAATATTGGATTTGTCATCGAGTATTTGAGAATTAAATTAATGTAGAATTTATTTTTTGTAGTGGTCTTATATCATATTTTTTTAATGTTGATGCCTCTAAAAGATCTAGAGGGGGAAAAAATTATCACCCAATTGTATTCCCACTCCTCCCTGAAACCCAACTCCCCGGTTCTGTCACAACTGGGTATGTCTTTATTTAATAAGTGCTCAAAGTGAATTTTCACACTTGGAGGTAGGACGCGCTATGTAAGTTTCTAACTATTAAACACATTTAAAGCACTTAGTGTGTTTTATCCCGGCCCTTAATTACTATAAAAACTAACTCTATACATTTTCTAGAGGCATTTAATATTCTTAATCTTTATTTGGCTGTAGCCAAATTCCCCTTTGTATGTTGGCTTGTCTACGGCCTTGGTGGTAGGTTTACAATCAAATGTCTGAGGAAGCAAAACTTGAGTATTAATAAATGGTCATATTCTTTTATTTTTGTTGTAAGATTAGTGACCAGGACCGAATATATATACTGTACTTCCTGCATAACGAACTTGAGAATATGGCTGAGAAACTCAAAAGTATGTCTTTTGCTGTAATTATGTGTGTAGTGTGTTAAACGCAACCGCGTTTATGATTGTTAGTTCTGTATGACAAAAATATAAGATATTTCAAAATACGTAAACACCTGTTTTAAATATCCGAACACATTATCTGCAATAAGCTCTCCTCCACAAAGTGAATACCTACCGGTAACAGTACCTTCAAATGTATGAGATGAAGAAAGTGCAGATGAATGTGCTGCAAACTCTACTGAACGATTCACTTCTAAAAATTTGTACAACAAACCAGTAAATAATGACACACAACATTTAACTAAGCAAGAAGATTTGAAAGAAGTATTTTCTGATTAAAGTTTAATCAAAATCAAACTGAATGTCTTGTGTCTCGGTTACAGTAATGGAAATTCTTGAAGCCGAAACAAAAATTACATTGTGTCGACAACGTATGGAAATGTATTCCAAATATTTCATTATTAGGGCGTTTTGGGGGAGATCTAAATGGTAAATAATCTTATGAAAGAATTAGGCATTGGACACAATCCTAATTAATGGTGCATATTTATTGATGCATCGAATATAAAGCGTCGTTTATTGGACAATTTATTTAAGGCCTTAGATATAATGGGAAGTGAATTCATCTACCTTGACTATGTTTTTCCTAATATATCAAATGTTAATCTGATAGAAGGAATTTTTTATGACTTCAAATAGGGAAACTTTTAAAAGATATTATATGAGTGACGAAGCTAAGGATACTGAACTTAAAGTTTGGCTTTCGTGTAAGCATTGTCTCCATTTATTCTTCTGTATCTTTGAATATTTTTCTTGTTGCCATGTCTCACTAGTTTGGGATGTATGCATATATATTAATTACACTAATGTTTTAAAGATGAAAAAGGTTAAATTTAGAAGTGTATTTGTGTAAAGAGACTATGGAGAACCACTCTCAGTACACCCCACCGAGATTTGAATTTCAATCTCATCATCTGCAATCCAGTCTGTTGTGTAAACAAAATTATATCTGGGAAACCTAAAGATAGAAGAATCCTTAGTAAATTGAGATATCGATGGAAGAGTATTATAAAAATGGATTTTAAGAAGGTTGGGTGTCAGGCTAGAGATAGGTTTGAATGGTGAGCTTACATTCTGGCGGCCATATATACTCAAGTTCCTTAAGGCCATGTAAATAGTTATTTAGATTCAACTCTACTTGACCTGTAATTGGATTCTTCATTGCAAATCATCCCATCAATACATGCATAGTATATACGTTTTATATCCTGTGCAGAGGTCGGTGCCTACAGGAGAGTTGGTGTGGCTCCTGCCTCTCCCGTTTGATTACTTTCGTTGTAAGTAGTACACAAGGCTGGGCTGATGCCCCTGTCTCGACGATGCGGCGGTGGCCCAGTACGGGTTGGATTCTGTGGGGGAGAGGGTTTGATCATTCACGAGTAATGGTGTGGGCAGACCAGCGGTGTTCTGGGCCTACAAGCCTTATCGGTCGTGCGGGTGGCTGTTTTAGGGTTCCAGTGCTAATCTGGACAGTTAGTAGTGCATGTGATAGATCATGAGCGCCTCTACTTGTAATCAAAAGTAGTGGAGGGTTCACCTCTCCACGTGCAATGGGTGTAATCCCATTCCCTTACCTAAGGGGAAGTGGGAAGGCCACAAGGTCGCTTCTCTGAGTGGAAGGGAAGTAGCCCCAGTTACCTCCCTGGAGAGTGTGGGAGACACAGTCCCAGTGTCATTCCCCCTAATGAGTGACTGCTAGGGGAGGAGGAGTTAATTCTCGCCTGATCCAAATCCCCGTGAGGGAATTTTCAGTACTCGCCCAGAAACTGCCGTGGGACTTGATCTCATGGGTACTCAGCAGCGCTGTCGTGGCTATGCCGTGGGTGTATATGTTCCAAATTTATTTGTCTCAGAGCTTAAATATGTCTTTAGTTTCCATGTGATATTATTTTACCTTCGAAGGAAAAGAACATTTCTTGGCAGAGTCGTGATATTCATCATAGAGGAAGAGAAAGTTGCAGAGTACCTTCCAAAGCGTTTGGATAAACTTTATAACTGAGAAGACAAAGACAAAAATATATAATAAGACAGTCATACATTTCACAATGTGTCACGTAGTGAGCATAAAGTGTCTGCAAATGCCATTTACCTATTCAGGTAAAAAAGCCTTCTTATCTACAAAGTATGAAGTAACAAGTCTAACTAAATTGATAGATGCAATTACTTTATCTATCAGCCATTGTTGATGACTGGAAATTCACTTTGCTGAAAGATCTATTGCGATGAATAAAATAGTTTGGAAACTTTAGTTTTATTCAAATTAATTTTTACGTGTTTTTTAAACTTTTTAAAGATACCACTAATTTCATTCAGTTGCAAACTCTATTATAAAAAAATCTTGTCTAACATGATGCATACAAGTTAGAATCTTTGGATGTTACATATTTTCAACACAATGTAATCATTCTATTAATAAAATTTAAACTTTAAGCTGATGTATTAAAAGAGTAATAACACCTGTGGGCAAACATAAAATTATAAATTTGATTAAATGTTAGCTTAGGGTTGTGTAATAAATAAATGAGAGAAATAGCTTCAAAACTACTCAACACACCTTTTTGAAAATATAACCAAGCCAATTATATTTTAAACCAAGCAGTGTGTAGTATGAGATTGATTTTATTTAATGTTTCACACTCACCAACTGGGACAGCCAACTGGGTCAACACGCGGCACTAGCTTGACCAGCGACCTCCGCTCTCGCCAAATACAATAGACTGACTGAAGGCGTGTCTGCGCCAGCCGGCAATGAGGCTCGACCACGTGTTCGGCCAGCAGAGAAAATGGATAGAAGAGTTCCGTTTCCGCCTTCGCCGAGCTTCGCGAAGGTGCTACGTGTTTCGATATGAGCCTCGAACTTCTCCTCCCCCCTTGTTTGTAATGTTCTCCAACCTTCCCTTCCTTCGATCCGCCCCCCCTTTTCTGAGAATTATATTTCGTATAAATACTAGCGGTACCGGGATCTCAGGTCACTTACTACCCCACCGGCTCGAGGATAAGAGGTGAGGGCAGCGACTGGGTTTCGGGGGATATTACCATCCTACCAAATTTACTATTTCGGCGTCATGGGGGGAACTCTTTCTAAATTATTATTTGGACTTTGTTATTAAATTATTTTTATTTGAATTTTGACTATGCTACGCGCTTATCGCGGCTGGGAGTTAGACCGTCGCTTTCGCCACCACTTATATTCAGGGTCTGAGCCCTATTTATTTGTATTCCATACGTTTGCCAATATTAGCTTTTAACCAGAGATTGTCTGGTCCTGGGTTCGAAACCCGGCTTATGTTATTTTCAAGTATAGCTGTTTCTGGACTCAACCTTGTTCGCCAAGTTTAACGCCTAGGGTTGTTGGGTTATTATTACCTTGTGGCCCTGTTTAATTGCTATGACGTCACGTTTGCTACGGGCGCCTGTAAGAAAGATATATATTTATACTAGGGTGGATAACTTAAACGCTAGAGTAACCAGTTTAGGAACTGATCAATTAGCGAAGTAGCCAAAGAACCATAAACCAAAGACCATGTCACTGAGATCCCGGACCGTTACCTTTGATGGGTTTAATGTGACGTGATTTGTTTTGAGGAGGTAACGTTTATGTTTACCTTTGATGTAATTGATTTCCACGTTGGACGGGAAAGCGCGCTTCACGCGGTGTTGATTGTTTGCTCAGCTTGTTATTGTTTTTTTTTACTAAATAAAATTGTTATGTTCATTCAGGTAACTCTTTACCTAATTTACTGCCTCTCTCGCCTTATAGATATTAAGGGGGGGGTTGCACTAACAAGAGCAGATATAAAAGTTCAATAAAGTGTTTATAAAAAATAAAAACTGCTTTGAAGAGTGATAAAGATGAAACCCACTTCAGTGATCGCATGGTCTAAGGCGCTACTCTCGCATTAGACTAGATTGCAGATGAGAGAATCGACGTTCGAATCTCAGTCAGGTGTTTTTTACGAAATAGTTTTCCATTCTCCCTCCAAGCAAATGGGGGTACACTTGATATAAATATAACCTCCCTAATCACTTAAAACAATAGTGTAATTCAGTGATGGGCAAAGTAAGAACCGTGGACATGTTCAATGCGGCCTACGAAAGGATCAAAAAGTGTTATAAAACGAGGAAAAACAAGAAAAAAGATGCATTTCACACTCGTTGTTTTTATTTCTATATTATAGTTTAGTGACCAGTGTCCAGAGTTTAAATAATACGCAAACCATCCACGACATTCAGCTTGAATTAATCGAATTACAATGTAACACACAATTGAAACAGTCCTTATCGAAATCAAGTTTCCTAAATTTGATATCTCATGCCCAAAAGGTTATCGCCATGTTTGCATCATATATGTGAGAAAGAGTTTTCTACCATGAAACTTTGAAAGAGTGGTGTTAGAAACAAGACTTTTAAACAGATGGTCACTTAGCAGTCTTAGCTTCGTTTTTGAGTCACCTCGTCCCAATTTGAACCAGACTACGAAAAACTACGACGAACAGTCATAGTTTCACTCATCACACACTCTTTCATTCAAGTAGTGTTAAGTTCCCATTTTATTTAAGTATTTGTTAAATAAGAACAGTAGGGACCCATTTTATGGCGTTTTCCTTTACAGCATACCGATAATATTGCGGTTTCCAATCATAGAAATTCTTCACTATGTTTGGTGGATGCCTTGCTCTTACAGCGATTTTCAAAACGTTATCTGCACACTATTGTGTGAGAGAGAAAAACTTTTGAGTATTTCTCTCTCTCTTACACTTTTAAATAATCGTTCGCTAATTTTGAACGAATATGAGATATATCAATGCGTTTTTATTTAAATAAAATAAAAGTGTTAGTAAAAAGTTTGAACATCATTAGTAAGTTTGAAATTCGTGAATTGTTTCATTAAATAAGTTAGTGAAGGATAATATAGTAAAACTTCCTTCATGCTAGTATTGAGAACACTCACTTGCAGCAGCTGAGTGTCATAATATATTTGGGCGCCATTTTATGTCCATAATTAATTCTGATTACAGCATTCGTGCATTCAGCTTTTTAAATTAGTTAGATTATTTCATATACAGTACCGATACCGAATATTATTTTTTGTTGTTACAATAACTTCTAAGTGTTGTTGGGATAAAAATAGGTCTCGTAAACCTCTTACTTTAAATACCAAGTTAGAAATTACTAAACTAAATGAACAAGATATGCCTTTGGCTGAGTTAAGCTGTAAGCTAGGTTTAGCTTGCATAACCCTAAGTACAATTGTGAACGCTAAGAAGAAAGTGTTGAAAGAAATTAAAAGTGCTACACCAGCCTTACTATAGCACACTTATGATAGTATAAGCATGTTATCAGGATTTTATAAACATTTCAAGTTAAAAAAATATGGTTAGGCCTTGGAACCTAACCCACCGTATGAGCGGGGCCCTACTGTAGACAACTCCCATTGTATTAGAATTAGATATCAATATAACACACATTTATTTAATAATTAATAGGACTTAATAGTACAATAGTTTTGTAAAATCTACCATTGTAACTTTTTAATAAACTGTATTGGCCCGCCTGATGCTTTTATTTTTTATTTTGGCCCACTCCCCGAAAAGTTTGTCCATCACTGGTGTAATTAGTATACAAGCATATAACCTGAACAGTTAGCAAGACATGGTGATAATAAAAATAGAAACATAAAGATGAACCTATTATAATTTTAAGAAAATATTAGACACAGTATGATTCCAGAAAAGACTGAAATATTTATTCGACCGTGTATATTTTAAACGAATGTAACAATAACTTTGTTTCCTTTTTTTTAAATGTCTTTAAGAAAGGTAATTACAATCATCATGTATTGAAAATGTATTTGTTTAATTAACTATTAATACAAGAACAAAGATATTTAAATATATACAACATACAATATAGTACTTAAGTAAGAGGATATAGAAAATATCTCATGACTAATAAGTTAATCACAATACAAGAACATACAACATTACAAAATCATATTTATATCTATTTAACTTACATTGAACATTGAAAGGAGAATAAAAGAAAGTACACAATAAACACATTGTGAGCTTACCCACTTCGGTGGCTGCATGTCCTAAGGCACTACTCTTGCAAAATACTAGATTACTGATTACAGGGAGATCGAGGTTCAAGTCTCAGTTAGGTGTACTTAGGAAAACTATTTTGGAAAAACCAGCCTCTCACATTCCACACAAATGTGGGTACGGTTCATATAAATATAGTCTTCCTCATTCCTAAAATCATAAGCGTAGTTAGTAGATAACCCTATAATCCGAACAGGTAGTAAGGCACTGTGCTAAAAAAAATTGTTAGCTTAAATAACTACATTTTACTGGATGATCTGATCCAAACTACCCCTATAACTTAATTACTCTTGACAGTTTGTTTTAAAAAAGAAATCCTTCAAATAAATATGCATATAGTGTAAGAATTTTTTTTCTTCAAATATTAGCAACATTAACTGATCGAATGCTTAAAAGTTTACCATGAAGAAATTATCAATTCAGTGACAGAGATTGATAGGTGAGAAATAAAAGTGATGCTTACTGTTCTAGCTTTGAGTTTCCTTGTTGTGTATTTATTTAACACTGATATAGTTGATCAAATAATTAATTATATTTATGAAAACAATACATTAATGTTCGAAGTTAAACAAATAAGAATATTTGGAGCAAAAACATTATAGCCCTCTTAGATTTAGATAGGATATATTCACTATTTTCTATGACAGGCTTAGCCAGCTCGTAGTGGAAAAATATATGGGTTGAATAAAAAAAAATTGACCCAAGCTGGAAACAGTAATGGATGTAAATATTAACTTTTTAAACGCATATTAAGTCCTGAAATCTAGCTATAAAAATAAATAGAACATTTGTCAATATAACCTATTCTCGAGGTGATGATCGACTATAAATACCACTTGGAGTTCAAGAGGTAAGCTACCAGAAATCAATAATAGAACATTTTATCATAAAATGAGGGTTACCATGTTTTTGCCCTGACTCCCTGAATATCTATTGAAAGGCCTTCCAAAACACATTTTTAAGGTTAACATTTGTAATATATAAAAATATACAATATGTATTGACCCAAGTAATCACCAAAAAATATTGCGTTGGTTTGCGTTTAGCCAATCGGAACAAATATAGGTGCACTACTGTGTAAAACTAAAGATATTATTTATTAACTTTTTAGAAGTATTCTGAAATTATAAAAAGTAAAGAGTTTTAATTTAAGATACAATAGGACTTTTATACTAACTAGCTAGTTATTTGATCAAGGATAATTCTTTATGAAAATACACAGTAAAAGGCATTGAATTTTAAATTATTGAATAGAAGTAATAATTTAATAACGTTTTCATATATTCAATTGATTCTATTTAACTTGTTTTTATAAATTTTATGATATCATGTGATGCTGCCCAGGAAAACATGCCACACGGTGCAAATATAATTTTCCTGTTTTATTTTTTTATTTCTACCAATAGAAAACTTAATTCTAAACATTAAAAAATTACCTCTCTCGCTAAATTATTTTTTATAATATTTCAAACTTCAATATCTATTTTTACCAATTTTGTGGTAAATGGCAGCCAAAGTAGGCATGGTTTCATTTACTGTGCAGTACCTTATTTAAAGTTAGATTGCTTGTATTATTAGTGTTGTGGTAAACCTGTTTACTGGTTGCAATCACAGTTAACTTTTCATACTAACAGATGGCGTTAAAATCTAGAAACCGTCAATTTCGACTCAAATTAAGATTTTAAGCTCTCCTGAACAATTTCTTCAAGTGACACGTGGCATATTTTTCTGGGACACACACACATACAAATATATCTATTTTTAAATGCGTTTTACTGCCTCTTCGGATTATTTGCATATAGGCCCTAGAGTCATATTGGTTGGAATTGCATTTACCGACATTTTATTGTAGACAGTTTATTTTAATGAGTAACCAGTTTGTAGTAGCAATATAGTTAAATCAAATTTTAAATAACAGTTTTTAAGGGTGCACATTTTTATTTGCCCAGTGTGCCAGCAACCCTAGTTATGCCTTTGCCTGACGTACAATAAGTTGGTAAACAAGTGTATGTGTATTGGCATTAAAGGTCAAGTTTGTAATCGAGTAGGAACGTTACTTAAACAGTCTCGGTAGACTGACAATAGCCCACAAGCTACTCGTGACGTATATAGCAGTTTGTGATGAAAAGCCAAGTTATGTAATTACAGTCTCCTCAATAAAGTGTGAGGTTTTAACTAGGGTTTCAAAATTTAAAAAAATATAATGCATGGTTATTATCTATCAGGGATCTGCAGAAACTATATAGATTTATCGATTCATTAATTTCAAGCTCCTTGTAAAAGGTTATTTCTTGGTCTTATATTGTGATGAACAACCAGTGATATGTTGTGAAATGTGATGAGTATGGGTGAGGGGAGTGGGGGGAGGTGAGGGGGAGGGAGAAAAATAACCCCGACAAAGAGAATAGTGTGTAGATGGACAATGGAATGTTAAGATCAGAAATTGAGTAAACTGATTGATGAATGGAGGAAAGTATGAGGCTTGAATGAAGAAGCTATATAAAGATTTTCTCTGTTGGTCTGTTAGAATACAAATAGATTAGTGAAAGACGGTATCAAGTGCATCGATGCAAAAGTGTAATAAGCACATCTTAAAAATCAAGTTCTAACAGGTCAGCACCAAGTGAACTGCACTCCACAAGGGGAAAAAATGTGATGTGGTACCTGCTTTAGAAGTTGAACGGTCTAAGGCATCACTCTTGTTTTAGACTGGCCTAATGACAAGTAGATCAAGGTTCGAATCACAATCTGGTATAATGAGGATAGTTTATATTAACTTAATGGTTTCCCACTATTCTTCCAGGAAAAATCTGATAAAATGCCTCTATAATGCTTCTTTCTTCGTCCCTAACCTATTAGAGTAATTATATATGCATATAACCTGAACAGTTAGTAGGCCATGGTGATAAAAAAAAACACAATTAATGGGGTGGTTTGCAGTCAACATTTCAGTCCAACCAAGAGCATCAGTCTACTCTCTTAACCTGTCTATGAGGGTGAAAGCTTGTCTTTAAACATGTATTTATTGTATTTGTGTGTTTTTTAAAAAAAATTCTACTTCACTAACCCTATGCTAGGTGGGCTGGTTAACCCTCTAAATTTAAACCTTCACATAAACATAAAACATGTAGCATGCCAATCAATCAGATTGGACAGCTACAAGTAAATATCAATATTTTGATAATTTACGACAATAGAAACGAAAGAAAGAAGTAATATTAACATATTTAAAAGTAATCTACCTCAAAGTTTATTTTCCCTGACTAGGTGAAGTCTGATACAATCACGTGTCTCCCTAGATTGAAACACATGGTTTTTCGAAAGATATTGTTTTTTGATAAATACTGTAGCGGATATCAAAGAGGATTAACACTATCATATTTATGAATAAAATGCTTTAACGCATACCCGTTGCCACTGGATGATGTCGGATAGATTCGCATAGATTTGCCATGCAGCCTACAAGAAAATATTGTAAAGGACGTCTATATCGCTAATTCTCATAAAAATAACAGCTGAGCCTAAAGAATATAATTAAAACGGATATATTTAAATAGAAGATGCTTCGGTATCTACTCACCATTTCAAGATATTCTTGGATTTGTTTGCACTTGTTAGAAAGAAAATTATTCAATGATGGCGGCCTGTCTTCAGCCACACGTGCTTTCATTACAACATCTGATGAAGAAAGAAGCGTAGAGTGAACTCGACCCAGTGACCCACTTGCCCTTCAGAGAAGACTAGCGGCCGTCCAAGGAAACATGTTTTCCCCTTTCCCCGCAAGCGGTTCTCCCTGCTTCCTTTTCCTTTCTCCCCGCCTTCCTCTCTCTCTCTATGTTTCTGAGTTTATCACCTATTTTGTTTTGTTCCGTTCAAGTAAGATTTTAGAGTATAAAAAGGCTGCTTCTCAGATTCACATTATCGCAAACTACTACAACCCAGCGTCGAAGGAGGAACCTCTGCCACTTTACTCAACGAAGGAACCCGTGACAATGGTCTCTCAGCCGTTGGATCCACCGTTGCGCCGGCCAGGAGGATATTCGTCAAATACTCAAGTATCCTGGCAACATCTTTAAATTCGTCTGACCTAGAGTCTATTTTTTGGTAAAAAGCTAGACAATGTCTACCGAGACATGTTTGATATTCTTTATGATCTGTTTCTATAGTCGAAGGCGACTTTCATTTGTTGGATAGTTTTATACTATGTCGAAGTGACAGTTAAAATCATTTCAAGACTTGTTGATTTCAGAATTAAAAGGTTAATTTAATTGATTAAATATTGTGTCCTCCTGTATGAAGGATGAGTGTCATTATGACTAGTATTTAGCGAAACTTTTAGAATTGTTATATCAGTCCAAGCGACTATTCTTCTCTGTATCCTTATGATACAGGCTTTTAATTGTGAGCCTTTGGCTTCAAATGTAGTAAGGTCTTAGTCATAGACTTACTAACCTCCACAAGTTCCATTCATTTATTCTGAGCCAATGTTTCTCATGACGTCGTGGACGTCATGTGCATTGTTTAAATTGTGTATGGCTACAACCAGGCTGTCTGTCTTGTTTCCAAAACCCAGTTGGGTTAATAGAGTTCTATGTTTTGGGTTGTTCAAGTAGTCACGCTTCACGAATGGTATTAGCTTGAGTGAGCAAACCGCGGAACTCCATTTGTGTCATAATGGGGTCCACGCCAATAATACTTTTTGTCTTTGACTATTTGTTGGCTCTTATTGTTTTGGTGCTGCTTTTTGGTGTAATTCCTATTAGCATGTTTGTACTATTGAATGCTCTGGCAGTACCAATAGGGAAAGGGACCAGCCATAGTACCTGTTAATCTACACCTGTTTGCTAGCCATCAACAACTATTATCTACAGATCTTTTTATTAATAACCAAAAGTGTTTTAAGAATATTGTCTTAAGACCCTGTCAATCTAACTGATTTAAGTCTATATGTATACCTTGTCCAATACCATTATGTTAGTTACTACTTGTTTTCTCCTTTAGAAAACACCTGCCTGTAGCCTGGTTTCAGCTCAGCCTTTGTAGCTACAGCAAGACAATCAAATTTCACAAAGTCTTATTAATTGAAACAAGCTTCAAACTTGTAATCTTGTAATATTACTGTAAACCTAATTATTATTATTATTTCTGTAATCTTGTTCTTGTAATCTTGTAATATTACTGTAAACCTAATTATTATTATTATTTCTGTTTTAAATAGATTGATTTATTGTTAAACAATTTATCTTTCCATTTAAATTTCATTTTGTTTGTCACGTTACCAAATTAGTCCAGTAAAGGATATATATGTAATAAACATAGCAAAATCTTCACATACAAACTTTTTTTCAGGAATACTTTAAAAAAACTTTACATAGTTATCTTTTAAATCAATATCACATTAGATTAGATCACATTACAGTACAGTCCCAACTATATATCCTAAATGGGACGGACAGGTGGTTGGATAGTATGGAAACAAATGAAGGAGCTGGAACAAGGCACACTAAACTAAACGCAAATGAAAAATAGATATTAATTAAGAATTGATAACTACTCTTTAGTATAAATTATGAAATAAATTACAAAACTATTATTTTATTCATGTAAACAGAACAAATGATTTTAACTCAATTATATGCAACTTCAATCATATACTGTAGTATCAAAAAAGCAAAAGTCACTGTTTAAAAAATTGGTGGTTGAAGTTAGTTTCCCAGCTCTGCTACCCTTCCTTGCGATGAGGTAACACCAATAGTACGATATGTAAAATATGTTGGATAAAAGGGAATGCTGGATAGTCAGAACTTTACTGTATATTTAAAAATTAATCCTATAATTTATCATGTATTCTTAATTTGAACTATTTACAAACAAGTTTTTAAAAATATATATATAAGACAATATAATAATATAAGGCAATGTTTTTACATAGTTTTAGTAAATTATATTTGTTTATGTACATCAGGTTATGTCAAATTTGGGGCCTGGTCTTATGTGGCCTGACCCATGATCCTGTGTGGCCCGCTGACCTTTTGAAGAACATACATTAAAAGTTGCTTTCTATTAGGAGAAGAAACAGACTTCCACGAGATCTTTGCTTATGGACACACATTTGTTATCAAGTATGAAATTGACTTCAACACTTGTTTTAAACGTCTAACACAACATGGTTGAAAATAAAATGTTTCATATTTCTGGTAAAGAGAGAGGGTTTATCTCAAAAGTGTATGTAATATTAAGTTTATTTTTGTAATAGTAAGGATTTTAAAATCGAATTTCTTTCACTTAAGATAGGACCCCCCCTTCATATTTTCAATTTTAAATATGGCCCTCATGACCAAACGACTTTGACACACCGGATTTACATAGCTAGGCTTTAAAATGATATATGTATTCAACCTGAATTGACTCAATATGTGAGAGTTTTATGAGATTGCTGAAGATTGACTCAAGTCAAAAACATGAGAGCACAGACCCTTAATATCCATATTTTTCTCTAACGATCTAAAAATACCATAAAGTGCTAGTTTTGCAGCAGCAAAACGTGCAGAGCATTTATCAGCTGCCCTTCGTCTAGAGCCTGCACGTAAATTGGTGGCCCACAAACTAAGGGTACACTCCCACTCCAGTGAAAAAAGTATTATAGTTTTATATACAGTTAATAAATCTCTAAGAAAATATGTAGCATGTCAATCAGACAAATTGGACAGCTACAATTAAATATCAATATTTTAATAATTTACGAAAGAAAGAAACAATATTAACATATTTTAAAAAGTAATCTACCTCAAAATTTATTTTCTCTGACTAGATGCAGTCAAATAAAATTACGTATCTCCCTAAATTGAAACACGTGGTTGTTAAAAAAAATTGTTTTCTGATAAATACTGTAGCAGATATCAAAAAAAGGATTAATATTATCATATTTATGAATAAAATATTTTAACGCATGCTTTATGCCACTGGATGATGTCGGATAAATTTACATACACTTGCCATGCTGTCTACAAGAACATATAATAAAGTACATCTATATCACAAATTATCATCAAATAATAGCTGAGCCTAAATAATATAATCATACCAGATATATTTAAATAAAAGATGCCTTAGTATCTACTCACCATTTCAAGATGGTTCTTGGATTTATTTGCCACATGGGGGAAAAGAAAAAATTATTCAATTATGGCCGCCACACTTACTATCACAACTACATCTGATGAAGGAAACAAGAGTGTATAGAAATCGACTCACTGACCCACTGCGTGTCTGAGAAGACTAGCGGCTATTCAAGGAGCCATGTTTCCCCCTTTCCCTGCAAGCAGCAGTCCCTGGTTCACTTCCCTTTCACCTTGCCTTCATCCGTCCTTCTCCTTGTCTATATTCTCGAGTTTATCACCCTTTTTTGCTTTATTCCGTTCGTATCAGATTTGGGACTATATATAGGGCCACGCCCGGGTTCACATTATACCCGTTCTACTACAACCCAGCGTCGAAGGAGGACCTTCTACACTGTCACATAAAGAAGAAGTCACGACCATGGAGTATGGGTCGTCAGATCCACCGCTGCCCTGGCCAGAACGTCAAGCCAGGAGTATTTAAGTATTATGAACTAACGTCGACAATTCCTTATAACTTAGGGTTTAGTTTTGTTTAGAAAACTAGGCAATGTAGACTTTTTTTTATATATTTTCTATCGAAGCATATTTTTGTTAATTTAAATTCATGTCGATTGGATAGTTTATTCATTTCAAGCTTTGTTCACTTCAAGATGGAAGTGTTTCAGTTAATTGATTAAATATCGTGTCCTGGAGTCTTAAGGGCAAGTCTCCCCTTTTGATTTAGTGTATCAGTTCTAGTTACTATGTCCCTGTGCCCTTATGATACTGTCTTTGCTTTATGAGCCTTGGGCTTACAAAATAGAGGTCTTAGACATAGACTTGCAAAACTTCCACAAGTTCCATTAATATATTTTGAGCCAATGTTTCTCATGACGCCGTGTGCATCTGTATAATTTATGGATGGCTACAACCAGGCTGTCTGTCTTGCTTTTCATATCACAGTTGAGCTAATGGAAATCGATATCTTAGCTTGGCCAAGTACTCACGCTTCTCATGCTGTATTAGCCTCGGTGTTCAAACCAGGGAGCTGCACTAGAGTCATAGTGGGGTCCTCGCAAATAATACCCTTTTTTTCTTTTTCCTGTTGTTTAGCTTCTCTTGTTTTTGGTTGCTCTTAGTCTAGTTACTATTAGAATTGTATGTACTATTGAATGCTCTGGCAGTACCGAAGGGGAAAGAGACCAGCCATAGTACTGTTGCTTATCACTATCCGAAATGTTTGAAGGATATTATCTTAAGATCCATTCAAGCAGACTGATCATAATATATATATGTGTAACTTGTTTGGTACCCTTTGTTAATAACTGTTTAACTGTTTTCTCCTTTAGAAAACTTCCGCCTGCTCAGCCCTTGTAGCTACAGTCAAAACTTCGCATTTCGCAAAATCAAATTGTTTGCATCAGACTTCAAAGTACGACCTATAATATTATTGTAAGCCTTAATTTTTGTTATTTCTGTTTTTTATTTAATAAATCTATATATTGTTCAACCTTAATTATTTTCAATTTAAATTGTAAAACCCTTGAATTATTATTATTATTATTAGCATCGCGTCTTACTACCCGTTCGGGTTATACGCACTTACGCTAATGTGTAATGGTAGGGTGATTGTGAGATGAAATGAAGGACCTACAGTTTAACGTGGAATCCGAACCACGGTGGAGGCCTGGCATTCCCCACATTCACAAGATGTCTTATCAGAGGTGAAGGAAGGGTTTGGTAATCAGACAAATCTGTGCCGGGACCGAGGATTGAACCCCGGCCGCCAGCACAGAAGTCTGACACCTTACCCCTAGACCGCCAGGTCACCCTGTAAAATAAAAGAATAATAAGCAAAGCATAAGCTCAAAACCCTTTTGACATAATCTTTAGAACTTTTCTGTTGCTTGTAATCTGCAGAATTTTCAATCATACCACTAGCAATCTAAAAACTGTATATTAATTTTAGAAAAACAAATCAGACAGGGCTATCATAGTAAATGTAATAAAAATAATATTTAAAACTTGATTTCAGGCCCATAAAATGTGAAGCTGTTGTGATTAATGATTTTATTTTCTTAGAATTTATTGGGTATTTAAGTACTAACCAGGTGTGCTTCAGGTTCAACTTCAACTTTGAGGTGATGCATGTAGCCTGGAATAGAGATGGTTGGGGTGACCTTTAGTGTTAACTGAACATGGCGAGCTCTAGTAGGAGTATATTTCTCTCCTCTCCCTCAATATCACAAATTATTTTGATGGACTACATACAAATAAATTTTAAGATCAGTCTTGATATCCAAAAGGCATACCACTGTAGACATTAAAAATGCCCCTAATATTCTAATTTGTAAAAAATATATATGCTCCACTTCTTTCAAATTGAGTTTCTGAGTACTCCATTTTGTTAAGATCAGCCAACTTAAATAATCAATGAGCAGGTTGCCAACAAAAGTTTTGTGAAGGATGGGATTTTCAAGTGAAAGCTTCAATACATGTTTAAAGTGAAGAATATCCTAATAGACTCCATGGCCAAAACAGCAATGACACCTATGCACCACAATAAGTTATCCTAAGCATGAGTGGGTCTGATGCAGTACCCTTTTGGCAGGTGAAATAGTGAGGAAGGCAGACTGATCTGGCTCCGCTTGGATGTATAGGTAATAAGGTACTAAAGGGAGGACATGTGTGAATAATACAACAGCACTTAAAACAAATTGACTTTGTTCTTTATGGCCAATGCTTTTTGTACAGATGTATGCTAAGGAACTATCTCGAGTTGGCAGCTGTTGAAAGTCAAATTCATCAGTGCCTTGGTCAACCAGGATGAGGGTTCGTGTTAAGGCAGGTATACAGAGATAAAATGTCTGTATAAGTAAGTCGGGGATATGTGATCTTTCCCTCAACACTTATGTTGGTAGAGTGCCATGACATCAATTGATGTGCCTTACACGCACGTGCAGATGCGCGCACACGCACACACTAGGAGCCTCCAATTTGTGTCACAAGGAACCAAAATATCTAATTATAAATGATAAAATATCTTTCCCCAGTGGGCTTGGTGGGCACAAACTAGTGTTTGGGGTTAAGTCCTGGCGACTAAAGATACAAGCTACTTCACAAGATAAACATTGGAAAAGTTATTAAAATATCAATAAAGTATGGAAAGTGACAGAGGAGGCCAAAGTGGGAAGAGGAGTTGTAATGAGAATGAAAAGCATGTATGAGGATAACAGGAGTTGTGTTAAGATTGGTATCCCTCGCTGTGGCTTCGGAGGGTAAATGGTTGATGTCATGACGACAGCGACGTTGTGTTCAGACATGTGTGGGTAGGGGGTAGGAAAAGGTCAGCGAGTGTGTTACGGCAACGTTAGTCGTGGTGGAACAGAAGGACGTTTCGGCAACGTGAGTCGTGGTGGGAGGAAAAGGGATTATCCTGGCGACGTGAGTCGTGGTGGGAGGTAAAGGATGACGGCAGAAGGAAAAGGAGTTCAGACAAAATTGCTCTTTAAAAACACAATAATTTATTAGCTCTTTCAAACGGCCGCCCGGGTTGGGTAGTCACTCTCCGACTGGCCTCTGACTGAGGAACCACCGTGTTAAATACCCTCCACTGCTACCTGGCCTTGTCCAATGGGAGAAAAGGGAGCTTCCCATTTGCACGGGAAAAGGTGAGCAATAGTAGCCGCCAAGCGAGCCAATAGAAAGAGGAGTTCTCATGGGCGCTGAGTACAGTGGGGAACTCGTCACGGACGGCTTAGAGAACATGGACTGTGGAGCGGTCCAAGCAGTAGAGAGGGTGGGTGGCATGGCCTGTGAAAGTGTGGAGGAAAGATGCAAGGGCCGACTGAACAGTGAGGCCCAACAAGATGAAGAATGGAAGGATGGAGTGATTCCAAATAAAAAATGGAGTGAAGCAGGGAAGTGCTCTTTCATCAGTGGCTTGGATACTTTATAATATAGCATTAAAATGGTTTGTAAGTCACATGGTAATATAATCCACTAGTTTAGAAAAACCATGCTAGATATTCCTAAGTAAAAAATATTGTTTGAGAATGCCAAAAATATGGCATTTAAATGTGTGTCAACAATTGAGTGATAGAATCGGTTTAAAAATAATCTTATTGATGTGATTTTGTGCCCGATTTTCAAGCAGACTTTCTGTTATTCCTTTGGGGTAAGTTCTTATAATTACTTAGTGTTTTTCTTCTTTTTAATACAGTAGGATCTGGCTAATTCAAATAATTGGTTAGGTTGAATCCACCATTATTCCCCATGAAATTCTTAATAAAATCAATGGTAAAAGGTAAAATTAATTCGAATTTTATAAGGAAATATTTAGATAATTCGAAGTTTATTCAGTATATTGTTAAATTTTTTCAGGTTTATACTCACTCCAAACTTACTTAACGATCTCAACTAAACCCAAGAATCCCAGGAATGTCAGTTAATAGTTAATGACTCATAGTAAAAGAGAAAGCGGGGAATTTTGCACCAGTTGCAAGCGATTTTCCTAGAATAGGGGATGTTTTGGCTCTGCATTACTCGCTTCTGTGTGACAATGCCATCACATGACGCCCAACATGGAAGGGGTAAGGTTTATGTTGCTTGTCCTAATCTGGCACCTTTGTCTCTCAGTGACAGTCGCTCATTGTCATCTGACAAGTGTAAATAATTGCAGTGTGTTTACGAGGTCTAAGTGTGGAGCCTACACAAGTTTAACCTTAGCCAAGCAGGTTGAAGTGATTAGTGAATTGGAAAAGGGAATGAAAAAGAAGTGATATCGCAAAAGAATATGGAATATAGCCGAGCATTTTATCGACTTACCATAAAAGAAAAGAATAACATCATGTAGAGTTGATTTCACTGAAAGATGTTTTTAATGCGATCAGTGAAATTAAAGATTTTGTTTATTGTGTAACGAGCTAAGCTGCTTTAGCCCTGTTCAAAAGTAGCGAATAAAAAAGAACGTATATTCTGTTAGTGCCTGCATATTATCAAAAGTAACAATAACAAACTAATGTTGAATGCCTCGCCCATAATATATGTCTCTGTTTACATACCAATTGCGCCAACTCTGTCTTCAAGTCGGTGCCCCAGCTATTAACACAATACAGAGAAAGAAAGCGAGGAGAGCTCCGCTTTCAACCACGAGTTCAAACCGACTAACTGCTGCATGGCTGCCGACGACCGGCGCGCCTCGGCCTTCTAGAAGCTTTGGGAAGTTCCCCCTTAGCCTCATGGAAGCTCCGGGAAGATCCCACTTCCCTTCCTACGCACCAATTCACCACGTGGGCTCTGCCAACTATATATTTGCCTGCTTGCTTGAAGAATGGCAGAACACGTCAGGAGACGATTGGGAAACCTCCACCACGCTAACAGGCCACGCGATTGCATCTGGTCTACGTAATCTACATAATCTACATCGGACCTGCGGTCAAGGGAAATGGGTCCCTTGGACAAGAGGAAGTCGGAGGGCCAACCTAATTCAAGGGCTTGATCTCACGAGAAAAAACTCAACTCTTAGGTTTAGTCAATGTCTTCGCAGGACAGATAGTATTTATTAATCGTAAGAGATAGAGAGGAGGAATATTACGTGTCTTTTCTGAGACGCGGTTATGATATCATAGTGTGACTAGTTATATAGGATATGCTGAGAGTAGACTCTCCCTGATTGGGAAAGCTGGGTACTTATACACTTGCGGTGTAGCGCGCCTCTCGCGCCCTAGAGACTGGTCCTTAATGGCCAGGCTCACGTTGGGATGATTAATCCCACGGCACGTACTATGTGACCATAGGTGCCATATTGTGGTAGCTTGCCAGGGCAGGCGATTGTTCTTGTTATATGGAGGCCGGAGGTTCAGGCCTAATTGGGTTCACATGTCATGGCCTATATTTGAGTTGGGTAGGTAACCAGTGGGTCGCATGTTCTATCCATGATTGGCCCGTGGTTGATTCTTAGATTTAACTTTGTAATACTCTTAAAGAGTACACTGGACGTGAGCAGCCTTTGCCCCTCTGGCGCGGTTGCGGCTGTCATTAGTTTCTTATTTAAGTAAGGTTGTACTGGTCACCCTTCAGGTGCTCAACCAGTGGGACCCGTCCCTTACTGGACTATCCCGTATGTGTTATATATCCAAATACGTTGTTTTTACCCTGTGTAAAGGTAGTAGCTGTTGTGCAGGGCTCTTTAATATAACAGAACTAGAACTTGCCCGATGTATGAACTAACCTTGCCTACGCGGCCAACTTACCTATTTTATGGTATTGTTTATTACGCAGATTTGTAGTCTACGTTGTTATCTCGGCGCCTCTCGCCCCCAGTTGGCCTAGGCTTAGGCAACGCTGCCACTTATCATTGCAAGTTATATATGACAAAGTACTTGCTGAGATTTAGTGCAATATGCTTATTTGTCCTTTGGTCTTGTATAATATATCATTAAATTGCATTAACTCCAACCTTCTCTTGTTTTCATCATTTGTATTTGCTCGCCTTGTTTGTGCACCCCGGGAACTACCTGGGTTGGTGTTCTTGAACCAAACTAACCTAAAAGATCCCTCCACAAAGAATCCCCGCGGTGCAATTGTGTCCAAAGAAACCAAAATCACTGTTTTTTTCTAAAGTACCTAATGTAATTTAAGTGCAAAAATTGATAAAATCTGCTTTTTTTCTATGGAGAGTTAATTTTTGGAATTTTTCATTTTGATGTTATTTATTTATTGTGTACAAACAATATAGATACCCATTGGTTAATTCGAATTTTGGATATTTCAGATTTTTTTAGATATCCCTTGGACTTTGCATTAAAAAGGTTCTAATGTATATGTAAATATAATTTCCATTATTGGACTTTATAATATAAGCTGAACATTGTGTCTGTTATAGGCTTGTCACTATTGATTGTGAATTTAGACCTCAGATGAGTGCAGGACTTCCCTCAATTGTTTTGAATATGCATGTAGTGATGTATCCAACTTAGCTCAGTCAGTGACGTGTCTGTCGACTGAGTTAAGGGTCCCAGGTTTGATTTCTGGCATGGCCAAAAAATGTATCATTCGTGAAATGTGGGTTTACCCTTTCAGAGTGTTGAATTAACGGTCAGGAACTCAATGTTGTGCCTGACCTTGTCTTAAGATAGCTTATAAGTCATATGAAGCTACGCCAGGCCTAGCAAGCCGGTAGTGTAAAACATATGGCTGGAATAAAAAACAGAAAAATGACCCAGGCCTAAAGCTGGAACAGTAATGGATGTAAATGTAGTGATGTAGTCATAACAAAGAATAAAATAGTATGGAAAAACAAACCATTAATTTGTATAAACAAGAGAAGTAAAGAAAAAGACAAAATATTATAATAAACTGTATCACAAGACACTGTAAGTTGCCTTCCATCAATGACCAAGGGCCGGGACAATGATGGTCAAATGACAACAGGGTATTCTTTGCATGTTTTTTTAAAGCAGGTAGTAAACTATTTTAATTCAAATGAGGCTCATAGTCATGAACCCTAATGCCATTTGAGATTATCAAGACTACTTAAACTTTTCTCCAAGTTTTTTTTCTCTTGTTAGTAATTGTTAATAATTTGCTTATCCATTTAACTAAAAAGTAGTAAATATTCTCATTAATAACAAAGTAATTCAATTTATTATTTGTACATACAAAGTAGAGATCCAAAACATTTTGCAATTAGTTTTGTTACATATTAAAAATATATCAATTTAAGTGAAATAATTAGGATCAACAGAAAATGGTTAAATATAATGTCATGTTCACATCATTCAAATACCAAAGTATACACAATCTTAAGCTAACTCAAATAATGTACTGTCTTTGGCCTGAGTTTGTACATCTTCCACCTGACTTCCAGAATCAAGCGTTTCTGTTCCCAAATCATACTGACCCTTGTTTTCTAGCAAATATGTTGCCAGGTAGCCTATTGGATCAGAGGGTCTAGAAAGGAAAGAAAAAACAATGTATTATCGATTGGTTTTATTGCCAGCATTATTGCCAGCAGAGCATTTCAAGTGAAGAAAGGCGGGTAAACAGAATGAATAAACTAAGAATATCTTGGTAATTGTATGGCCATAGCAAATGGAAACCCACTTTGGTGGCCGCATGGTCTAACACGCTACTCTTGTTTTAGACTAGACTGCCGAAGATGGGTAGATTGAGGTTTGATCCTGGTCGAGTGTACTGAGGGTGGTTTTCCATTCTCCCTCCACACAAATATGAATACACTTCCTCTAATTAGACCCTCCTAATCCCTAATCCATTAGTGTAATTAGTACATAGGCGTATAAACTGAAAGGGCTGTAGGACGCGGCACTAAGAAAATTGAGTGAGGTAGGTAGGTATAAGGGTGCGATAATGCAGTTGTTTAGTAATCATCTCAAACTATAAAAGGGTGCGATTATGCAATTGTTTAGTAATCATCTCAAACTATAAAAGGGTGTGAAAATGGAATGAAGGTCGATTTATTTTCTTTCAAGAAGTAGAGTTGTTGTTAAAATGTTTTTTTTAAATTTGGGGAAATTTTTGGTTAATTTAGAGTTGTTTTTTTTTGGCTGAAATGATCTGGAGCCCTGCTCCAGATTCTTTTTCAGTATAATACAATAAATAATAGGAGAGTAAGGTGGAGTAAATCGGTGGTAAAATTTTTGAAATTTTTTTTTCACACTTTTATATGACTTAGATTAATTTAAAATATGCCAAAATGTTGCTTATACATTTGGCAACAATAAAAAAAAGTTTCTGTTCAAATATATTACCATAGAATTAACAAAACAAAAAAAAGTTTGTATCCAATTTTTTATGATTTTGAATATAAATTTCAATTAGTTTTTCTACTATAAAAAATTTTGTGGAGCACACAACTTTGTACAAAATTGACCAAAACTGTTATGACTTGAAAAAGAATGTTATGAGCTACATTGATTTGTATGTAATTATTTTTTTAATTTAATAAGGTGAGTGGTATGGGGAAAAGTGGGGAATTTTACCTCCAACTTACCCCATTGTGGAGAAATCGTAGGTACAAAGAAAAACACGATTTTGTCCTTACTATGATTAACCATAAGGCTCTAACCTGTAAATTAAGTCCCAACAAAGTGATACCAGGTCCAAATGGTTTATTTGGCCTAAGAAGTTTGACAAAGTCCCTACCTTAGAAGACAATATTTGGTGTGTTGTAAGTCCACCAGTTCTAGTCAGTTTCAGACATTTTAGTCTTACTGAATCAGACTACAAAAAAAGTCAAGTAACTTTTTATTGAATGCCAACAACTTGAACTCTAATGTTTCTTTTACTATTACTTGAATGACTAAGTGCTTTGAAGTTGATTAAGTTAGTTTCTACAATTTTTGAATAGTGTTCAAACTCGTTTCCAAGGGGAAAAAAATGAATTTTTTGTAAATTTTTTATCACATCTTAATAAAGATTTGGTAAAAGTTAAACCTTCTTTTGTCCCATTTACATTATCCCATATTAGTCGTAAACAACCCATAGCAGTTTCAATTCATTATTGCAAGCCTTTGATGAGGAGGCTTATAACAAACCAAAATAGTCAGAGTTTGCAAACAAAAAAAAATTTCAGTGAAAGTGTGTTTTATATAAAGTTTTTGGTTGTCGTTTGAGCAACAATCTACCCCAGCTTTTTTTAACATGAATCAGAATAGGGTTTGAAGCCATATCTCCAAATCGGGGTAAAGTTGAGGACTTGTTAAAACTATTTTTTTAAATGTTAAAACAATGTTAGTGGACTTTCCTACTATAATAAATGTTATAATAGGAAAAACTTCAACAGTATGAGCATGATTTAAAATAAAATAAATTGTCTACCGATTTATCCCATATTACCCTAATTATAAAATAATAACTATAATAATCTAAAACATAACTATAGAAACGCAACTGGAGTGCTACCATTCAGAGTAAAAAATAAATCATTTACATTTCCTTATTACAAGAAAAGTTTAAAAATAAAATATGAGTGACATCATAATGACTTTTAATCCGCCTCGGTAGTATAGTTGGCTAACGCGCTAATTTTGTGTTGAGCTAGACTGCTGAAGACCAGGAGATCAAGGTTTGAATCTCACTCAGGTGAACGGAGGTTTATTCCTAAATGGTTTTCCACTTTCCCTCCACGCAGATGCTGGTTCACTTCCTCTATATTCAAACTACCCAATTAATAATTCATTAGCGTAATTAGTACTTAAGGGTATAATTTGAACGGGTAATAAGACGTGGTGCTAAAAAAAAGTGACTTTCCCAATTGTTGGAATCTTACACAAAAGGCCTTATTTTGTTAAGGAAATAAGAAACTTGGTTGTGAAGTGTGTAAAAATATTGGGAGACTTTTTGATGAAAAAAGATAGGGCTAACATCGAGGCCACCAATAAAAAATATTTAACATCTTTGAGCACTTTTTTACCATAATAAAAGTAAAGGTCAAAAAGCAGCATGTTAACTGATCCAAAAAAACATTTCCCTAATGATCGATATAAGTACCAATATCAGTTAAATATAAGTTTTACTTATGAAATGAGTTATGTTTCTACCAAAACCATATTAAAATCTTTATGAGGTCACTTGACTTGACTAAGAATTCAAAGTAATATAGAAAGAAGCCAAGTTTCTGGAATCCAACGGCACACATGCCAGAGTACAGAAGTTGTTTAAAGAGCAGTTTTCCTTCTATTCTTGTTTAACATTGCAACAATCATAGCTTTGAGCTTTCTATTGTTATTGTTTCAGGTATAAACAGACCTATTGTATATATTTTTACACAGAAACACTGCTTTTGAAAACTTCCAATTAAAAAAATGTATCTGTGAATAAAATTGACAATGACCTAAAGAATTTTATAATTCTTTGAGAAAAAATTAGAGAAACCTTTACTTTTTTAAAATGATGAATCAGATATTCTAAAATGTTCCAGGTATTAGACCTAGTCTATAACATTTTCAAGAAGATGTTGAACATTTAAATTTGGGTAAATTGAAAACCAAAATGTGTAAAAAACTTCAGTTCAATGAGAGACCAATCATTAGAGGAGTTTATAAATTTCGGGTGGAGAAAGAAATGTATCCCTTAAAAATATGTTTACCTCATCCCAAATTCAGCAACTAAATGTGAAAAAGAACTTTACTAAATGAAAACTCTATCAAGGTCATCAGTGTTGACTTCTACAACATTTGCATTTATTTTAATTTGGATGGTTGGGCTCTTTCTAATGCACTATAATCCAACACAGTATATCTACTTGTGGCTATTCCAAGATCCAACCCCGCCTCGGTGGCATAGTTTGCTAACGCGCTAGTTTTGTATTGAGCCAGGGTGCCGAGTACAGGGGAATCGAGGTTCGAATCTCGTTCGGGTGAATTAGGGGTGGTTTTTCTTAAATGGTTTTCCATTCACCCTCCATGCAAATGCTGGGTTTACTTCCTCTATATCCAACCTTCCCAATTCCTAACCCAAGATCCTAACCCTAATACAAGATCAACTAAATTTATTATTATTATTTGGGTTTAAAGGCCCATCGACACATTGAGGTCATTAGGGCCTTGAAATATATTAAAAACATAATAAAATCCCCATAGTTGACACATATAATAATTCACCTGCAGAATATACAGGTAAATACACAATATACAAAAAATACATGATATAAATATAAAATAATAGACAAAAAAGCGATAAAATACCCATCTGAGACACTCCATAGGAGTGCTCAAATGGGCTCTTAGTATAAATTAAGTGATACACCTGCTAAAACAGGTGTATCACTCCAATAAAAAGACAAAACAAACATATTAAAATATAACACATTAAAATGACAACTTGTTAAATTATTATTATTATTAGCACCGCGTCTTACTACCCGTTCGGGTTATACGCACTTACGCTAATGTGTAATGGTAGGGTGATTGTGAGATGAAATGAAGGACCTACAGTTTAACGTGGAATCCGAACCACGGTGGAGACCTGGCATTCCTCACATTCACAAGATGTCTTGTCAGAGGTGAAGGAAGGGTTTGGTAATCAGATAAATCTGTGCCGGGACCGAGGATTGAACCCCGGCCGCCAGCATAGAAGTCTGACACCTTACCCTTAGACCACCAGGTCACCCAAACTTGTTAAAATAATAATATGTTAAAAAAGACAAAACAAACATGTTAAAGTGTACTAAAACTGTTAAAACGTCAAAACAAAAATATTAAAGAATGTTAAAAAGATCTCAATATGAGATAAAATCCAAATGAGCCACTTTATAAAAGTGACTCAAATGGCATTAAAAAGATACACCTGGCGTATAAAACGGAGTAAACAAATAACTCCATCCGCGCTATCGCATAATAAAGAACGTAGGTCACCTTTTAAATCAAGAGCCAGGCGGATAGAGGCATATTTACGAGACTCCACCAGAATGTGATACACACTAAGAGGAGCATCGCAAAACTCACACACTGGAGGTGGATCCCCTCTCAATAAAAATCCATGGGTCAATGATGTGTGTCCTACGCGGAGTCTTGTCACGATGACCTCCTCTCTTCTAGACTTTCGTATAGAAGAGGGCCATCGCGACACACCGTCCCTGATAGACCGCAGCTTGTTCTGACCAGGGGTCGAAACCCACTGCTCGTGCCAGGTGTGTAAGACCCCATGCCGAACATAGCCATTTAGATCTAAAAACATGACATCCAGACTCACCTCAAGAGGCAGGCGTGCTGCCTCCTTGGCCGCCAGTTCATTTCCTGAAATACCGGCGTGACCAGGAATCCAGCAAAAGGCGAGCCAGGTCCTTAATGAATGAATTTTAAAAATTTGTTCATGTATCATCTGCATGGTGGACATTATCTAGCACCTTTTAACGCCAAGAGTCTAGCTGAGCCATAAACAAAGGTGCCGTAATCAAGTTTTGGTCTCACCAAAGCTCTATAGAGGCGCTTCAAGGTTTCCCTATCAGCACCGCAAGAGCGACTGCTAACTACTTTAAGTAAATTCAGTGCTTTAAAACACCTCGCTTTCAGGTCTTTGATGTGGGGTATCCAAGTTAATTTAAAATCAAATAAAAGTCCCAGAAACCTTACACTCTCAGAGACTGGTAAAACAACGTGGTTCATTAAAATATTGGGGGCTGGCTGTATTCCGCGTAATCTATGAAAGTGGACGACCGTCGTCTTGACCGCTGAGAAGGTAAAGCCATTACGTGATGCCCACGATCCAAGATTGTTGACAGAGAGCTGTATCTGCCGTTAAGCCCTGTGGAGACTCAAACTGCAATAAATTGCGTAGTCATCCACGAAAAGGCATGAACGAACAGGTAAGTGCACATTGTCTACAATGTTATTTATCGCAATAGCGAACAACGTACAGCTTAAAATACTACCCTGAGGCACCCCCTTTTCTTGAATAAAATCATCGGATAAGGTGTTGTTTAACCTTACCTGGAAGTGTCTATCTGAGTGTCTATCTGACATATTATTATTATTATCACCGCGTCTTACTACCCGTTCGGGTTATACACACTTACGCTAATGTGTAATGGTAGGGTGATTGTGAGATGAAATGGAGGACCTACAGTTTAACGTGGAATCCGAACCACGGTGGAGGCCTGGCATTCCCCACATTCACAAGATGTCTTGTCAGAGGTGAAGGAAGGGTTTGGAAATCAGATAAATCTGTGCCGGGACCGAGGATTGAACCCCGGCCGCCAGCACAGAAGTCTGACACCTTACCCCTAGACCACCAGGTCACCTATCTGACATAAAAATTAGATATAAAAATAGGAAAGTTCCCCCGGAACCCCCAATTAAACAGGGTTTTTAAAATGCCGTATCGCCAAGTGGTGTCGTAAGCCTTCTCCAAATCAAAGAAGACAGCCAAGAGGTGTTGTTTATGGAGGAAGGCGTCACAAACTGCTGCTGTCTCAAGGCGAACAAGATGATCCACCGTGGATCGGTTACAACGAAAGCTACATTGTATATCAGATAGTAGATTGCGGGATTCTAAATACCATATCAATCTTTTATTGATCATTTTCTCTAATATTTTGCATACACAACCAGTTAAAGCTATCGGTCTATAACTAGTTGGCTCTAATTCATCCTTGCCACTTTTATATATAGGGATAATGGTTGCTTGCCTCAATAGTGATGGGAACTGAAGAGATTCCCAAACACAATTGTAGAGGTCTAAGAGGAACGCCCGTCCAGCAGGGGGCAGTTGGCGCAACATTTCGCAATGGATATCATCCGGGCCAGAAGCTGTGTTGCCCGCCTGGGACAGGGCATAGATAAGTTCCTCTTTAGTAAAGGGGGAGTTATAATCCTCCCCCCGACTTTTTCCAAAATCAATAGTAAGACGCTCGATGTTCCGCTTATGCACCGCAAACTCGTTAGAGTAGCTCGCAGTGCTAGAAATTGCGGCAAACATCGAGCCCAATACATTGACAACCTCCACAGGGGAGGAGACAAGCATGAGGGCAGGTATACTATTGATTGAATTTTTGCTACTACTTAATTTACGAATATTGTCCCAAATCTTAGTTGTGGGAGTGGTAATTGTAAGGGCAGAAATAAATTCTCCAAGACTCTCTTCTGCTTTTTCGAATAACACGGCGAGCTCGAGCGCGTAGAATCCGGAATGACTCCAGATTCTCAAAAGTGGGACATCAATGAAAGAGGTGTGGATCCCTTTGACGGTCAGAAATAGCCAACCGACACTCCTCGTTCCACCAGGGAACAGGACTGTGGCACGGATTTGGGGCTGGAAGCACTCCCCGCCGCGATGACCGTCGAAGTAAAATGCCCAGCCTTAACATCGACGTCAGGATGTTGGGATTCACCAAATACAGCGAGCTCGTAGAATCTATTCCAGTCAGCACGTTTTAGCGGCCATTGGGGTATCCGCGCTGTATTGGTAGGAAGTGATGAGAGCAGAATGGGAAAATGATCACTGCCGCATAGGTCCGAGTGGACCTCCCAAAGGAAGTGGGTAGCGATACCTGGGCTACATAAGGTTAGGTTGATGACAGAGGATACACCATTAAAGGCGGAGAAGTGTGTCTGGGTCCCGGTGTTAATTAACACCAGGTTTCCCGAGACAAGAATATCCTCTACCATCCTCCCACGAGCATCTGTAAAATTAGATCCCCACACCAGGTTATGCGCATTAAAATCCCCCAAGATGATATAGGGGGTGAGAAGTTGTATAAAGAGGGCCTCTAGAGTCCTCTTAGGAACACACTCACCCGGTGGTAGGTAGATGCAGCATATACCCCCGAAGCATTGTGTTATCAGTTAGGCGGAAGTGGGTCTCCTGCAAGCACAAGATGGAGGTTGCAGGGAAGGAATTTGTTGTTTATTTCCTCTACACGAGCAAAGAAACCCCTACAATTCCATTGTAGTAGCGACATACTTTATTAATATAAAATTTAGTTATCCTCGCAATCCATGACACTATCCTTTAATAATAAAAATTGGTTGAGGACCTTTTTAGGTCCTCTTGCCTTTTCCAGTCTCTCCTGGACCTCCCGCTTATGGAGAGGCTTCGGTTTGTCTCTGAGAGACTGGGTTGTTGGACACTTAGGTGAAGGCTTTGTTAAGGCCTTCGACGCTTTCTTTATTGTAATTTTGTTGGCAGTCCCTCGCTGGTCCTTCCTCAAGGCATCAGTGGGACTTGCCTTAGCGGACTCATCTGTTCCACAACTCATCCCAACCTCCGGAGGCCCAGAGGCAAGTGTAAGTGGCTCAACAACGGCTGCCCGTGTTTTAGTACCCAGTGGAGTGCTCGGGGTGGGGGGGGGGGGGGTCCTCTAGGTGGACCCGAGGGGGTTACCCAAGGTGGGTTCGACGAGGATCCCCGAGGCGGGCTCGGAGGGTGTTCCTTGAGGAGGTTTCCTAGGTGGTATAGGTGGTGGAGACGACCTTTGTGGAGGTTTCTCCTTGTTTAAAGATTTAGGCGCCACAGAGGTTGGCGCGGAATCACTATAGATGTCTCGAGAAGAGACCAAAGGCTGGTCGCGTTGGCTTCTTAGGAAGATTAAATGCGCAATGGCAGTTGGGACAGTTTATGTTCTGACTGGCAACCTTGCTGTATGAAGTTTGAAATACCGAAGCCTGACTAGATACGTATTCCTTGCGTGCCTGGGCATATGAGATCTTCTTTTCGGATTGTATCTCCAGGACTTTTTTCTCTATCTTTCATTTCGGACAGGCCCGAGACCAGGCAAAATGCAGACCCTTGCAGTTGAAGCAGTATTTAGGAGACTCACATGGTGTTTCGTGAGCCTCCTGTCCGTAATCCGCACAGGTTGGCTTACCACGGCATCGCAGCTTCGTATGGCCAAATTCCTGGCACTAAAAATAGCGTCGAGGGTTAGGGACATACGGCCGAACCCTGAGCACATGGAAACATGCTCGGACCTCCTTCGGAAGGGTAGGAGTCGCAAATGTGAGGATATACATATCCGTCTTTTTTTCTTGTCCATTCTTTTTTGTGACAATATGGTACACTTCGGTGACGTGCTGAGGGGAAAGCTCCTCACAGATATCCTCAATGCTCACGCAGTCGAGGTCATAGCAAGTGACCACTCCCTTGCAAACATTGAGGAACCTGTGAGGTTCCACCTTCACCGGTAAATAAGCTGTATTACTAGATGGTATTTCAGTAATAGCCATTAAGTGTGACGACGGGACGTTAGTTACAGTCTGAATAAAAATAGTGCCATCCCACAATTTCCTTATAGAAACGTTTGATTTTGCTGGACCATTTATCATTCTTTTGAAGATAAATGGGCTGACGCGCTTAAGGTTTACATTGGCATTGTCTCGAGACATCACCAGGAAGCGGGGCTGCGGCCTCACCATTTTCTGGATTTCCACAATGACAGGGCTGGACGGCCTTACCTGTTTCCGCCTTTTATCAATATTACGGCCCTGTGAGGGGCCGGGCAGTGAGGTGCCAGCAAAATTTGGCAGTACGGTGCAAGCGATGACAATATTATCGGCCATGCCTTATTTGGGGACAACCTACACAGTACTCAGATCGTAGACCCAGGGTGATCCCAGTTGGTACTACCACATAAGGCCCTGTTAACTGTCCTGACGAGAGGCCCCATACGACGCTAGACATGACAACCTTCGCTTGGGGCATCACCAGGATAGAGGTCGTCACAGCAAGTTGGTGCAGGAAAGTGCCAATTTTACGTCCGGGCCTTCATGAACGCAACCGATCTTTTCTCAAAGTAGGGTACCCAGTTATTGTCATCTCTAAGACCCTTCTACCAAGATATTACAACCAGAGCACTTTCATGAAGGAGCTCAGTTGCATAGGTATCCAGTAATTGTCCGAGAAGAGCCGGGTTAGTAGCCAAGGTCGTCAACGGAGAAGCCAAAAGCTTCCATGCATGATAAACGGCAGGGGGAAGAGAAGAAAGAGGTAAAGGAAGTAATAGAAGGGAAAAGAAGAAAGGCGAGAGAAAAGGGGGAAAAAAGGGAGGTGAGAGGAAATATATAAGATAGGTTTGTACTACACGAGGTACGTCCTGCACGGAAGCCTCCCCTTTTAGTCGCCTCTTACGACAAGCAGGGGTTACTGCGGGACTATTCTAAACCCCGTACCGCAGGGGGGAAGAGCAACTAAAAGCTAACACAGCCCCAGTGAGGAAATTCCTCTCGATTGGAATCTTAGAACATTCCATGAAATACCAAAAAAGAAAAGAGTATTTTTAATTTTTAGGGTTAGTAAATAGTGTTAGAATACTGTTAGATATTCATACAAGTCAATGTTGACATCCTCTCATTGATGACTGTGAAATTACTGCTATTCAACACTTGTTGACATTTTAAGTTTGATCAACTAGGCTCACTCAATGGTATTTTAACTTGAAATAAAACCACATCTGTATCTAGATATAAATTTTGTTTTTACTCTTTGTTTTTACCAAGACTACTACTGCTGCTTAATTTTATTAAGTAGTTTTTAAATTTGAAATACTCATTTTAGTTATTTTTTTATTAGCAAAAAATTTTGTTTTACTTAATAGCTAAATGTAATGAGTCCCATTATTTTTTTTAAAGATGAATCACATATAAAAAATAAACAAAAGTATTTTTAATTCACTTATAAGTCCAAAATAATCTGTGTGTTTTACCTAAAAATAGCTCTGTACTAACTTTGATCAAAAAAATTATACAATGTTCCTTATATTTACTTAATCCTACAATTACACAAATAGATGGATCCTCCCTATTAAGTTTATATGAAACCCCAGAATAGTAAAGGAAATAATGATTTAGATAAAATGTGGTATTGTGTGTTAATGCTGCCACTACAAATTCAAGAAACCTAGAAACTAGTAAAATGGCATAAGTAGTCAAGAAAACGTAAAGATGTGCCACCACCAACTAGAGTAGATATATTTTTGGCTACTTTTATGGTTCTAAAATCAATTTAAAAAAGGTCGATGAAGATTGGATTAATTAATATATGTGCAAAAATCATATATCTATGGATAATAATGTGTAACATAATGTAAAGTGGTCAGGGTTTTAGGCCCAGTTCTCAACCATTTCTTGTTTAAATTTACATTAGTTTGCCTTTGTTTATATATTAATATGCTCAAGCTACTCAGAGTACTAAACTGATATATACATTTTTCACTTCCCAATCATCTAGGCCTAATTTAATTCTCTTTATCACTATCAAATGGTTAATTATAAGAATGAGTGGAGTTTTATGGTAATTATAAGTTATGTAAATCATAACCAAAGTTGTAAGCAATGCATGTTTTAAATTTCAATTCTTTAACTTCATTTTCAGTCCTTTAAACTTTTAATCTTATAGTTTTTCATTGTTCAAAGTCTTTGTTGGAATATTAGAGTCATCCAAATTTATTACTTTTACTTTTCATTTTAAGCATCGTGCAATGTAGTGATATCTGAACCCGGAAGCTGGGAGACGCACCTGTGGCTTGAACGTGTGGTCTTTCGGGGGAGGGGGAGGTTTTGGCGCGTACTCCTGGCCAATCAGTGCTTTCGCTTGAGCGTCTGGGTTTTGCATTATATGGAAAGGGAGCGTCAGACGCGGGACAGACGCGATCGGTACACAGGACTGTTAACACTAAAATAGAGTAGACCTGTAACAACTACCTACCATTTCAACACGTAGAGATGGGGAGAGAAGATCTAACCCAGGTGGCTTAAAAGTCTTTATCAATGTAACTTATTCATTCATCTAATTAGCCGTATTACAATCATGTAAATTTTTGGTTAAATTAAAACTCAAATACTATACTACCTCTTATGTTTTTAATCGGCTGAGTACCTCTACCCCCACCATTATATTTATAACCCCGAGATGCTCTACCTAAACAACTGACTGCCGTGGACGACACCGTAAGAAGAAGACGATTGAGAAGTGACTGGGTACAATAAGTTTGGTCAAATGTTATGGAGAGTACCTATACACAAATAGAATAGCACAATAATATGACCTTTTATCCACAGCATAAGAAAAAGATCAATAATGCAAATGAAACTTATAAGCTTAAGCTAGTTTTTTATCACCATGTCTTACAACCTGTCTAGTCTTTGGCATAAATGATAATTACGCTAATGAGGTAGGGATGAGGAAGGAGTGATTTTGGAGGTAGTCTGAAAGAATTTTTGTGGAAAGAAAGTAGGAAACCATTTAAGGAAAACAACCATAAATAGATCCACTCAGGATTAGAGCCTCGATCTCTGTGTCATCAACAGGCCAGCCAAACATAGGAGTGATGCCTTAGACCAGGGCTATTCAATTAGTTAACTAAGTGGGCTAGTAAAAAAAATCATAATATTTGGCTGTTCAGACATTTAATTCAATCAGGCAGTGATTTGGAACATTATTAAATTATACTTTTGTAGTTTTAAAAAGGAGGTGGGGAGAGTGAAATATAATTTGATATTAAATATAATATGGATGTATTTCAGTGGATTTAAAAAAATGTGAGAGTTAGAATAGGACTGGGCCTAGTAAATATGAAAAAGTATAGCATGTCAAAATCATTTAAACATAAATCATTTAAAAAAATATAAACCATTAATGGTAAAAAATACAATAAGACTAATTATAAGCAAATCACTCTGCTATTACTATAAATAACACATGAACAATAAGCAAGGCAAATATCAACTGCCGAGACATCTGCTGCTGTTGGGTAAAGGGGAGAAGAGGTCTGAGTCATTCTCAACCACCTTGTCGCCTGGCCAACTGAATTGTTCAAGGTCCAAAGCAAGAATATGTTATATAGCTCAGCCGTTATGTGGTGGCACCTTAAGGGAGAGATATCGGGTCTAGGGTGGGGGACGCACGCCACTGGAGGGTTGGCTCGCACCGCTTTGTAAACACACGATGTTGGTGGTGCCATGGACCGAGTAACACGGGGCTTGAAGCTTCCACCCCCCTCCCCCACACTGATAAAAGACTAAAGATCTCTCTGGCCATTCAAGGCCAGACGCCTATACATACCGTCTGAACTATAGATGCATCTCCAGTGATACATTAGTAATACTTTTAATCTGCAGGCCAATCTGCGGAACTTGGCAAACCGGTTGTGGCCTGCGGGCCGCCAATTGAATAGCCTTGCCTTAGACCAGGACTGTCCAACTCAAAGTTAGCTAAGGGACTCATTTTATATTCCTAGACAGTGTGCAGACTGCACACGTAGAAATTAGGCCTACACAGTATCAACAATGCTATTTTGTGAAATTTGAGATTAACTGCTTTGAATTTTCTAATCTAATTCATATATTGATATACAGTACAGCACAGAAAATAATACATATAATAAATTTTACACAATTTAAGTATGATCATGTTTAAGGAACTCCTGGATGACGTTTTTTTTTTTTTAAACTTTTCTAATGTGTTGCGAGCCACCTATAGGACAGCCTGCCTTAGCCCATCAGGCCAATGAAGTGGGTCTTAAGCCAGTTATATTATTAAGTAATGTAATTTTTATAAGTGATTTGTTTTAACACAGTGCTATTTACAGCTTAATATAAAGAGGGAATAATGAGGATGAGCAATGGAAGCTGTGCTGGCATCACCTAGAGTAAAGTTGGACAACCTTAATACTTTGGGGTAAAATCAACCTCGGCGAGATTATCATTGATTAAGGCCCAAATTACAAGGCGTCTGTAATCTTACCTTTGCTTGTATGGGAAGGAACTTTGGAACCATTCTTCCCATATAATGGATAATGCTAGGACTAGCAGTTGTCTTTGACATAACATACTAAAGTGTTGACAAAGCATACCTGTCCTGGGTAAGTGAGGTGAGCCCTTCTTCCAAAATGGGAATAACTGTCTGTTGCAGGTAGATACGTGTTGGAAGAGACTGGAAATCTATTAGAGATTTTTTGCTTGTAGCTTTGTCATCCCCATCCAACTCCCCTGCTGAGCTCACTTTCTGATTAAAAAAAAAAAAAGTGAGTCCCAAGGGTGACAATTATTTATTTATAGTTATATATATATATATATATGGAAGATTATAGAAGTGTGATTAAAATATATAGATGAAAACAACATGATTTGCATAGTGAAAGAGGTACACTTCACTTTCATTGCCCCTAATGAAGAAAGAGGCAATGAAATGATTAACTCTTAACCCATTGGAGTAGACATACGGTACTGTTCCGTATGATAAGGAAAGGGTCCAACGGCCGACTTACAGAACTGTTTCGTTCACTTCAAAGACTACAGGTTTCTTTTTTTCTACAAGCTCTAAAATGTATTATTTCATTCCATTTTATTTTATACCATGGTCTGACATCAAGTTGGCCGTTAAATGGTCATTTTTTATGGTGATCTTGTTTACAGTTAAGTTATCTTTGGATTCAATCTAAATAAACATTGACTATAATCACTGGAAAAGTTTTTTGTTAACAAAATAGATTGAAGATTTATTAGTAATTATTGGATTCAGAAATTGAAATAAATGAGGAAAGTGATACAGACAGTGTTGTGGACAGTGTCACATAAAATGATTAAAGCAGTGAAGAAGATGGAGTAGAGTTAGACTAAGGTGAGTGTATTACAAGCTTATCATTCATTAATGAACAATTAAAGTGGTTTTGTGTGTCAGTGTGTGACATTTTAAAATGTATTTAATTAATTTTAAAACAAAATCATATATTCAAATAAAAGTAAAAGTCATAAAAGCTTTATTTTGAAACACTGCAAAAATAGCATGTTGTTATGTGCATTTAATTCCTGCCCCTATTTACAACTAGTTGAAAAAATATTACGACCTTAATGGGTTAAATCTATTGGCACACATTATTTATACATATATATATATATATATATATATATATATATATATATATCATTAATTGATATATCACAATGTGTATATTTAAAGTTATGATATTCCTACCAAATTAAAATAGCCGCTCTCCTGTAATTATATTCTCTGTCACTTTTCAATTTCTAATGTTTTATTTACTTCTTTGAATAAAACAAGTTTGATAAAAATAGAACAAAAATCGATGTAGTTAACAAAAATGGAGTAATAAAAAGTAATATTTATTTTAATTCAATAGATTATCGATATATCGTTGCCAAAACTTCATCACTAATTTCTGGTGAGATAACATGATCACTTACGGTAGACGACTTAAAATTTTTGCAACGTGTGAAATGTCTTCTTCTTTCCGTTAAAAATCCACAATTTATTGAATTAATTTGAGTTTATTTGAATTTCATGTTTTGAAGACTTTTAGTGTGTTTAGTAAATATCTATAAGATTGTGAGTTTAAAGTTTCAAGCGATCATGTGGTATAATGGTCGAGTCAATGTTTCGCATTGAGGGGGGGGGGGGGGGGAGGGTGTCAGGCACGTTACATTTTCTATTCAATAATGCTTGAAAAAATAATGAAAAAGGAAATGTTCAAGAATCGGAATCGAGGTTATACTTAAGAATTGAGAAAAACAGGTATCGTGACATTTCTAGTTTAGATTAAATATTATTAGTAATAATGTCACAAAAATCTTTGTAATAATTTAATTATTTTTTTTAGTATGCTGTGTCTCAACTAATTTGGGTGGTTCTGGGATTGAGATAGTACTTCTTAAACTGGATATCATCACTCAAGGAACTGTATGGTTACTGTTGGGAAACAGCATTGTCATTATCACGTTTTCTTTTCCAAGTTTCACAACACTGGATAGTCGAGGTTGCCAGTAGCTCCTTACCCCAGCACACCACCTCCCCACATAACAGAGACCGAGGAGATTATAACAGGTTGTCTACTGGGTCACCAAAGTCACTGAAAAGTCACGAATTTTCAATATTTTAGTCATAAAGTCACTAAAATATTGTTGTTTAATTTCCCGCGCATTGTAATAACATGAACGCATCGAATGTCAGGTCACCAACTACCCATGATACTAGTCACAATTTGCCTGATTGTTTTTATCATAATACCAAGGACAAGGTTAATGTTCTCCATCTAGTTAAAGTTTAATGTTCTGTGTGAATGCATTATGCCTTTATATATACACATTATATAATGTGCAGCCGTTTACGGAAGGAATTTTGTGGTCAAAAAAGGTCACTAATTTTTGTTTCTCCAACTCAGCAGACATTCTGTATAAACTCTTCTTGTAATATTCCTTGGAAGTTTCAGCCTGCACATTGCTTGAACTGCCTAGCTGTAACTAAGGTATTTCATTATCTGGTTGTGTAAGATAGCTATTCGGCTGCTTTGAAGAGTTCCACACATCCATCACACTCTCTGCCTTAAGGCTGGTTTTCACGATTATAGTAACATCATGTTAGTTAGCTGTTTTCACGGTAAGTAACAAAACACTATGATAGTGAGATAGTTGGCTACAAAATGGCAGCAGTTGTGCAGGCCGTTGTTGAGGTTTTACGACAGCTAGTGGAAAATAATATTAGGAGACGGCGTAAAAAGAAACGAGATTATTATTTAAAAAATTAAAATGTTATTTTATTTAGGTATTATTAACTTTAGTTTTAGTGTTAAGTTGCAAAATTAATGGGATATTATAGACATATTATATTTAAATTCCCTGACTGTTCCTTATTTTTAATTAAATTCCCTGACATTACCCTGTTTTCCCTATCATCCAATTCCCTGACTATTCAAGGTTTACCCTGTCTGTAGCCACCGTGGTAATAGAAATTGGTAAAATAAATTATGCATTCCCATTAATTACTATTGTAATATGGGTTTGTGAATCTTTGATAATATAAATATCAATTTGATTTTTATATTATTTGATTCAATAACTTGAGTCAAACAGTACTAGAAAAAGTCTATATGAATTGAGGCTGTTGCATATCCCACAATGTGATTAAAATATGTTAATGTATATTTTTTTAAACTATTATTGTGAGGTTAAGTAAATGCTTATTAATTATTACCATATTGACCGGAAAATAAGCCAAACTTTTTTTCACTAAAATAGCCTTTATAAAACCTTCATATAGTATATAGTTGAATCTTGGATAATACCAATACTTAACTTTGACAAGGTGAACTATTGTTGCATGAACATGTTGAATATTATGTTGTTGTTTTTTATAATGTGTTTATATATTAATCTAGAATTCAAGAAGTTAAAAATTCTGTTTGTTAATATTTACAATTGAATCCAACTGTAGAAAGGTGAGATAGCATAATGATCGTTTGAAAATAAACTAGTGAAATATTTAAATTTGTTTTAATTTTTAGTAACATAATGTGTGTCATTAAAAAATGTTACTGACAACTTTTTTATTCAATGACTTTAGAAAGAAACAACTTTGATAATATTCGACACATAGGCCTACATGTTGGCTTACTCACCTCAAATGCATCTGATATCCCATTGGTTTGAGTTTGTTGAGATTCTAGCGAAATGTCAGCTTCTGGCTGACCTTCTAAAATAAGAAACATGTTTTATATCAAGCAGGGATTATGGAGTCGGAAGCAGTTTTAGTTGAAGCCGGTAAAAATGTACAGCCACCGCCGACTGTGGCTTCAAAATAAAAACTTAACCTATAATATTATATCAATATTATATAGCCTAGTTTTATTTTACTATTAGGAGCAATATTTGTAATTTGGATTGGCAAATATATTTAAATATACATTCACAATGTCAAAGAAGCTTCCCATAAAGTATCGGAGTATATTACTGCAGTATATTTGTTATTACTAACTAATATAATTTAGCCACTTATGAAGGAGCCTGAATCGGAAAGAAGTAAAAAAGAGGAGTCTGTGCCAAAGACTTGGCGCAATGACTCCACTGCCCTGATACCGAGTATAGGCCTACTATACTTGCATTGTTTTTATACTTGTAGCAATGAGCAATAACAATTGGATGGCATAAGCCATATATCATGCTAGTTTGAACAAAATAGATGGGTATAATTTTAAAACACCTATACAATATAATAGATCATATTTCAGAAAAGGTTTTAAATTGTGTTTTTAAGTATGGTACTAAAGATTTAATCTTTAATTTGACCCCAAAATAAAAATAATCTATGTTGTAAGGGCCTATGGCATTAAGTGATTTCACATGAAATAGGCGAACTTTCAATAATACTTTCTTATGGATTAATGCATAATTTAGCTTTACATTAGTAATTAAATGTGTAAGGAATATAAATACAACTTTTATATTTTTATTTAAGACATTGTGGCAGCCAGCATAAGTTTCCAGTTTTCAAATAACGGGCTTCCTATTCTATCAGACTGTAATACTGTGACCCGCCTCGGTGGCGTAGGTGGCTAACGCGCTAGTCGTGTTGTGCTCGGCTGCCGAGGACGGGTAGATCGAGGTTCTAATCTCGGTCGGGTGAACTGGGGTGGTTTTTCCTAAATGGCTTTCCACTCTCCCTCCATGCAAATGCGGGTTCATTTCCTCTAATTCAACCTTCCCTATTCCTAATTCATTAGCGTAATTAGTACTTAAAGCGTATAACCTGAATGGGTAGTAAGATGCGGTTCTAAATAATGAATGTAATACTGTGGTTTTCTATTGTGTTTTAATTAAGTTTAAAACTAAAATTAGTTTTGATCCACCACACCCATACTAAAATGGTGTCTATTTTTTATAGACTATACAAAAGGAAAGAAAAAAAGCTTTGGTTGTTTTTCTACATTGTTGTCACAGATATATATAATGTGTAGAAAAAAGTGACGATCAACAAAGTTAAATGTGAGCGAGATAATTCATTTGGCTCACAGCTTTTGTAGTTATTGTCTAATCCAATAGACAAATTAAGTCAAATACCCGGATCTGTAAATTGTGATTATTAGCTATGTAAGGGTTTTGTTATTAAAAATCCCTTTTCGGGATGAAACCTAAGACCCATACCTGAATAATTGGTAGATATAAATGATTAAGGTTATTTTCCAAACTCGCAAAACCAAACTTTTCACTAACTTGCTGTTTCATTCACTAAAAAATTATCTCAATTAATATTCACAAAATAAACTATGTAACCTTTGTAGAATACCTATAAGATGACATATTGTAAGGGATCACGGATAAACCGATATGTTGGTATGTAATGTTTATATTTGAAATTAGATTTTATTGAGTTGTTTAAATGTTGTAAAAATAAAATAATTTCAAATAAATATAATTATACTATTATTAGATTCGCCATTTCCTCGCAAGTATGATAGTATTAAAATTTTAATTACTGGTGTTTGGTATGAGTATCCACTGTTTTAACCAACATTTTCTTTGGTGCTAAAAGCTAAGCTGATAATAGCCTATACACGTTTTGCATATACTCTACATATTTATTTTGTTGGAGGTGCGCATTTAAGAATGTGGATCAGCCACCACTCTGTAATACATGTGTGAACAAATATTTTGCAAATTTAGTGATAGATTATACATAATTTAATTAATTAAACTTTAATTTAAAAAAGGCGCGAGATGTTTTAACCTAAAGATAGTGAGTTTGAGGAAACTTGTTTTCATATTGAAAGCATATTGGTTAGGTAGTTTGTTAATCTATTAGATGAAAACGTTAGTATATAACAATCGAAATGTTAGTTAAAGTTAAGTGGTATGTCATCAATCATCAACAAATAAAATATAAATCACGATTGGTAATTTTTGTAGCTATGTGATATTTTATTAAAATCCAAAACTTCTACTTGGAAAAAAAATTACTAATAAACCTTAGGTTTAAACACCTTTAAACGCTTATTAAAAAGAATTATACAAACACACCATCATTTGACGCCATTATTTGAACACAAATTAGTAATTACACTACTAGTCTTTTAAGTTCAAACTAAAAAATTGTCTTAAACTTATGCAAAGTGGATGATACAGCCAATACCCACTAGCTATAAAGGTAGGTAAACATGAAACAATACATTTATATCAAGGTTGATTCCTACCGCTCATTGCGCTGCTATCCCAAATGCCTTCAATTTAGATTATTTTTGTAGTGTGGGCTATGATATTTTAGTTTAAGTTTGGAATACCTAAAAAACTGGTGAAGCTAATTGAAGTATGTTTGAAAGATATGCGTGGAAGGGTACGGTTCGAATCTCACTTTTCATATACTTTCAAAATACATAATGAATTGAAACCAGAAGATGCACTTTCCGCATTTCTTTTTAATTTGGCATTAGAATATGCTGTTAGGGTAATGAACGAGAGTAGGAAAGGCTTGGCATTAAACGGAATAATGTAGCTATTAGAGTACGCAGTTGATTAGCTTTGTTAGGTAATAGTAAAGAAGCTGTTGCAAGAAATACAGACATTTTATTAAAGGCTAGTAAGGAAATAGGTTTAGAAGTGATCTCTGAAAAGACTATGATAACACAGAGAATACAGCTTGAGGACGATAATTTAGATATGACAAATAATATAATTTGATAGGGCTGATGAATTCAAATATCTAGGAACAATTTTAACTAGCAATAACAATACTAAATTGGAAATTAGGAAAAAAATACATTCGAGAAATGCGTGTCACTACTCGGTCAGTAAGTTGTTGGCGTCTCACCTGCTGTCAATAAATGTAAAACTTAGAATATACAAAACCATAATTTTACCGGTTTTTCTCATGGGTAATAAACTCGTCCTCTTACCTTAAACAACGAAAATAAATTTAGAGTGTTTGAAAACATGGTGCTTAGGAAGATGTTTGGTCAAAATATGGATGAAGATAGTGTGGAGTGGATGAGGCTACATAATGATAAGATTCATACCCTGTACTCATCACCAGACATTGTTAGGGTAATACAATCTCGCAGGTTACGGTAGTCCGGTCATGCAGCGCGAATGGGAGTATCTAGAACCGCGTTCAAGGTATTTATTGGCAAACCTAATGGGAAAAGACCATTGGGCAGACCCAGATGCAGATGAGAGGATAACCTTTGAATATAGCTTAGCGATATAGGGTGTAATGAAATAGACTGGATAGAATTATCTCAAGATAGGGATAGGTGGAGTGCTTTTGTTTGAGTGTGGAAATGAACTTTCGAGTTCCTAATGCCATAGATTAAGTAAGTGTGGGCTAATAACAGAGCATAGCCTTCGTTTATATTCATTCATAGCACATAGTAAATAGGCCATAGTATAAATTGCACAATTCATAATCAAAGATACAATGGTATATATTGAAACGCAGTACTAAATTCTTATTAAATCCATGCTCTTTTATTCATAGTTATTGTCCTAGGCTCTTTTCACTACTACTAGATAATGCATCTAAAAACACTTCGATAAAGGGTTCGCTCAAAAAACAAAGATGCAAAGAAACAGATTATTACATCAGGTCTTGTACCAGATATTAATCGACTTATGTGACCCTAACAAGCCTTAAATTGAGACTTTTAAGGAGATCAATACTTTACTGTAGTCTTATTATTCACCAAAGCTATCTCTATCAGGCATCCAAATCTGAGGGGGAGAGTATTGCATACTGGGCTGCAAGGGTCCATCATTTAGCAGCAGCATGTGGCTTTAGAACCAATTTGAAATCAAATATCTTGGAAAAATTTGTGATGGGGTTAGCAAACGGGAAAATAAAATCAATATTGTTCATTGGATGCTGAATTAATACGCTTATAGGAAATAGGAGTACAGTAGATGGGGAACGCCGATTGTCCATATTGTTAAGCCGGATGGTTCTTTATATATCTCCGGGGACTTTAAAGTGACATTAAACCCATTTTGGGAGGTCAACTGTTACCCGCTACCTAATTAAAGAAGTGTTTCAGACAATGCAAGGAGGCGTGTTCTTTTCAAAATTGGATTTTCAGAGTACATATCAGCAGGTACTCCTAAATGTCGTTTCCAGCAGTGGCGGCTCGTCACTTATAAGCTGGAGGGCGCAGCCTGTTTAATTAATAAATTATTTCTAAATAATATATTTAAAAGAAGACACAAATTTCGGAATATGTTTTGCTAAATATTCATTTAGTTAAACTCAAAAATTAATATCACAAACAAGATGGAAAGATAAAAAAAACTTCCTCTAAAGGACGTGGATGTGTTGTAGAAAAACTGCAGCTGTGTAATGTGCATACATATATAGGTATGTATGTTTTCACTTTGTTCCATACAAAATTCAGGACATGGCCTACCTAATGAATTCAATTCTCTTTTTTGATCAAGAGTTAATCTTGCAATATTCGTTGTCTTAAGCGCTTGAATTGAACTATTCATATTAAGCCTAGTTACAAAAAGTATTAAGACATATAACTCAAATAAACATTATCCTAAAATAACCCTACATAATATTATTATAAACACACATCATCAAGATGCAGGAGCACGCAGGATGACTGACATCAATTATTGCTGGTTCAAGCTATACACATTTCACAAGCTTTCAACCTTAGGGCGCGTAAGGGAGTGCGCCTTCAAAAGAAGAATAAGCAATGCTAGCTAGTTAGCTATAGCAGGAGGACAACAGGTTAAGGGGAGGGAAGGTTTGGTTTCAATATATGTCAGGCGCTAACCGTCGCGCGCCCGACTGCATGCCATTTGAAGATAAGAGGTGAAGAGGTGGGAAGGTTTGGTTTCCAATATCAGGCGCTGACCGCCTCACGCCCAACCGCATGCCATTTTAAAAACATTGCCTGCTATTACTTAAACCAAAAACATATTTTTCTTGAAACTATTATGGTAAGATAAAATTGACGTGAGAGTGCGAATAATAACTTTAAAAGAAACTGGGGATTCGTGGGGTTGGGAGGCGCGCGCCTCCGCGCCTTAGGGACGAGCCGCCCCTGGTTTCCAGAGAGATGGTTACAATCACCACTCACAAGGGATTGCACTCTTATAATCGCATTCCACTTGAAATATCCCCGGCACCATAATTATTCCAGAGAATTATTGAAGGCGTATTAGCAGCAGTGGAGGGATTTGGGGTATGGCAGGATGGCATTATTGTTAAGAGTAAAACAAAAGATGAACATGATTAGATGTTGTGTGAGTTATTGTCAAGGCTAAGGAAAAAATAACTCTTAAGGTCAATAAATGCTCGTTAATGAAGAAACACATTAATTATCTTGGATATATTATTATTATTGAAAAGGTCCTAGTATTTGATAAGGAATTGATAGAACCCATTCTGAAGGTAAAACCACAAGTAAATTCACTCAAATTAAATCTTTCCTCGGGATGTTGGAATATTATAAAAGATTTATTCATGACGCATTAACTACACTAAGCCTCTTATCTGGTCTGTTGAAGAAAGGAGGTGAATGGAACTGGACTTTCAAGTGTTCTCAAGCGTTTTAACAGATTAAGGATAAACTGACCTTGAAATCAATATTGGCTTGTTATGACCCAATGTAAGAATTGGTACTTACAACAGAGACCAGCCTAATGGGGGTCTCTGGGGTTCTGAATCAACTATATGAAGATGGAACAATGGAACATTAGGATTGATTTTTGGAGTTCAGAAATTTGCGCAATATTTTTATATGCGTAAATTTAGGCTCGAAACAGACCATAATTTTTGGTCCAAAGAAAGGAGTAACAATTCTTACAGCAAATTGCCCACAAAACTATCCGTATTTCCTAACGAATTTTGTCTACTAGGTAAAGTTTGTGTTTACCATTGAGCTAATTATTTGTCTCGCGCAGTCCGGTCCTCGGAGTTGGAATTCAAAAGTGTTCTTCTACATTATTCTCAGAGTATTCAGGAGGGACTAGGTAATCTGAACAGAAAACTTGTTGAATTACATAGAAACAGATCCAGTCCAGATCAAGGTGGCAAAGTGCATTGTTAATCGTTGGTCAGCAGCAGTTAAGGTACCACTATCCCAGTTTAAGCCTTCTCTTCGAGACAGAATTCTGAGTGAGCTAGATGTGAGGCACCTAGTAGTGGTCAAGACCAAGCTCTCAGCTAAGATCAATTTCTGGGGGCCCCACATGAACAAGGTCATTGATAATTACTTATTGGAATGCCACACATGTCAAGTAGTGCAGCAATAACCTCAGATAAGCCATTGGATTTCATGGAAGTGGCCGTCAGCACCGTGGAATAAAGTCCACATCAACTTCCTTGGACCTATAAATGGGATGAGCTACTTACTTATAGTTGATGCTCACAGTAAATGGTTAGAGGTATGCTCAAAGCAGTCGCCCACTTCCACAGCGACCGTTCATCCCTTACTGCGATTTTTTTCTCACTTTGGTTACCCAAGAGGCAGTGGCGGCTCGTCACTTTAGAAGCTGGAGGGCGCAGCCTGTTTAATTCATAAATTATTTCTAAATAATATATTTTAAAAAAGACACAAATTTCGGAATATGTTTTGCTAAATATCATTTAGTTAAACTCAAAAATTAATATCACAAACAACATGGAAAGATAAAAAAGAATAAACTTCCCCCAAAGGACGTGGATGTGTGGTAGAAACTCTGCAGCTGTGTAACGTGCATAAATATATAGGTATGTATGTTTTCACTTTGTTCCATACAAAATTCAGGACATGGCCTACCTAATGATTTCAATTCTCCTTTTTGATCAAGAGTTAATCTTGCAATATTCGTTGTCTAAAGCGCCTGAATTGAACTATTCATATTAAGCCTAGTTACAAAAAATATTTAAAAATATAAAATCAAATAAACATTATCCTAAAATAACCCTACATAATATTATTATAAACACACACACCACACACATCCTCAAGATGCAGGAGCACGCAGGATGACTGACAACAACTATTGCTGGTTCACGCTATACACATTTCACAAGCTTTCAACCTTAGGGCGCGTAAGGGAGTGCGCCTTCAAAAGAAGAATAAGCAATGCTAGTTATCTATAGCAGGATGGTGACAACGGGTAAAGGGGAGGGAAGGTTTGGTCTCGCTATCTCAGGTGCTGACCGTTGCCGCGCCTGACTGCATGTCATTTGAAGACAAGAGGTGAAGGGGTGGGAAGGTTTGGTTTCACAATATCAGGCGCTGACCGCCTCGCGCCCGACTGCATGCCATTTTAAAAACATTGCCTGCTATTACGTAAACCAAAAAACATATTTTTCTTTAAACTATTATGGCAAGATAAAATTGTCGTGAGAGTGCGAATAATAACTTTTAAAGGAACTGGGGATTCGTGGGGTTGGGGGGCGCGCGCCTCCGCGCCTTAGGGACGAGCCGCCCCTGCCAAGAGGTCTTAATATCTGATAATGGCAGCCAGCTAATAAGGTCTACATAAATTACTAAATTTTTCTCAAAGAATAACATATAATGTGGGGCTCCATAATATTCTGCAACTAATAGAAATTCCAAAAACGGAGTGAGCAAGATAAAATAATGCATACACAAAGCCAAAGTTGAAGGAATCGCTTTGTCCACGGCTATGATGGAGCTTCTACTAACCAGCCGAAACAACCCACATTTCACAATTGGAATAGCCCCAGTGGAGCTGATGTTAGGTAGAACTCTGTGCACTCAGCTGGATGTAATCAACAATAGGGTTAAGAATGTGGGTGACAAAGAACAACTAAAGTCCAAACCAAAGTGAGTGTTTAGCAAGGGAGACAAATAAAGTACTCGGGGAAAAAGGGAGTGTTTTTCAAGGAAAGGGAGAAAGTGTTAGTTAAACTGTTCTTCAAAAAGAAAGTTAGCTGAGTTGAAGCGTCAGTTTATAACATATTAGGCAGGCGCTTATATTTACTACGTGCAGACGGAAAAGTCATAAAAACACATTTGAGCCAAATAGCACCTTTTAAATTATTGATTGAAAGAAATAGACTTGAGGAAGGGTTTCCCAGTCATTCTTTCTTGCCCGGGTAGTTGAAGGATGTGATTGGCATGACCCCACTCCTTGGTAGCAACGAGAATGGCAGGACTCTAATCCCTAGTCTCAATTGAAATGACAAAGATGGATACACTTGAGGGACCACAGAAGCTTCGCCAGACTCAAACTAGCACGATTCAATTCCATCAAGGTCACCCCTGGAGAATCAGAATGAGGAAGTCCGTCAAGCGCACGTTCAACCTCAGAGGAAGAAGCAACCCCTAAGGAGGCTCACGTATTCACCATTTTGAGGGAAAAAATAATGAAGTGTTAAGTTGGAAATACTGGGGAAGAACGTGAGTTGATATATTATCTTTGAGAAGCGATGATTTGTGAGAGTCGAACATTAGACGATTGAGCACAAAGGGCCCATTTGACAAGAGCTAGATTAACATTACAATAATAAACAAAGTGTACAATATTCATAGAGTATTTGCATTAAGACAAAAGGTTTGTTTAAACTTTTAATCATTAAATATTATTCAGAACATTAAAGCTACCACAAGTTAAAGTTTCTTCGCTCTTCCCTCTTAATATCTTCCCACAATTTAAATTATGTTTACTGTTGATAGTTTGCACCTGAAATACTACGTACCTTTTTTCAGGCTTGTATTAAATTACCTTCAGTTTGTCCTTAGCTCGCTTTGCTTGCGGTAGGCAAAAACTTTTCTCATCGGGATCACTGAAAAAGTGGTTCTTAAGATTTTAGCCCCTGATATTTTGGTGCCACAACTTGTGGATAAACATCCACGAACTTGACAGTCAGTAAATACAGTGAAAATGGGGGGCGGAAGATAACTGTTTTTTGTCAACAATGCCGTTTTACTCCTACCTAAGCGTGGCCACTAGATACTTGGGGTACACTTCTCTACCTATTCGAATGTAGAGGTCACTACTATTAGACAATTCAGTTTAAACTAACTTGACATGGATCAAGCGTCCGTCAGATATTGGTGGGAGGTTATCAGGTGGATTGTCTAACTCATGCTGCAATTAAAACTAGTTCTTATATCCAAACGCACTTCGCATATTGCTGCTTGGGAACAAATGAGCCTTCTTATTTGAGAATGTATGCTTCATACAATATGTATATGCATTGTTAATAATTGCTGAATTGTTTGTTTTGTGGTTTGTTTGTTGTTGTTTGCTTCGCCATTGAAGATGCGTAGTTCTTAGCTTTCTGATTGAGGGCTACTGAGGGGTTCAAACGAGGTTTGTTGGATGTTGGGTTGTTATAGGGTCTGGGAAGTTTCTTTACTCCTGTTGGCTTCTTTGGTCCGTTCGTCCCGTTCGATAAGACGGTCTTTTGTGAAGTAGCTGCTCAGTGGGTCTTTATGAAAGGAGTGTCTCCAGACGTCTATTGGAATGTCTTCTTAACAATCTGGTGGCAGATCCCATATGTTTTCTCAGATAAGGGCCGAACATATGGGGATATTTGATGGAGAGAAGAGTCGAATCCTAGGGTGAGGGGTTTCTGGTCGTTAGGGAGTCGGCTGTGCAATCGTCTATGATTGGAACGAAGCAGTCTGGAGTGGTCAATATCTTGGTAGGATTAAATGTTGGAGGTGAAAGGTTTTGGTCAGAAGATCTTGGTGCTGAGGGAGTTAAAGGTTCAACGGGTGAAGGGGTGGAAGAGGAAGTGGTGGACGATGCCTCCCCGTATTCGCTAGGGTTCCACACATTTCTGAATATAGTGTATTGAGCCGCATGGATTCATCTGGTTTCTACCTTCCCCTGCTACCACAAGAATGTCGGGGGGGGGGGGGGGGCGGCGAGGTGATGCTTCTTGTAGCAAGGGAAAAGGGGATATAGAAGGTCTGGGCTAGGGATGGGAAACTATCGATAGTAGCTACATTGCTATCGATAGTGTCATTCCTGAGTTTGGGTACCTAATTCTCAGAACTAAATGTTAGGAAAGGGGAGGAAGGGGGAAGAGCTTGTAGTTTAACGGTATTTTAAGTAGTCTAATGCTTACCTATTTTTCACCCAATTAGTTGGTCCATGTAACTCCGTGTTTCGAAGCTTACTCTTTCAGTGAATTATTTGGAGTTGGGAACTGACCTTTCATCAATTTGACAGATCCGTTTTCCTTTCACCATTTAGTGTTCACCATGCCTCGCTCAAGTTCAAAAACTTCGGATGTGTAGGAGTTCTTTAAGAGAGACAAAACCGAGCTGTCTAATGCTAAGTGTGCAGCAAAGTGTTAAAAACCTCCTCCAATACTCTAATTTTAGAGACCATATTTTGCGTTCCCACAAAAGTATTTACATGTATGTTTATTGAGTATGGTAGTTGAAATGTAAAAATGTTCTTTAAAATTAGGTGAGTAAAAAAAAAAGAATCTTTTGTAAATATTGTTTTAATTACAACATTAATTATCAGTATAGTTCTATTTATAATTCTGTTTTCCTCTTCTTATTTTTTACAGGCCATTTATGATTGTAGGAATATACCACTAAAGAATCGAAATGACCTCGTTTTATTCTGATCGATTAATTTTGAATTTATTCTATATTTTAGTCTAAATTTAACAACTCCGCCACTATCAATAGATTATCAATAACCAGGTTCGAGAGTATCAAATCTATCGATATTACTAACTATCGGTATTTTCCCAACCCTAAGGGGTGATAGTAAAACTGGCAGGAGCGGCTACCCTTAGTGACCGTGTGTGTGGGAGTTTGAGCAGGGGTTGGGATGTAGGAAAAGCTGAGTTGTTCTATCTTTGCGTGCATCCTATGTTTATTCCTTGATTTCCTTTATACAGGGACGGCTCAAAGTAAATTTTGTGCTCGGGTGGGATTGCTTTTTGGCGTCTCCTATGTAACCGGTGGATAATATAGTCCATTTGCCATAGGACTGGTTATAACTGACAGCTATTAAAAGCTACCAGATATACTCTCATGTATCCATTAGACAAACAAAATGATCTGCAAGACCATATATTGATCTGTTGTCACTTTTGGCAGTCAAAACGTTGACAAAAACAATTTATTTTTAATTTTCTTTTTCTTTTGACCGTTCTTTAAATCTTCTGCTAGTTGTCAGCTACCACATTTCCCATGGCGATTGGACTCTAGAAAAATATGAAAATAATTCCCAAACCTAATATTATTTTGTAGACAATGCTATATTCCATTTTTTATTATAAGTATAACAAACACTTTAACAATATAAACGGTTTACGTTAAAATTGCAAAAACAAACCGATTGGGAGTGCCATTTTTTTAAGATGGCAAATGTAAACTAACCTTTTAAGAATGCCACTAAATTATAATTTACTCCCCACGTAGCACCTCATTTGTATAATATGACATATACGATCAAGAATTCCATAAATATAATTAAAATTCTATAAAGACAATTAATATAAGATAACAAGTACCAATCTATTACAATAGGATGTAGCAAGGAGTGACTCACACTGAATTGGTGTTGCCGGAAACGCCCAAGCGTCGAGAAACATTGTCCCAGTGGACCATCTCGGGATCACAAGCATTGTCATGTCTTGTTCGAAGGGCACACGTTGAAGAAAAGAAAGATATTTTTATCTGCTCATCACACGTTCAAACAGCGCTAGTGAGCAAGTGGAGTTACTTTGCAACTCTTTTTCCCTACTCCCCTTAGATCTCATGATGTAGTTCTTTATCCAAGCCCGTTCTGTAGCTATATAATGAGTACCCTGGGACTCACATTATTGTATTCCATTGTAATAAATCTCCGGAGGAAGCACAACTCCACTAAACTTCAGCATCGAATACTACTGGTGGCCACGATGTGTAAGGCGTTGGTATCACTAACGCGTCACCGAGGAAGCCTCTTCTGAGACTATGAGTATCATGTCAGAATGTCTGACGTTGTTCTATGTCCCTCAGACATAGATTGATGTATTAGATAGTTTTGTTTTATTTTCAATGTCGATGAGACATCGAGTATTGTGTCAGAATATCTGACGTTACTATCTATGTCCCTCAAACATAGATTGACGTATTAGAATGTTTTGTTTTATTTTCTGTGCCCGTCAGACACAAGCTTTATTGTCATGATATCTAACATTATTTTTATGTCCCTCAGACATGGTTACTTTAGTCAGAATGGCTAACATTATTTTCTCTGTCTATCAGACATAGTTTATTTAGTAAGAATGTATGACTTTATTTTCTATGTCCATCAGACATAGTTAACATAGTCAGAATGTCCGACGTTATTTTTAATTGTCCTTCAGACTTAATTTCTTGGGTCAGATATTTTGAGGATTATTTCCCTATGCCTATAAGGCATAGTTTAAATACGAGGGATCTATGCTCTACATATGTGTAGGACCTGGTGATTGCGTATACAGTGTAGATAGATTTGGTTTCCTTTTCTAAGTCCTTAAGACAACGTTATATTTTCATGACTCCCTAAACTGTATGATCATGTTTAGAATATCTTTATGGTTACAACCAGATAATCGTACACTTTTGTCTACGACCTAGTTAGGTCAGCCACTGTTTGCAGTCTGGATTGCACCCTTGTTTGTGTAGCTATTTGCTGTGCGCCACCTGTGGGAGCACTACTAGATTGAAGTAGTGGCTGTGGTAATTAATTTAATTTTACTGCTCTCATGTTTTTTTATCTTTATATTTCTTTATTTAAATTATTTTTTTAAAAGGGCTAGCTTTGGGGCCATTAATCCTTGGGCGGCCCCCAGGGACGCATCACATGCATATGCCAAGAAACAGCCCTGTCAAGTATTTTAGATCAGATCATACATATTTTCTATTTTTTCCTAAATGCATTTATATTTATTTTTTTTGCTAAGATCACATCTTCTCTGTGGATGATTTTCCTGTAAATATAGTTAAAATAACTTAATTCCTACTAAGTTATACTTAGGGTGCGAAGGTGCGCCCCCTATACCTCCCCGACATCATGTAAAAGTATAAGTGTTAGTTTGTAAGTTGTATATTATCTCTGGGAAAGTTCACTGATTGGCTGCATGAATATTAACGGCGTAAGTTACGCTTGGAATTTTGTTTGAAGAAGTTTTTACTGCTAGAGATATAAACCTCTTGTTATAATTAACTAACCTTATAGGAAGCGTGGCGGAAAACCAGACAAGAAGTTTAACAATCAAAAATATAGTTTGTTTTATTCAGGACAAATTTTATTATAAATACATAAGAGCAAAGAATTACAAAATAGCGTGAAGCGCATCTTCTCCCAGATTTAAATAAATCTGCTGAGCTATGAGAACTAATAAATAATACAATATCTGAAAATAATAAAGGAAACATATAGTCAGATGTTTGTCGCATGTTTAACAATAATATAAATCGTCATCATGGAAACCTACGGTTCCTTCTATGGTTCCCTCGGTTAATAGTATTAATTGCAAGCAATAATACTACATCGCGACTATTAGCGTACTTCACATTTATTCAACAAAAGATAAACATTAAACGCGTCTCAAGATCTAAAGAAATCAACATAACGTTGAAGCAAAATGATCGATAGAATAAAACGTTAGGCTAAGTCTCAACTCTAACACCTAAGTGCCCTGTGCTCTCAGTTAAATAGATAACTAATAAACCCATATACACTAAATACGCTAACAAAGGTTGGGTGGTAAGCCCGAGACGCCTAGCACGCCAAAGCGTGACCAAAAATATATATACGATATTAAATATACATTATGAATGTATGACAAGCCTAATAATATAATTAGAATGAATTGAAACTCATACAAAGAAAGAGAATGCAAGCGCATTCGCGTTGACCTGCGTGCAACAGTTCATTATTCTAAGTTTAAATATTTATAAGTCCCAAACAATAATTTAGACAAGATGTCTCCCATTACGTCGAATATGCAATTTAGATAATAAATAAATCGCGGCTCCTTGCCGCCGGCCTATCCAAGCTCAGTCGGTGATATAATAAGTGACTATACAGAGTTTGCGTTCCACTATATATACAATATTGTTTCCCCAGAGAGACGGGCCAAGGGAAGGAGGGGGGAAGTCGATGGAACAAATAGAAACAGCAACTAGAATAGTCCAGAACGTCCTAACGGCGGAAGTGACCACTTTGTCTGCTTGCGTGGAACTTTGGTCGTTTCCGGCCGGTCGTGGATCGAGCCCCGAGCAGACAGTCGGTTGAAGGTCCCGCTCAGTCACTTGTGCCGGTTGGCAGGTGGAGGTCGGAGCTCGGGCTTTGGTGTTGGAGTTTGTGTCGCAGATCATCACGGGTGGCGGTGAGTGTTGACCCATTTGATATAACGTCAACTTGTAAATCGTTACAGAGAGAACTGTTATAAGAAAAAAATTGAAAAAGGAAAACATAGGGAGTATGCTTCGTGGAGATGCACTGGTATTGACCATTTGAGGAGAGATAGTTGATACGATTTGTGAGGAACGTGGAGATAATTTTGTATTAGGTATAATTTATTAGAATTCTGACTAACTGAAGACTTAGGCCAGATTCTAATTTACCTTGAGAACGTAATTTGTAAGGTTAGGTTACTTAGTGCTAAAAGGGAGGGGGGGGGGCAATTGTGTTTTTGTTCGCTGGGTACTGGCTTTATGTTTATTTGTTCAGTAGACTCCTTCTTACCTCCTTCGTTCCGTGTGTCAATCTGAAGAAAAGAAGACCTAGAAACATCATTGAGATTTCCTGCGTAGCTACTGGTGTGGCCAGGGCACACTGGAGGACATGGAGTACTTCTCTAAGGGACTGGACTCGGTGTTGACTGGCTGCTGGTACAGTGACCAAGGAGGACGTCCCTTGGATCCCTGTGTCAAAAGCATGGACCACCCTTCGATCGGAGCACGGCAGAGGCTGTTCCTTCTAGGGCAGAGGATTGTACCGTGACTACAAACTATAACCAGCAAACCTTCACCACCAAGTGTACATCCAGCACTTACCCCATTTAACGGCTATACCAGAGTGACATACGGAGCATGAAGACATGCCAGCTGACGACTGTGACTGCCACTAAGAGTAAACAATATCTGGAGCCTGTCGGGAACATGCAGTTGTTTCCACAAGACTAAACCCATGTAGTGGTTGATGCGCAAACGCGGCCTTGTGGAGGTTATTGGATCTATAGTGCTAAATTCCCCCCCCCCCATCTACATCTAGTACCTCACAGCGTTGTGCGCAGGTGCTGATGAGGTAATCTAGTCTCTCATATGCTGTGAACGACATCACCTTACGTCATGCATTCCATCCTCATTTCCCCCGCTGTTGCAAGCAGAATTTAAGCAAGTGCTCAGCGATTCTCAGTACTCTTTGACGCCAATAGTTCTAAGGAACATCTTAGAATGTAAGTAGCCGTAATGTTGGGGATTCAAATAATTATTATTTTTTTAACTATTACGTTAGTGGGAATGGTTCGCGTACAGATATTTAAATATGTAGCCGCCTCTTTGTGCACTGGAAGAAGTTGCCTTTAATTTATATTAGTTTTTTTTTTTGCGCATTTCTATATTATTTCGAAGTCGTGGAAATTGTCATATAATATCTATATATTACGGGTAGTATCGTTGAGCTGAGATTAAAGTATTAGTTGTCCTTTTTCTTTACGAACACGTTGAGACTCATTATTAAAGTTTGGTCAGAGGAATAGGCCTTCACGCTATGGCGTTTAACCTATGTTATTCGTAGGTATGAAGCAGTTAGAGTGAGAATTAAAGGCATGGAACAGCCTAGATTTCTGTAACTCCTTTTTGTTTGTAATTTATTGACAAGCCAGTCTTTTGAGATTTGAATTCAAGGTAGCTCTTGTATGTTTTTTTGTAGAATCCCTATTGTGAGATTGTATATAGCGGACATTATTAGAGCAATATTTTAATGTTGTAAACTGACTTTACTGCTCGTCCTATAATTAATAATTCGTAAAATGGTTATAATTTTGATTAATTGGAGAGAATTTATGTTATGTTTAAATGTCTAATATGTTGCGTAGAAGTTGCAACCTTATTTCATCTTATAAAGTTATAAATTCAAATATTTTCCTGTTATAAATAAACTTGCCGAAAGGCCCTGATTGTTACTACTCCTGATTTTATTTAACTACAATTCTAATTCCCTGATAAAAATAAACAAGGCTAGGTGCTGACACCTGGGTTTGGTTGGATTGAGTGGTGGCCATTTAAGGTCCATGATGATTTATTAGAATATTTTTGTTTGTATGACGCTCTCGCTGTGGTAATATATTGGTCAGATAGGGAAAGGACGCTACCACCACAGGGGAGGGTTGCCAGGGATATAATAAAAGGTTAAAACATTTGGACAGAGTTAATTGATTTTGGTACTATAAAGTTTTATTGAAGAGTGTTACTATTATTGTACCTGTCACAAGGAGTTAAGAGTAGTGTGCTCGACCTTCCAGAACAATTTGAAAAGACTTAGTTTCTAGTTTGATAGTATTTGTGTTCTTTTATAGCTGGTAGTTTACTATATGTTAATGTTATGTCATTATGTATGTGTAATCACCATAGTCATCATCTTATTCATCTTTGTTTAGAAGTGTCTTGAATACCAGGTTGTAGGTTAAAATAAATGTTAATTTTCCCTTTGGTAAATTTTGAAACTAAACTACATGTGGTTTATTTATTGATACGTCAATATAAGGTTGTCATTCTTCCCCCTTTCAAGTGTTTAGCCACTCGAGCCTAACTCAGAGGTCCTGTAGAATTAGGGTAATCCGTGTCCCTACCGATAAAGTGAGTTAATAGTCGAGGTTCATCCATGCCCACCACTTTAGTAAGGTTCTTTCATTAACAAAAATTTATTAGTAATTTACATATTTATTGAAAATAATAGAGATTTGTGAAGGAGGGATCTTTCACCATCCATGTATAACAAGTTAAAGTTGAACCAACATTATGCATAGCACACCCTCACTATTCACTATGTATCAATATAAGCGCTATCATTGAAAATAATGTATTTCATCTTCTTGTGTATTATGTACCCGTAATTCTAGTCTCATTATAGTATTTAAGATATCGGATGCATTCAAAATGTATGAATTGCATAATTATAGTAGAGCCATAGACGGCAAAACAGCGAAGTTAGATTACCGGTGGTCAGTTCCGATGATTTTATCAAAATTTCTCACCTTGTCATGGTCCAGTTAATAGATCTTTTCACTGGTTTAGCCACGAGTAGTGACCACGTCACAAAACTGAAACCTTGTCACTGACTCAATGAGTGTAAAATGAGATTTAGTTCGTTTCCATGCTTGAATGTATATTTTGTTTGAGAAAGCAAAATGTATATCTATGTTCTGATATACATTCCCACATGTTGCATACAATCTAGATCTAAAATACCATAATGAGACTAGAACATGCGGGTTCATTGGAAATATAATACAAAATGCTTCTAAGATACCACAAGATAATACAAGATAATACAAAAGAACTGAGTGAACTAAGCATGAGGTCAAGTAATAGTTACTATGTGATAAGTTAATTTAATCTCTACATATTTTTCCTTAAAAATGCATTTTAGATTAATAACCCAAATTTTGCGAAAATAGTGAATGTGTATCTTATTTCATATAGCTGAGACGAATAAGTCTCAAGGTGATCTTTGTTGTCTGAACATGAATATTTTTGTTCTAATAATCATTTAATTCTACGTTAAATCCTTCTATGAATATTTTTGGACGTAATTATTAACTATTTTAATGTAAGTATTTTTGGTAATGTAATTTTTTGGATAGGCATGTTAAACTTTTGGTGTGTACGCACCGAACTCTAGTTGTTACATTTTGAACTAAGATTATATCTATCCCAGGTTAGTTAGTACCACGTATTCTGTTTTTGTAATATTTTGTCCCATGGGATATTGTTCTGTTTTGATAAATTATTTCCTTGGTTGGGCTGGACTTTTCTTCTATATTACATTAGTCTTGCTTCTATACGTTTGAAACCTCATTATTACCGCCCGGCGCTTAAGTTTAAGGGGGGACTATGTGTCGAGTTTCCTCGTCCTTTTGTGTGAGTGCACAGCGCTGCTCTTATTTTGTTCCTGCGCATCGGCTGCCCACAGTCTCGACGAGCTAGGAGGTTCTGGCGATATAGCTTGGATAGGACGGCGGCAAGGAGCCGTGATTTATTTATTATCTAAATTGCATTTTCGACGTAATGGGGGACATATTGTCTAAATTATTGTTTGGGACTTATAAATATTTAAACTTGGAATCATGAAAATGTTGCGCGCAGGTCAATTCGAATGCGCTTGCATTATCTCTCTTTGTATGAGGTTCAATTCATTCTAATTGAACTATTTGGCTTGTTATACATACATAATGTATGTTTAATTTCATATATATATATTTGGTCACGCTTTGGCGTACTCGGCGTCTCGGGCTTACCGCCCGTCTTTTCTGGTTAGCATATTTAGTGTATATGGGTTTATTTGTTATCTATTTAACCAAGAGCACAGGGCACTTAGGTGTTAGAGTTGAGGCTTGGCCTAACGTCTTATTCTATCCATCGTTTTGGTTCAACGTTATGCTGATCTCTTTAGATCTTAAGACGCGTTAATGTTTATCTTTTGTTGCATAAATTTGATGTACGCTAAAAGTCGCAATGTAGTATTGTTGCTTGCACTTAATGCTATAACTGGGGGAACCATAGGTTTCCATTATGGCGATTTATATTATTGTTGAACAGGCGACCAGCATATAACTATATGTTTCCTTTTTTATTGTCAGAAATTGTAATGTCTATTAATTCCCTTATCTCAGTAGAGTTATTTAAATCTGAGAGGAGAAGCGCTTCACGTTATATTGTTATATTTTGCTCTAATCATGTATTTACTTTCTAATTTGTCCTAAATAAAACAAACTGTGTTTTTGATTGTTAATTTTCTTGTCTGGTTTTCCCATCACGCTTCCAATAATGTTAGTTAATTATAACAAGAGGTTAACACTTGACCCCGTTATAATTATGTATATGTTCTGGCTATCATGGGTTGATATATTTAATTGCACACACGCGTGGGCATGGAGAAGAGGTTTACGTTTAATTGTGTACACGGATCAGCCATGGGTTTGTATTAAAGCCCTGAATAAATATTTAAGTGACAATATTTTAAGTGCTTTCTCCGTGCAAGCCACCCTCAATAACGCTTCGTTGTGCCACTCTCCAAGTTTGGGGTCACGAACCTCTAATTAACGGTACTGGTGTCAACGGGTGCAGACATGATTTGTCTCCATGAGGGGTAAAAGGATCCACGAGAAGTGTGGGCACACTATATACTAATCACTATGAGTTATGCGCTATCCATGAATATCAACCCAGCCATAGTGTTAACCACATAAATAAAATGTCTAGATGAGAAATTGATCGAAACTGACATTTTTTTTTAACATGCATAAAACATGTCAAATAATATAAAACATTTGCCATTCTCGGTTCATTAACTAAAATGTGTTGAAGGTCAAATATAATTTAATAATTGCATTTTAAGTGGAAATTATGATTGTTATACTCTACTTTATATATTGTATAAATTGTCGGGATAAACAGCTATTTTCAATTTGTTGGGCACCAATGGGATAATAATAATGGATCACAGGTAGTGGTACAAATATATATATATATATATATATATATATATATATATATATATATATATATATATATATATATATATATAATTGATTCCCAATAACTCTACGTCATTAATAGTGAGTTTAGTTTAAATTGAGTAACATCTAAATAAATGTATAGTTTTTAAATGCGAACAACATCAGCTCAATCTCATTGTGACGTAGGGACCATAAAGAAAAATTAGAATAGTTTAGTTCTACATAAATAATTTTATGTTTTTTTTATCTTGTTCTTGGCCTTACCCATCTTTTAGCAAAAATCTTTGTTGGGAGCCAAAAAGTGACCAACATAGGAACAGAGTGTACACGTAAAATTAAGAATGTGCAGCAACAGAAGTGCATTATTGAAACTAGGAATGGTTGCACCTTAGGACTGCCACTTAGCTTACGATTACATTCCTAGTCTTGGGACAGTGGCTTCTGTAGTGATAATGTAAAATCCAGTTAGGGATGAACAGCCGGTTCATGACCTGGAGTTCATCCAGGGACAAACTGACTGACTAGCAGGACAATTGTGGCCAGTATTTCATCAGAGGATGTTGTCAAACTTATGATCTCTCCATGGTCCAAGAATATAATAGAGTTGGGGTAGCTTACCCATGGACAGTTATCATGTATCATCTTTTGTAAACAATTGTATAGTTTATATTCCATGACATTGAATTAGTTTTATTAATTGTTAGGTAAACAGACGTAGGAGTTCAAACCAATATGTGTTCAAACCTATAGTATTTCCCACCTCACGAGGAGAAGTTTCTAACCTCTGCCTCTAGAAATTTCTGAATTACGTTCATAAACATGGCAGAGCGTAACGGGAGTATGTCATTGTGACTGAAACAACCGTGCCATAATCGAGTTCTTAACTGAATAAAACGCGCCTCTGATTGAAATTCATTTGTGAATAACGGTTGTTATAGAGAGGAATGTGAAGACATCAGTACCGTTTGACCTTGGGCTGAACGTGCTCACAATGGAAAGCTTGAAGGGCTCAGTCTCAACATGTATGACAAACAATGGAGGAAGACCATGAAACGCTACCGGAATCGTGTGGATGAACTCATTGAACCAAATCACTTTGTTATTCAACAATGGACATAACTGAAATTTCACGTTAGCGATTTCAGTCAGTGATTGGAGACCTGGGCTATGGAAATGTCCGTGTGTGATGGGTATCTTGAATTTACACTTCCGAAACTAAACAGAAGTGGGCAAACATTATTCAACGGTTTTAACTGACCCATGGATGTGAAATCGATTACAGCTGGGTGCATAATTTTTAGCCAGAGAGCAAACAAATATCCATGGAGTACTACCACAAAGAATCACCATCACCAAAACAATTCAAAATATAACGACAGTAGGGAAAGTCATGCTCATGGTTTTCTGGGATGTCATACTTGGGGTGCATTCAGAATTCATGACTAAAAGCCCAACCATTGATTTTAAAAGTTATGACTCCACACCAGCGTGAGTTAAACTGGAGAGATTCGACGCCTAGGTTCCACTGTCTTGGATCACTTACCATACAGCCCAGACTTGGCTCCAGTGGAATTTCATCTCTTTAAAAAATGTAAGGGACACAAATACATTACCTCAGGTAGTACGATGGAGTCACTTCAGAGGTGAAGGAGTGGTTATGTCGTCAAGATGTAAAATTCTATCCTGATCTAGTCATAAACTTAATGGAGGTGAAACTTAAGGTTCTAGATGGTTTAACTGTTTTGGTTTTATTCAAATATATACACGCTCTTCTTTTACGAGCGATTACTTTTTAACACCCCCTGGTATATCGATTTAAACATCATACAATACAACAACTCTTGTTTTTTATTCAATCACTTTTTACTTATTCAATGTATATTATATATTAATATAATAAAACAACGTTTAAACATGTGTGGAACATCGATAAACTAAGCCTAGGTTTGTGTTTAAAGATTCCACCACTCCACTTTAAGCGCCCATGTATACATTTATAGAACACGCTGTAAACATATGGCGCTACTATCGTTGTGTTAGCATTTTACCACTGTGTTTAGTATAAGTACTTATTTTATTCATAGATAAAGGATATATGATTTTATTAAAACGTTATAAAATGGCGCAAATAATTTGCAAAATCGTTTATTACATCATATAATATGCGTTTTTATACGTTTAGTTATTACGAACAGTGTTGAATTTACATTGGAAATCAATCGCCTATTTATATACATTGGCACAGTTTAGTGATAAACTTAGATACATTGAATAAAAGAGACATATCCAATACGAAAACTTAAAATTAAAAACAACGAATGTATTGAAAAATGGCTGAATATGTTTCGAAACAAATGTATTGCCTGTAAGAAAATTGCATTATTAATTTTCTTCATGAACTTAGCTCATATCTTATTGTTAATTTATTATTCCAAATGTTTGTTGAATTTGTATAAGAACTGTGATTCTCATTATAATTTGACATACTTTCTTTGTTGGGTATAGCTATAGCTGTATCATTTTTATTAAGTTAGGCCTATTTAGTTTATAGTAAATTTGACTTTAGGTAATTTTGGTCTGCCCCACAAAAATTTGTATATAACTGTCAATTAAGGAAAATGTGATCATTGCACAACACTTGCACTTCAATTTGGGGATCATCATTCGTCCGATTCTGGGTTCAAATTTATCAAAATATTTATATTGGTCATACATTTTTGCAAACAAAAGCGGGGAGAATTGAATAAAAACAATCCTTTAAATAAATTGAATAGACCACTCGGCTAAGCCCAACGGGTAGTAAGACGCTGTGCTAATAATAATTATTATTTTTATCAGTCGGCTAAAGGCCCTGACACAGACTCCGTATCCGTAGGTCTGTGGTCCGTAAGAAATCGATGCTACAATATCATATTGCTCTGGCCACAGAGTCCTTCCGTAAGTCCTTACTCCGTAGAAGTTGCCCAGCTTTAACTTTATACGGACTACCAATCACAGCCGAGTAAATGCGCATGCGCCTTGAAATAAAGAAAGAATAGCAGTGATAGAATCCGTCGCTAAAGAAACATATACAAAATGAAAAGATGGCTACGCGCGGACCTATTTCAGAAACATTTTTCTAAAAATCTAAACACCCCGAGAAGAGCGGCTTCTAGGAAAGTGTTTTCTGAGAAATACCAAGTTCTCAGAAATATTGGCTTTGCTTTTGTAGGTTTTGTAGGTTCAACATCTCTATTATTTGGTTTATACTCCATTTACTAGCGTCATTACATTTTTTCTAATTGATAAATATGGATACTAGCGATTTTGAAATGGATTCTCTTCTTATTGATCGTATTCGGCAAAGGCCTGTTATGTTTAAAGACGCTTTAAGAAAGGAAAATGCCTGGCTAAGTATTTCAGAAATCATCGGGATACCAGGTAACTTTTTGGCTACAAGTAGGCCTACTTTTAATTTGGAAGCCAAACCACTTTTTTTAAATGTTTCGTTTATTTATGAAAACTAGAAAAAAAATGTATGCATAAATAGTTTCTACTCACATTTTTTTTATCAGGGTGACTCCTTTTTTAGGCAGTTAGAAAATCCACCTGAGTTAGAAACATATTTGTAATAGTGGAACCCAAACCTCTCTGTTTTTTAAGCCCAGTCCTTTATAGGCACTTATAGAAAATTCATCTGAACTAGAGATGTTTGTACTTCTGTAATACAAACCATTATTTTTTTCTTAGCACGTCTTACTAGCTATTCAGGTGATAGGCCTGTATACAAATTACTAATGGGTTAGAATCAGAAGGGTTGAATTCAGAGGAAGGAATCAGGAAGGTTGAATTCTGAAGAAGTGCACCTGTGTTTGTGTACAGTGAGAGTGGAAAACCCACCCTCACTGCACCCGACTGAATTTGAACGACGATTTCCCCGTCTTCAGGCTCTACATGCATAATGTATCTGTTTATATATTTTACTATGCCTAGTCCTTTTTTAGGCAATTAGAAAATCTACCTGAGCTAGGAACATGTTCGCATGAGTGAAATCTAAACCACTCTAGCCAGATTGTGTGGCATTCTTCCCCCTGGTGTACATTGGCACATGTAATTAATATTGAAATAGGACGTGCAAGTTTGTGATAGCCGCAAAGGGCAGCACCACTCATAGGGGCTACCTAATATGTCAGGCAAAGCCCAAAGTTGTTTTTTAAATAATTCTGTTTTTTTATCACATAGGCGGGTATTTGACAAGATACTTCTATGTGGTGTAGTTATTTAACGCACTAAATTTGTGTTGATCTTTACTGCCGAAGATGGGGAGATCGAGGTTTGAATCTCACTCAGGTGAACTGGGGGGTTTCCTAGATAGTTTTCTACTCTCCCTCCATGCAAATGTGGTTTCACTTCCTCTAAATTCAACCTTCCCAATTCACTACCCACTAGCAAAATTAATACTTAAGTGTACAACCCAAACGGGTAGTAAGACACAGTGACAAATTAATTATTAATCTTTTCAAATATCCCAAATGTAGTCTTCTATTTTTTTATCACACTGTCCTACTTGTTCAGGCATATATGTATATAGATAATTACTCTAATGGGATAGGGACGAGGACGAAAGCACTTTAGAGGTAATTACCCACATTTACATGGAAGGAAAGTGGGAAACCATTTTGAAAAACACCACCTTCAGTAGAGCCAACTAGGATTCAAACCCCGATCTCGTCTTGAGCAGGCCAGTACAACACGAAAGTGACGCTTTATACCATTCTGTTTCTGAACCAGGTTGGATTCTTCTAGTGTATCTTTGAGAATAATTTAGGGCTATTGAAAAGTGTATAAATAATTGTCAAAATTTAATATATCGTTTAAAAAAATATTTGTGCATCTGAAGAATGTAAGTTAAGATGGACTCGACTTAGAGAATATTTTGGCAGACAAGTTTTCTCAACAAAGTTGTTTTTCGTTTCTTTGATCAGCTGACTACTCGACACGCGCTCTGTGCTGTAGACTATTTTCTTTCGAATTTTTTGATTGGATGAAGTCTCATACTACCTCATTGGTTGAAACGGTCACGTGATTATGGATACGGAGACTGTGATCGCGTGTAGAATTTCTTATGGACCTGGAGCACAGAGTACGGACCACGGACCTACGGATACGGAGTCTGTGTCTGGGCCTTAAGTGACCTTTTGGACAGTTTAACATGGCCTTGAAAGTTAGGAAGGAGATTTCTCATAATATATGGGCATCCACCTAAAGCAATGATTACCAAACTTATTTGTATGGAGGAACCCTTAAAATATTTTGTAAAATCTCAAGGAATCCCCCTACCTGGCTGACACATTGGCTTAATAGCTTTGACAAGGGTAAGTTATAAAATAGACGTGTAAAGCAGCAGTGTTATTAAATAATAATGAATTCATACTAGTGACAATAATATTGCAAAGTACCTAAGTTAGGCATATTTATTGCCCATTTCTATTTACTCATTAGGTACTGTTAATAAAATCGTGTCCAACATTTTTACTTTACATCTGGCTTACATCCAAAACACATATAACTACAGTTCATTTAATTAAATCTTTAGTGTGCAGTCACATTTCGGGTTTTGTTGAGCTCCTCGGATAGGCCTATGTGAAAGGTTTCCTGACCCATTCATACCCTTTCAATGACAAAGAAGTTAAGCAATTTCACTTATGGTCCCATCTTCACTCCAGTCTTCTCATTCTTTAACACTTTCATAGCTTTAAACGCTTCAACCTCGTTAATTCTTTCACCCAGTGTAACATTTGCCCATTTCATATTTTCTCTACAGTTTCTCCATACAATTGCTCAAAATACTCCCTCCATCACGCTATTATACTGTTTTCATCTCAGATCATCTTAGCACGTTCATTCTAAATGCCATCGGTGTTTCCTTCCACACCTTGTTTCGTTCTCTTTACCCACTTCCAGAAACGCTTCTTATTTCCTTCAAAATCACACTGCATTCCTTTTCCTCTTTTAATCTCATTTGCTCCTTACTCTTCTTCACTACTTTGCATTCATCTTTTTCTCTTTATTTATGTTCCACAACCTCTTATGTCATGTTTCAATCATTTGTTTGTACATCTCTTTTTTTTTATCTCACAGCTTATTTCAGATGTTCATTCCACCATGCATCTCTTTTTAAGGTTCCCACCCCCACGAATCTACACTAATCTTTCACGCTCTCAACTACAGCCTCTTTTATTCTGTTCCAAGCACTTTCTTTATCAATTATTTTGACATTCCAATCCTCTTGTAAAGTTAATTTTTCACCCAGCAATTTTTCATACTAACACTTTTATCATGCAACTTTTCCACTTTTACTCTTAGTTGTTTAATACTATTGCATTACTTCCTCACAACATTCCTACCTAATTCAACTTTTGAAATCGCTATGAAGTAGTCTGTTCCACATTCAGCTTCACACACAGACCTAGTATTCTTTACTAAACTTCTCAGTCTCTCATAATACACCACAAAATCAATCATTGGTCTCGAATCATCGTTTTGCCATGCATACAAGTGAAAAGTTTTGTGGTCAAACAATTTTTTCAACACACATAAACCTTTCTCTAAACATAACCTTACTAATTCTTAACCATTATCATTTACCCTGTCATCACCATATCTTCCTAACACACTCTGAATTCTCTCCTTAGGTACCCACCTATCCATCCATTCATATCTCCTAACAAGATTATTCTTTCACCCGGTTCACATGCAGCCAAGACTTCATTGAGCTCATTCCAAAAATCCATTCTCACATTCTCGTCTTCACTCTCACCGATGTGTGTGTTTTCCAGTATGTTTCTTTTTGGACATAGTTTTATATTAATGAATGAAATTTATTTCCAAGACACTGAATCTTTGTTGTGAATGATGGACTTTAATTTTTAGGAATTTTTTTTATATTTGCTTCTATGGAGATGAATATTTTTGCAATAAAATTTTTTAACTAAGACATACCCCAATTTAACTTTCTCTCATTATATGTTATTGCAATATCAATATTTATTGAAAAAGATGACACCATACAACACAAATGGTAATCTGTAAACATTGTATTATAACGCAAATGATCATGGGTCAACACATGTTTGCTAAATCTATGTTTCTTTTGTAATTTTAGTGGGTTTTGATTTAATTGTATTATTATTAAACATTATTAAACTTTTTAAATCGTTATATTAGTTGATTCACTGTTTTTTAAAGTATGCAATAATAGGAATAAGAAAAGACACACTGTAGCAAAACAAAGAAAATATATTTTATGTGCTATATATGAGATACTATTTCCTGTAACTACATACAAACTTATTCTTATTCACACTATTAAATACAGAACATCCCATCCTTTATTTTGATATATAAGTTCTGAAATAATGTCTAATAAAATATTGTCAATAGTTTATGACCCTCTTTTTGCTTACCTCAATGTCACTCCTGACTGGATACAGTGTTGTTTTTTAGCGGATTGAATCTCGTGTAGAACTCGAATTATTTGTCAACCACCCGATTTTGCCCGCTCTTTGCATTGAGTCATGCAGGCCAATTCACACACTTGTCCCCTCCCCCCAACCCATCACAGTCATTGCTAAGCATGGTGCTGTAAGCGTCTTTTCTGTCAGTTAGTAATTTATATTCTTATGCGTGGCTTCTATTTATCTTAGTGCGTGTAAATAGATTATTTGTCTCACTATACAGTAATTTTTGTCTGCCAAATGTCACTTATGGGGGAGGGTAGCATTGGCGCCAAGCCAGTCCCGTCCACATCCAAAACTAAATGTCTTGTCTAGTTTTCTAAGTAGATTGTAGGGTTGTTTTTTTTTGGGGGGGGGGGGGGGCTTTGAACCTACCCTCTAGACTAACATTTATTTTTATGTTAGAACTTACCTTTTATAACATTATTCTCTATAAAGCTGCATTTTCAGGAACATAACAATACATCATCACAGGAATTACTGTGTATTAAGTTGTTCCTATGGATACACTTCATTTACTCTGAAAGGTAGCAAGATTACCTTGCACGTTTCCACTACAGTGTCACTTATTAGATAGGGCCATAGTGTAAGATGTCAAGGAGAAACTTATGGTGAACACGGTTTATATTAATTGACACACTCTTTTGCCATTTTGGCTCAAGTCACCCCAGTTTATGGCAATTCATTTTTTCTGAACGCTTTTTTGGTAGGTACAGCAAGCAAATGTTTATAGATTCGGTGACCTGGTGGTCTAGTGGTAAGGTGTCAGACTTCTGTGCTGGCGGCCGGGGTTCAATCCTCGGTCCCGGCACAGATTTATTTGATTTCCAAACCCTTCCTTCACCTCTGACAAGACATCTTGTGAATGTGTGGAATGCCAGACCTCCACCATGGTTCGGATCTCACGTTAAACTGTAGGTCCTTCATTTCATCTCACAATCACCCTAACATTACACATTAGCGTAAGTGCGTATAACCCGAACGGGTAGTAAGACGCGGTACTAATAATAATAATAATTTATAGATTAAAAATAACTAGAGGATTAAGATAAACCTGAAGTATTGAACATATTTTGTTAAGTTTTTTATATAGGACTTTTAGGGCCAATGTTTCAATGTCAGGTTAAGGTAGTTAACTGTTTGAATGGCTTTCTATGTGGAGGTTAGTTGATTTGGAGTTAATTTGTTGAATGCAGAGTTTGGTAGTATATTTTTACTCAAATGTAACGTGAACAAAAATATTTGTTAGTAAAAATGGGAATAAATGATGCTGAAATGCGCTAATAATCATTATCTAATATATTTTTTAGATAAATTTGCGAGTCTTTTACATGTTTCAGACACATTTTACTAATATATTAAATACTAATATTCCCTCCAAAAACTATTACATTATTTTAAAATCTACTTAATAGCTTTAATGATTTATTTTATCCTGCTTAAGAATAAACTAGTGTGTTTAAAAAATGGGTGTGGAGGGTGAGCAAAAACCAGTACATGTGACACTTTTTTTTTTGTACGAACTAGTAAATAAATGAATCGGATGGCCGAAGCTATCATCTATGCATTTTAGTGAGGCTAGCACCATTTAGATATATTCTGAAAATTGAAAAATGACACCTGGACATGGGAATCGAGCCCGGGACCCTCTGCTTAGTACGCCAATGCTCTTACCACTGAGCTATCCAGGATTCGTCCCGTGCCCATGGTCATTCTTCACTCATATTTTAAGGCATAGTCTTTGATGGACGTGCGGAAGTCGTCAGCTTATAAACATGTGATTATATAAGATCACAGCCATCAGACAACGCAGCCACCTGCGACTCGGTAGTTGGCAATGTAAGCCAATTGACAATTATATTATAATTGTTCGGGATTGCATATGTTAATGAATCAGATGGCCGAAGCTATCATCTATGCATTTTAGTGAGGCTAGCGCCATTTAGATATCATATTCTGAAAATTGAAAAATGACACCTGGACACGGGAATCAAACCCGGGACCTTCGGCTTAGTACTTCAATGCTGATGGCTGTGATCTTATATAATCACATGTTTATAAGCTGATGACTTCTGCACGTCCATCAAAGACTCTGCCTTAAAATATGAGTGAAGAATGACCATGGGCACGGGACGAATCCTGGATAGCTCAGTGGTAAGAGCATTGGCGTACTAAGGCGAAGGTCCCGGGTTCGATTCTCGTGTCCAGGTGTCATTTTTCAATTTTCAGAATATTATAGTAAATAAATAATAATTTAACGTAATCCTTCTACTCAAAAGGATATGGAGAATCAATTTAAGCTAAAAGAAACCAAAATTAATAAAAAAAGCTTTGTTATGATAAACAATTAAATCAAAACTCACCTAAGTCACGGGGGTATTGACATATCACTGAGAGGGATCATAATATTTCAAGAAAAACATGTTAATGATGCTTGAAATGTTAGGTTTTGACAGTTTGGATTAATAAAAAAGGATTACAAATTGCGTATTATAATACTTTAATAACCCGGTAATTACCAATAACTTAAACCTAGATAACTTGAATTAAAATTTCGAACATCAGTTTATATTTATGTTTATTTGTGATTTTGGTGAGTTTTTTAAATGTTGCAAACATAAAAAGATTTTCAAATAATTATAATATGAGTAAGGTATCATTTGATTCTCCGTATCCTTGTGAGGGAAATGATTGTATACAATAATTTATTACTTGATATTTTGTATAAATAAAAGTGTCCTATGTACACCAGATTTTATTCACCATCATCCTATAGGTTTGTGAATATATTTTTTTCAATGACTGGGCTCAGGTTTCAAGTGAAACTTTAACTATGATACCACAGTATAGCTATTTAATACAACCAGGCCTAGGCCTTTATGAAAAACATTGACAATTCCATATAAAAATTATTAACTTACACTCATTAGTAGAGTAAAACTAGTACAGAAAAAAGGGAAATATGTTACACTACAGAGCATAGGCGTGACAATTAGTTGCAAGAAGGTCCTACATAATCACTAAGATTTTAGTTTTTAAAGACTAGGCTACCACAGCTGTGTGTGAATAATTTTTTTATCAACAAATAGGTTCACGTTTCAAGTGAAACTTTAATAATTGTAGGATAAGAGACTTAATAAAAATATGCCTAGACCTTTATGAAGTGCTCGAAAAAGGAATTAAAAATGCAAGTAAAAGTTGTTTTTCCAGATAACTATGCAATATTTAAATAAATAAAGCATTGTAAAGAGCCACTTTTCAATTGATATGATTGGCTGCCAAAATATAGGCTGGACAAACGATTCAATCATGAAAGAATATTGCATTAATATTTGGTTTAATACTAACAATCGCCATAAGTAATTATATATATATATATATATATATATATATATATATATATATATATATATATATATTTCATTTATTCGTTTTATAACTCCAATAGCTAGACTCTCATTTGTTATCTTTCAAAACTATCTCTAACAAATTAGTGGCAATAGTTTTCATAAGTCTAAAACTTTTTTTAATCTAGCTCAACAAATTCTTCAAAATAATTATTAGTTCTTGTTCAAAATGTAGGATTTTTACGCTTGTTAAAACACTCTTTTATGTAGTCTGCCAGAAGGCTGTGAGTTTTGTTAGTCTTTGCTCTCTCTTTCATTTCCGTTTCCCGTGCTCCCAACCATGTAATGGCAGCGCTAGGCTGAGTTCATATTCTGATGGCATATTATATTTTATACCATCATATCTAAATCTTTCAATCACAAATAACTTCCTCAATACAAAACTATAGTTAAGTTACAACACACTCTAGCATATCATAAATGTCTGAATCGGAATCAAATAGCATCATTAAACTTTATCTTAACTAAATCCAACAACACACATTGGAATGTTTTGATCAGTCAGCTGACAGAGTGGTGGCCATGTTGTTCTCTACAGTAATTAACTTGAGGTTTACTCACTAACCTCTACACCTTCTTCGTGTTAGTGAAACCTGAAGTTTAAGCTCAGGTTATGTGATAACCTAACATTGAAACAAGTAATAAACATCTTAAGTTGAGGCTATAATTTAACCTCGACAAAACCTGTCATTGAAACAGTGGCCCTTAGTGTCAAACAATTTCACCAAACTGCAACAAATTTAAATGTCCGAGTTAATTGTTGTGCAATGTTTTAACCATCTAACAGATCCCAAACAACCCAAAGATTATGAAATATCCCAAGAATTTCATGTCTCTTAATGTACACATATATATATTTTTTTCAGATATACTTTATTTAGTGCCCATTTATACCACCTTGCGGCTTCCTTTTTTTATATCCTGAAACTTCATCTTGTTCCCTTTTTTATTGTTTTTCCTAAACAGTAAAGACGGTCAAAACATTGTAAGGGTGTCTACCAATACTGGAAATACTTGAATATAGTTTTGGATTCTGGAAATAAACTAAGCCTATTTGCATAAAGTTAAATGTTGGCATTGACACTTTGACACATTGACACATTGCTTTATCCATATGCAAACTGAATAGGGGAGTGGTGATGTTTTGTCTAATTGAGCTAAAGTCTTTTTAAGATGAATATTAGGTTTTGTTCCCTCAAACTGTTCCTTAATATCCAGTTCCCTTAACAAAAACAAGTTCTCAAACTTGTTTCTTCTTAGGGCATCATATAATTCTTAACTTGAGAGGGCTATATTAGGGCTGTACTCAATTTAAAAAAATCATAATGGGAAGCTGGGGGGGGGGGGGGGGGAGAAGGTTCAGCATGAGTTGCCTTGTTAGGTTCCCAACCAAAGGGGTTATAGCATTAAACCTCCCTCTTAAGATTATTTAAAGTGCTATAAAACATGATTGAATTGTATAGGACTTCCAATAAGCTACAAGCAATAGAGATTGACAAGGAATACAAAATTACATTATTAAGAGTGTTCTATGATATACAAAACAAAGTAGACCTATCTTTGGAAACTAATGGTATAATGCCTATATTATCACCCCATTCTCAAATGATGAATACATTTATTTAAAACAGGTACCTTAACCGTGGGGAGTGTCCCCGTGGTATACACTGCAAATTTATACATGTTGTGGAGATTGCATCTTCAGCAGGGCCAACTAGAGTGATTGAACATCGACCTGCATTTGCTGCTGAAAGTACCTGGATCATTGAGGAGGTTTTATGTCCAAGGAATAGAGGCAAGTAAAATAAAATTGGCATTCCCATACTAACAAATTACAAAAAATTTCTTCTATTATTAATGACTGAATAACATCATCATTGAATAAAATTGGCATTAAATAAATTTATTGGTTAAATGGTATAATTATTTAGATACTATGTACTATCCCAATATTTTACTTTTGAAATAAACTTAAATGACAACATTAGTGTGATAATTGGTAATGTTTTATTTTCATCATTTCTTGAATATCAAGTTTGATGTTTGATGGAGCACACCGCAAATCATTTTCCACCTCAAGTTGACAGTGCTATGTGGTTTTTACGAGAATATAGAGTTGAAAATTCGGTGTTGTTGCCTGAGGCCGCAATGGTAATCTGAGAGGGTGGTTAGAGGTTTACAAGCTTGAAAATAAACATGTGCATTTTACTTTTAGCTGGTTACCTAATAGTTAAGGTACAACTCGTAGGTGGTGTTGCCAATGCTTCAAGAAATAATTATCTTAATTTCTCTATAAAAGGGATTGAAATAAAATGTTTTAAATTATTGCTGATTTATTATTTTCTAATGGTTACACTTCTGCCCCATGGAGCTCATCCCCCAGGTTGGGCACAATCGTTATATGTCCTCTATTTTTGGTCCATTCAAAATTGAGTCCTATGTCCTATCAGTGGTTTTTTTAGATTCTAAAACCTCATCTTATTTCGTTTGAGGTAATTTATTTGCATTTGTGGTTGTCTTGGTCTCCTCCTTCATTTTGTCTTCTTTTACACCACTTTCAATAAGCCATTTTGTATATTAACTTTTATTTAACCATTAACTCTTCAAATTTTTAGACATATATGGTATGATATTTAATTAATAAGATGGTCATAGAGGTAAAGGTTATTTGCTTGGATTAAAATGAATTAACTTTTTTTTTAAATAAAATAGGATTAAAAAAGGGTAACCTCTTTTTAACTACTTGCCATTTTGGCTTTTGATGACTTACAAAATATATGTTGATCAATTCATTTCACCAAGATCAAATTAGCCAAGCTCTTAAATGAGTGTAAAGTCCCTTCACCATAGGATTGGTGGTAACTGACAGCTTGAAGACAATCTAAAAATGGTTAAAAGAAAAAAAGAACATTATTTAAAAAAAATGTTTGTTGTGAAAGTTTTGGATGCCAAAAATGACAATGAATCAACATATGGTTTGGCGAATGGGTACATGAGAGTGGATTTATTAAATTTTGCTAGCTGTCAATTACCTACAGTCCTACCATAGATGATATATATATATATATATATGTTAACTTTTAGCCATTTATTTTACAGGCACACCATATTTAAGTGGTACTACAAGTCGATCTCCACCTAGTGTTGAAGAAGGTGGTTTATTGGGTCCATCACAGGTTCAAGTGCGTGCTCAATCACCCAAATATACTATTTCCACAAACACTGGCCAAAATTTCAGGTGAGCACATTTAAACCAACATTATTAATTGTTAAGAGGCTACAAACTTAAGCCTTTATTTGCAATAAAAATTTTGATTAGGATACTTACATTAAAATGAGATCTAGAATATTAAAAAGGAATTAAAGTTGTGAATTAATTCATCTCTTTCAAGACTTTTTGGGATTAATTCTGGGAACTAAGAACAAATATATTATTTTTGATGTAAATTAAAGCTATAACTTAATTCTCTACCTATGTGTCGCCGCCTTGACATATACCCTCTCCAGTAATCATGTGACCAAGTATAGATATGTTTAAATTATCGCCAAGGATGCCAATGCACTCCTCATCCACCCTTAAGTCCAAGGATGAAAGCACTATATTGTCGATGCGTTGTTGATGCAGTGTTTGACCGACAACTGGTTTATAACCCTTTAGCATACTTTTTGTCTTCCTAGAGCTCAGGACTTTTCGTTACAATTTAAAATTATGCAAATTATTTTTATAATTTGACATGTCTCGTGGAAAGAATCTGTCAAAAATCTAATTAGTGCACGTCCTATTTTAAAATACCATCAAGGGTTAAATATAATAATGCTAGGAATATTTGCTTAACCAAGATGATTAACATCTCAAGTGAATTGAAAATGCAATATTAGTTTTTAATATTTATTATTTTATTTATATTTATAGATGGCATTTAACATAGTTTCCAAGATAGTTGGTAGGTAGCAGCAATGTGGTCCAAAGGTTGTAGGGAATCTAGTTATTGTTCAAATAGTCTAATGCACTTGTCAATTGAATGTGTGTGATGGGTGTAAATTCAACAACTTTCTAATTCAATTATATTTATAAGAAGGTATAGGAATGGTAGATAGAAACGAATTAAAGGAATACACAAAATATGACTTTCACAATGTAAAGAGGAACACAGTTCACACTTTACATTGCTGCCATGGCAGTCATTATCTCTTTATCCAATGACGGCAATGTAAAGTGTGAAATGTTTTTGTCTTTTCATTGTAAAAGCCATATTTTACTTGTTCCTTTAATATGTTTCTATCCACCTTTCCTATACCTTCTTATAAATACAATACTAAATACAACACCTCATAAAGAGAAAAGAGGTTTTCACTATAGAATGTTCTAACCCTATAATTTACATTGATGATGCGAAACTGTTAACTCACTTTAGTACAAATACTGTATTGGATCAAACACTTCGTTAATATTAATTAAAACGTTTTGTTCTGAATACAAACATCAATAAAATTAGGCACCGTTACTTGAAAATAAAAATGTATTTAAAAATAGTATAAGTTACTAAGTTAAGAAGTATAAGTTTGGTATAAATGTACTACTAACTTTAACAAAATATGTTTCTCCTAGCTAAGCTAATTTTAAGCTTAACTCTGTAGATCTATCAACATGAATACTTTAACACATTTCAATATCATTTATTCCTTTTCAAATTACAAATGGAGTGGTTTGTTGAATGTAATGTTATGTAATGCATTTATTTCTCCATAGTAAAAAAAATGGAGGCATTTTTCCTTTGCAATGAATAGCAACATTGTTTTTAACTAATATGTTTGGTTATTTGCAAGTTTTGTTTTAGTTTGCACACCGTTGCCAAAAGAGGAATTATTGAATTTAAGGCCATTTGACCATGAACATTTTATTGCACTATTTTAACAAGTGTATAGTTATAGTATTTGAAAAGTGATCGATTGATTTAAAATAATTACAGTCCACAAGTTATAAGGGATCAAACTTGCTATTTTATGTTTTTTATGTGTCATTGTAAAGGTAAAGTAGTTAATGTATGGGGCTGAAATTCAGTTGCATGTATATGAAGTGTACACAAGGATATATTTATAATAAGATAAATAAAATTATTTTTTAATTTATAAGCAATTAAATATTGGTAATATAACACCATTTTTAATCTCATATAATTACTTTTGTTTGTATGCCCAATATTTTGATTTTATCTCATTTTGTATAGCACAATATTGTTATTTCAAATTTGTTTGGTTTATTAGTCTAACTCTACTCGTTAATTTTATGACTGACATCCAATTGATTATTGTAAATATAAATTTGAACTCTCTATTTCATGAAATTTTTTGTTTTGACTGTAATAAACACTCATAGGGAGGTATGCAAGAACGTTAGTGAATGCTTAGGGGACCGATAGTGTGGTCCCGATCACAATATTGCTCCACCTTTTAACCTATGATGACGCAAGCAAACCCGCACTATATTAGTTTTACGTGTTTATTTAACATGGGTAAGTTCAGCGCCAAATCCAAAACACATCAAGACCAAGAAAATGAACCAAACATTCAAAATCATGCAAGAATCGGTATGAACTTAAAAAGATGAAAGATGTTGAGTTATGATGCCTCCAAGTGCGTAATAAACCCAAAACAAACGTATGTAAGTGGAATGTATTATTATTTACTAAGAAGACGGTGTAGGGGTAAGGTGACAGATTTATGTGCTGGGGGTCCAGGGTTTAATCCTCTATCCTGGAACAGATTTATCTGATTACCAAACCCTTCCCTCACCTCTAACAAGACGTGTATTAATCACAACTTGTGAATGTATGGAATGCCAGGCCTCCACTGTGGTTCGGATTCCACGTTAAACTGTAGGTCCTCCATTCTACTCACAATCACCCTACCATTACACATTAGGGTAAGTGCGTATAACCCGAACGGGTAGTAAGACGCGGTGCTAATAATAATAATAATAATAATAATAACTAAATTAACAGTAACTCCACACTTGTTAAAAGTTGATATAGAATTAAATCATACATTAAACTCCACCATATATAGTTTTGATTTGAATCGTGGCTTCCGAAAATAATTACTAATGAGATTTCAAGTGAGCAGGTTACCATTCTCGATACACACTTGTTCGATAACAAGGCCAATTTACAAGTCATTCAGAATCGGCTAATATTGAATGTTCCAGTGGTTCATAATCTGCTAATGTTGAATGTTCTTGTGGTCAGGCTACCGGTGGTCCATAATCTGCTAATGTTGAATGTTCCTGTGGTCAGGCAACTAGTGGTTCATAATCTGCTAATGTTGAATGTTTCTGCAGTCAGGCTACCGGTGGTCCATAATCTGCTAATGTTGAATGTTCCTGTGGTCAGGCAACTGGTGGCTCATAATCTGCTAATGTTGAATGTTCCTGTGGTCAGGCAACTGGTGGCTCATAATCTGCTAATGTTGAATGTTCCTGTGGTCAGGCAACCGGTGGTCCATAATCTGCTAATGTTAAATGTTCCTGCAGTCAGGCTACCGGTGGTCCATAATCTGCTAATGTTGAATGTTCCTGTGGTCAGGCAACTGGTGGTTCATAATCTGCTAATGTTGAATGTTCCTGTGGTCAGGCAATCGGTGGTCCATAATCTGCTAATGTTGAAGGTTCCTGTGGTCAGGCAACTGGTGGTTCATAATCTGCTAATGTTGGATGTTCCAGGGGTCATACAACCAGTGTGTAGCATGTTACTCAAGTAAAATGACATCTACAAACTGTAATCTGCACAAAATACTAAGCTGAAATATAGGAATCCAAAGAAGAGAATTAAAACTGGTATATTTTGCAATTATATCATTTGTGTTCTACTTACTTTAAGTGGATGCTCCCGGATACAAACACCATGCTTCGACAAACTATTCTGCAAGTATGGCGAGATAGAAGGCGTGTCAGTTTTAATAGACGTTCAAACTCTTGAACACTCAATGTTGACAAAGGACCTGACTGTCGTTTGTTCGATGCCTCAAGTTATGAGCGCTGCTGCCCTAGCGGACTTCCTTGGCAACTCTTTCTCCACTTTTCCCCCCTCCCCTTCCTTCCTTTTCCCTCATTACATGCCCATATTTAGTCCTGTTTAGAGTCCAAAAAAAGAGTATATAACGGGTGACCCCTAGGTTCATTCGACTGTAGTTCATCATTTTATATCCTCGAGGGAGGAACCTCTGCTCCAGCACCTGAAGAATAAACTGGTGGTCTTGATGTTTGGGTCGTGGGTCTCACCACCTCGATGCCGAGGGAATCTCTTCTGGTTTTAAAAGTATTCAACAAATATCCAAGTCCTTCAGACTTGTTGTAGTAGTCAAGGACACTAATTTTGTTTCTGTTAAGGTTGGTGACCTGGTGGTCTAGGGGTAAAGTGTCAGACTTCTATGCTGGCGGCCGGGGTTCAATCCTCGGTCCCGGCACAGATTTATCTGATTTCCAAACCCTTCCTTCACCTCTGACAAGACATCTTGTGAATGTGGGGAATGCCAGGCCGCCACCGTGGTTCGGATTCCACGTTAAACTGTAGGTCCTTCATTTCATCTCACAATCACCCTACCATTACACATTAGCGTAAGTGCGTATAACCCGAACGGGTAGTAAGACGCGGTGCTAATAATAATAATGTTTCTGTTAGTCTAAGGGGCTAAAATGTTTTTTAAGTCCTTCAGACTCGTTATTTTAGTCAGAATGACTAAATTTGGTTTTGTGTCAATCTGACTTAATTTCTTTAGTCAGATAGTCTGACTATATATTTTCCCTATGTACTGTGGCTACAAATATGTTCTCTACATAACCCCCGCCACCTATAAAAGTCCAGTTACACTTAACCAGTTTAACCGGGAAACCAGCGCCTCTCATAAGTCTTCCGAGCACATCATCACTCCGCTAACATAAACAAGAAAAACAAGACTGTTTCTCGGAATGTTACGTAGTTCGGCTGACTTTCCCCGTGTTGCGAATGCTGCGCAGGCGTTTAAAACTGGGAGAAAGAAGCGCTCTGGGTGATCACGTGATGTTCCCTACCCCCCGTATTATCTCCCTCTTGGCATTGAGCGCGGGTATCAATGAGGGTAACTCGTGCTAACTTGCTGATAGTGACATTATGGAAATTGTGTATCCACCCTCCCATATTTTCCCCACAGTGCCACTCTGAATATAAGCGTGTACCTGGCAAGGAACAGGCACTCTTTGATGCTTTTAGGCTGTAGGATCTTTCTACATGTAAGTGTCAGTTATATTGGAAAAACTTTATATAATATGTAAACCTGGGGAACAGTTAATTGTTACTTATTTATGTAGGGACCGAATTTGGATTTGCTTCGGCATAATATTTTTTATGAATAATTTTTACTAGTATAGTTTTGTTGTGTATTTAAATTTGTTATGAATTGAGGCATTTTTTTGGACTTATCTCTTTAAATTTAGATTCTTTGATAGTATAATCAAGTCAAGTTTTGTTATTTATTTTTGTAGGGTATATTGCGCTATTATGATTGGGATCCGGTCTTACTGTGATAGTCTTTTAGATGAAACTTATATGTATTGCGCTCTTATTTTCAATTGTTACGCAAGGAGAATTTCGATAAATGTTTGTCGGCCGTTATTATACACTCATTATGTTTGTAAGAGTTATATTACGCCTTTAGGTAGGTTGCCCCGCCTCACGGGTTGTTGGACAATAATCAATTCTTCATTTATTTTTAATATTGCCAGAGCTATAGTTAGGAGCATATTCCTACTAGGTGATATGGATAAGATAGGAGATGTGATACAAATAGACTTTCCAATCAATATACGTGTTTGCCAACTTTCATTTCACTTCATTTTAACTTTTGGCAGGTATGTAGATTAGTCCAGTAAAATTATTATAAATATTCTTTATATTTTATTGAACGTGTAGTACTCTGAAATTCTATAATAATTTCTTGTAAATAGATTCTTTTATTCTATTTATAAAGTTATTTTTGAACATTGCCCGCAATCTTAATAACGCAATATTGTTAACATTTGGATTATGAAAATAAAACAGCCTCTAGGTCAATGTTATCTTCTATACTGTTATGCCTTAGCATCAAGCATACATAACTTTAAACTCCAATTAACGTGTATTATTAAATATTTATTTTTACTGATTGTTAAACATCTAGGTTCAGATACTTGGCCTTGGGCACATTTGGGTGTAGATCAAATTAAGATCCCTGGTGTTTCATTTTATTATTGTGCTAGTTATTGCAACACCTTCTCTCCTGAGAAGGGGTTGACCTATGTCCATATGACATAGCTTAAATACAGGGGCTTTAAGCTCTATATATAGTAAGGACCTTGCTTTAAGGGTCCTCTTCTCCATAAGTTCATTATTCCGTTTTAAGTCCTTATGACTTCACAATATCCCATGACACCGTGGACGTCATGCTCACTTGTTCAAATTTTTGTGTGGCTACAAGCAGGTTGTCTAATGCCTTTATTTGAGGACCTAATTAGGTCAGTATCTCACAGAATTCTTGTTTCTGTGTTAATATTTTGGGTGTGCAAAGTGCGGAACATGGCTAGTGATGTGTAGTGGCCCACACAGATAGTATTTTCATTTGGCCCTTATTGGCACCTCATTTGTCCAAGTATTTCAAGTTAGTGTGTACTAGATTTGATGTACATCCCAGGGAGTGGGTAATGGTATAGATGTACTATTGAGTTCCCTGGCAGTACTCACTGGGAAAACACCGGCCATAGTACAATTTTGTGTTGACACCTGTTTGTTAGCCATCTGCTAATGTAATTGACAGACCGTACTCTTACCATATTTAGTGTATCTATGGGACCTTTTCTTAGTTTCAAATCAAGCTAGTTAGCTTGGCTGACATTTAGCTTAGTAACTCTAAAACTATAGGATTTACAGTTATATTTTGAATAGTAATTAATTCACCATGTTTTCTGTTTAGACCCTTCTGTTGGAAGTCTGGCGCTAGCCCGGCTGTTTTGGAATCCAATACTCTCTATCAACTTAACTTTCATTTGACTGTTCCATGTCGTTTCGGACACGTATTCTCCCATGATACGGGAAGTTCCTATATTTTTGGAGTTGTTAAATCCTATTATATTTATCAGTTTAAAATTTAATGTTTTCCTTTATAATTCTAAGAGTTACATGTTTTCCTTAATAAATTTAACGGACATTTATTACTGTTTTCCTGCTATCAATTGTAACCCTATATCATCCTTTTATGTTTTTTTATAATAAATCTATTTTTGTTACCTATTTATTTCTCTTACTCTTAAGAAATATTTCCCAGAGTCTACTTTGTTATACATTTACTTTGATATACATTTACTTTGTAATAGTTATTGTTACCTCCTCTACATATTAAAGTGAAGGGGAAGCAACGATACAAGTGGTTCATAATCTGCTAATGTTGGATGGTCCAGCTACCAAGCAACCAGTGGCTCATAATCTTCTAATGTTAGAATGGATGTTCCAGGGGCCAAGCTACTAGTGGCTCATAATATTCTAATATTGACTGTTCCAAGGGCCAGGCTTTCAACGGTTCATAATTTGCTAATGTTGAATGTTCCAGAGGCCGTGCTACTAATGGTTCATAATTTGTTAATGTTGGATGTTCCAGAAGCCGTGCTACTAATGGTTCATAATTTGTTAATGTTGGATGTTCCAGCCGTGCTACTAATGGTTCATAATTTGCTAATGTCAGATGTTGCAGAGGCCATGCTACTAGTGGTTCATAATCAGCTAATGTATTTTTAATATTTTTGACATAGAGGCAGAATGGCCCAACGGATGATGCAAGGAAGCAGTGGCAATAGCAGTATGGGGCTTCCGGCTAATAATTGGGCTAATGCTCCTGAATATGTCCCAATTTTCCAAGATGAGGCTTCATGTAAGTATATTTAATATAGTACATTAAGAATGTTGGTGTTTTTATTAATTATTTAGATTTTTTTCACACACCTATTGAACAAGCCAAAACAAAATACACTAGAGAATACCCCAATTTATTTAATATAACATAGCTTACTTTGTTTATTCGTTATTATTAGGGACCGGATTCATATGCACCAAAAATGTTTAAAATAGGCACTAAAAATATAGGATATAGGCACCAAAATAGGCACACAATAATCAATGTAAAATTTATTTTACTACAAGCTACTTACTACATGTAATCTACAAGCAACTCGCATTGCTCTGAATCACTATATACTTTTCTAGATTTTCACAAGTGAAATTTGTTCTGTGGTCTGATAGAATATTTTTATAGTTTGAAAAGCTTCTCTCAACTTCACACGATTTCAAGGGACAAAATTTTAAATTTGACAATTCTGAAGAGTTTAAACTTATCTCCTTCAATAGTGTGCTTTGCCCTCCCAAGATATCTGATACTGCTACCATTGTTCTCCACCCGGGATATCGTTGTAGTACTTGTTCAAGTTTTGTTGCGACTGACGAGGCAACAGGTCCAGGGGTTTGCTTCACACCTTCTTGTATTGTATGCATTATATTCACTGATTCTATTAAAGGCAGATCCCTGGCTTCCAGTGACGCAATAGCTCCAGGAAGGTTGCCGAAATAGCTCTTTACATAGACCAAATCACACACAACAGTGCTAGAAGATGTAGCAACCTTTGGCTCTCTTATTGACACAGCATCCTCTTCATCAAATGTTTGAATTACCTGAAATTATTGAGAATCAATTCATTATTTAAATTCTGAACAAAATTAACAAACTATAATAGAATTATAGGAAAAATTATTTACGTATCTAGCTCTGAATAAATAGAAAAATTGTTTTCTTAAAAATATACACATACCCTTTGAATTTTGTCCATGTGGTCAGTATAGTACACTGCCGCTTGTAACCAGGTACCCCAACGTGTTAGAACTGGTTGTGGTGGAAGAGGTGTTTTCGGCAATTTTTCCCTAAATGTTGCTATGCACGAAGGAGCTTTCAGAAATATTTTTTTGACAGATGAAATTACAGCATTTATATTCGGGAACTGTGCATGAATGTGTTCTGCGACTCTGTGAACAGCGTGTGCTAGGCAGGTAACGTGAATTAGTTTTGGGTAGAAACACCTTCAAACTTGCTCCAGCTTTTAGCATATATGCTGCGCTATCTGTCAGCAGCACCATAAACTTCTCATCATTGTTTTCTGATGGCCAAAGCACTCCTGTAACAGAACAATAAAATAAATATCTAGTCTCACAGAATTACATAGGATAAAGTTCCGAATGTAAAAACTTATATAAATCCAACTTACGCAGAGAATCGCGAACAACTCTGGCAATTGCTGAGCTGTTAGCGACTTCAAGCACTCTTGAGGCAATCAAGTGCGGAGAACTGGATCCTGTGAAGTCAAGCTTACCAACCACAATATTTGTGATGTATCTGCCGCAACGGTCAGTTGTCTCATCGACACTTGCCCAAAAGTAGGAATCTCCAATATTTTCTTTTATCTTCTCAATGGTCTGGAAAGGAGTAAAAAATCACTTAATATTCAAAACAAATAATTATGTAAGTAAACGAAAGTGCACAGCTCCAATTAATTTAAAATATCTTTGAAATTAAAATGTAAAAAATAAATAAATAGATTAACAAACAAAAAACTTACAGATAAGTATTGGGACGTAAGTAATTCTTCCTCAATGTGGATTTATTGGGGATATGCTTGTTGGTATATTTTGTGAGGAAACCTTTTAAAATGGGATTGTTTAGCTTCGTCCATGGTATATTCACGGCTACCATTGCAGCATACAATTCGGAGTAAAATTGTTCACAATTGTCAGGAAATACAACTTGCGAAATTAACATTTGCCTGCCAGTTTTTTCTTTTAAACTTTTGCAGTGCATCGCTGTTTGTTTGTGTTGGTCTGAATGATATTTCTTGTCACATTTTACCTAAAATACATGAAAAAATTTACATAATTTGTAATTTTACCAACCGTAATTTATTACGTCTAACTATTCTCAAATAGCCCTAAAGCTGTTAAAATATATATCAGAAAGTATAAATCTTAAATCCATGAAAGAGTTTAAAAGTAGTTTACTTGTATTTAAAAAAACCTATGGATAGCCAATGCTGTTTATTTTAGAGCAAATAATAAATGGAATGATAGTTATTTTTCAAATATTGCAAACCTATTTTGAACCCTATTATTAAATTTAATGATATGGATATTAAACTTACCTCTTTGGTACACGATTGGCAGAAGATGATTTTTCCATCTGTCGTGAAATTATTATCACCACCTATCCATTGCTTAAATAAAGCGCTTTTGCTTTTTTTTTCCTTGGGCATTTCCACCACAGTTAACACAAGAAGTGTTACAAAAAATATCAGTAAACAAACCCACCAAGACAGAAGTTGACTCTAAAAGACACAATCACGTACTGAAATAATGATGGTTAAATCGAGTGGTAAACTATTCTAATCTCCACGTCAGTCAGGCTAAGGCTGTTGGACCATGTCACACCACCCTCTCCCATCCTAATACCCCTTATTATTGGGCGTTATGTTCTAAACATAGTCTCTCAAGGTCAGGCCAAGTCACATGTTCCCCTCCCCCTCCCACTAACCCCGTTCAAACCCAAACTTTCATGTCTATAAACTAAACTCTTTTTCAGCAAATAAATATATATATAAAATATATATATATATATATATATATATATATATATATATATCAAAGAAAAAAGGCCGAAATAGGCACAATAAAGTTTCTTATTCATAATTCATAAAATAGGCGCAATTAAGGCTCTTATTTATAAAATAGGCAATTCTAGGCACTATAAAATTAACATATTGTACTTGTAATAACATGAAACACCTATATATCTCAACTGCCTATGTTTTACGATAAAGGAAAAAAAAAGGCAAATAGGCAAAATCCGGTCTCTAGTTAGTATAGAGCACGTTTTATACAATTACAAATGTAAACAAATAAAATATGAGGTTGTAAATATGACTCATTTTATACTATTTTAACTACTCCCTCTTCATATACACTTATAGAAATCTAGTAACATTATCTTGACCTCCCACTTCCATTTTACTTTGAGTCAAATATTAATACAGTGTAACCCCCCTTCATATGATTTGATAGGTTCAAATTACAATAAATAAAAGGTAGGTAAGTTACAAGAGAGTTTATTTTATTCTACAAACAACTAGCAGACATACAAGAGCGAGGCACTCTAGGAAAGTCGAGTGACTGGCCGATAAGGGCCGAAGTAAACAATAAATAAAGGGGCAAGACCCCAAGTCGTTAAGAGAAAACAGAATGATTAATACCAACGTAGCCATAATTAAATTGACCCTCGCAGAAGGCGACTAACCTAGCAGGAAAGTTAAATACAAGTAATAGGTATAGGTCTACACGACCTGGCGATGCCGACACTATATTGACATAAGTATGAAGTTTTATAATAGGCTGCCATTGTAAGGCGCGACAGAGAAAATGATTTACCTAAACCTAACCTGTTACAATAGATCCCAATCAAATTAGTTCAATCTAATTATTATTATTGTAATAACCAATGTGCTGGGTGCACGGGCTCGCGCCCCCCGAGTTGAGTAACAATTTAAAAAGAATCACAATCGTAACAAATCTTTAACTTTTAGCAAGCAGAACAACTATTTTAAAATAAGTTACACGTTAAACAGAAATAATTAGCGCCCCAAGATGGCGCCATGCTAAAGTTCCAACCCGTCCGTGAGGCGGACACAACGTTAAGTACAAAGAAAAAGCTAGCGCATAAACCATAATGGCTGACAGGCAAATCCTGCAGTCTCAGAGAAATATAGCTATTAGTAATCATGATTTATATTTAAAGTTGAAACTTAAATTTTGAACAATTTAACCCAAACATAATTTAGAAAACGTCGAACGACCTACGTCTAAATCTAAGACAAGTGTCTCACCTAATCGAGTGCAGAGAAATGAGTGACATCACTACACAGTCCAGCCGTTATATACTGTACAAAGTCAATCACGTGTTCACAAACGGCGGGAATCACACTGGGACGAAGGGAGAGGGGTGTACGTTGCTTCGACAGAAATCTCGATTATTCTCGTGATAATTTCAAATCACGCGCCGGTGGATGAGTCTTGTTTCACTCGAACACAACCGTCGGCGCATACGGGTTAGCGCATCTTGATGTTCAATTGTCCGAGTCTTGCTCTAATCGGGCCTCGAGCCACGGGCGGTCAGTAAGCCGCGTGATGTTGAGTGGAGTTGAGTGCGCGTGTTTCATGAAGTCGAGATCCAGCCCAGTCAAAGGGGACCAGATCAGGTGAGCCAGATCGTCCATGTTTGCATTATGTCTGTGACAACGTCACAACAGTCATACCCGCTTTGGTGACCACATGGTCTTAAGCTAAATGAATTTATATGCCGAAATGTTTTCGGCCGGTAATTACGCTTTGAGTGAAAATAATGACATCAAATTTTCTTGGGCTTGGTTTTAAATTGTTCCTCTTGCCTTAAATAGGTATAGTTGACAAAAAAAGTTAAAGAAAAGTGATGGTTGTATGGTGATGATATTTACTCCAGAAAGACATGTAAATGAGATTTACACAGTGAAATAATTATGTGTGAAATAAAAGTAGTTTTTAATTCATAGCCAGTTACAGCGACCAAAGCTTATACCACTACTTTTGAACTTTACTCAATAAAGACACAGTGACTGTTTGCTAAAATACCAAAATAAATCAAGAGTAAAATCATTTTTCATTTTAAAACAGACGTTAATATGTATATTTTGGTAAAAAAAATAGTAAGTACTAGATTTATAAAGAACAGTAAAAGTTTTCATGTCTATGCATCTAACTTTGATAATACTTTAATAAAAAATTACAAGGTAATTAATTTATATTCTATGTATATTATTTTACTTTACTAAATGTTAATTATTAACTATTCGAGACCTGCTTCGGTGGCGTAGTTGGCTAACGGGCTTGTCGTGTTGAGCTCGACTGCTGAAGACGGGGAGATCGAGGTTCGAATCTCGGTCGGGTGAACTGGGGGGGGTGTTCCTAAATGGTTTTCCACTCTCCCTCCACACAAATGCGGGTTCACTTCCTCTAATTCAACCTTCCAAATTCCTAATCCATTAGCGTAATTAGTACTTAAAGCATATAACCCGAACGGGTAGTAAGACGCGGTGCTAAATAAATAAAAAAAACTATTCGAGGCCCTCTCTTAATAACTTTGTAGACTAATAATAAGATCAAAGTGTCTTTTCACCTTTGGCATAAGCATTAAAATAAAACTAAAAGTCAGCAATTTGTGGATATAATTCCATTTTCTCACTAGGTTTGCTCGTTTGAGAAATACTGGAACGGATACCATTCCAAAAGGATAAAATTGTAATTTTTGTTATAATTACATTGGGTACAGTTCCGATTTTTCACTAAGGTTGATTTTTCGAGAAATATTGGAATGGTAACCATTCCAAATGGATACAACTCCACTCACCGTTTTCTCTTTGTGTCGAGTTCCTCGTCCCTTACCTCTGGGACCGCGCACATTGCGGTTTGCCCATTCCCCCTTCCCCTTCTTGCCATGAGTGGTTGGCTGCGCACAGCCTCATCGTGCCTGGTACGTTGGGTTGCGTGGCTTTTCCACTCACTCTGGTTTCGAACAATGTCCATGCGGGTGTGCTCTTGGTTCTGGGCTTGTTTGAGAGCAACGACTTGTTGTGTCACACCCCAAGTCTGGTCGGAAGGGTCCACGAGAAGTGTGGGCTCATCTTGCATGATTTATCTCTATGTGTTTCTCTTAACCATTGTACTGTAACCTTCCTCATTATTCTCTCCTTTGCTTCCTAAAAACTATAAATAATGATAATTCATAATAATTATAACAAACCAAAGAGAGGTTCATTGACAACAACCAAATTCAACAGATTTATTGTTTCTATTGTAATAATGATGTTCCGACCAGTTGTTTAAAACTTTGTCTCGACAACCTAGTATTTTATTAAGAATCAAATAGCCGAAGCTATTATGTATGCATTTAGTGAGGGATCACTCGGCACAGATATCATATTCTTAAAATTGAAAAATGACACCTGGTCATGGGAATCCCAGGTTCGATTCCCATGACCGGGTGTCATTTTCAATTTTCAGAATACCTAATATTGTATCTATTTTTATTTTCCATCAATGGTTTTATTCATTATAAAGAATGAGGCTTTTTAAACAATATCCTCAAATCTGGCATGAAATAACTGCTTTTCCAACTTGAAAGCAAGAGTATGTTCATTGGATTTAATGCATTTTGCTAAAGTCATTCCTGAATCCTAATTTAAACGGGCTTTACATATACAAGAAGATACTGGTAAAGAGAATAAAAAGAAAATGTAAGGAAGGTGGAGAGTGGAACAGCACGGATCTAGGTACAGAGGTCTACAATAGACTTGATCTTCGCTATGCGACATCTCATGGAAAGAAGGTATGCATTTCAGAAGGACTTGGTAATGGCATTTATGGATGTGGAGAAGGCATATGCTAGTGTGGATAGAAATAAAGTCTGGAAAGTGATGGAGGAGGCTGGAGTGGAAAGAAGAGTTGCAATGAGAATGAAGAGTTTATACGAGGATAACATGAGTTGTGTAAAGATGGAGTGGTTCCAAATAAAAAAAATTGAGTGAAGCAAGGGAGCACTATATATCCGCTATTATTAGTAATGGTAATGGAAATTATCATAAATCTCTGAGAGGAAATAATGAAAGCCATGTTGTTTGCTTATGATTGGATGGTATGAGGAGAAAAATCAGAGGAAGTACAGGACAAGTTACAGGAATGGAATGAAAAAGTAAAAGATTGTGTAGTGAATTTTGGCATGGTAAAGGGTGAAGTGATGGTAATGACTAATGACAATGAATAGGTTAAGTCCTATTAAAGCTCTAAAGTTGGATGAAGTAGAGCCAATAAAAGTACATACTTTAAAATATCCTGGAAGCATTATTGAGGTGAATGGTGGGAGTAGCGAGAATCTAATAAGAGTGTTATCCCTTCAATGCGGCTTCGGGGTAACTGGTTTTGTCTAGTCGAAGTTCAGTCTCCGGGTGACGTTTGTCTCTAGGCGTCGATCTCGCGGGTCCTGTGGGTGGGGGTAAGGAAGGGAGATGGGGGAGAAAACATAGGCGGGTTCTGGGGTGGTTAGGGTATGCAAATGGTAACCCTCAGGGCTAAAAGGAGAAATTGGAGTAGGTGGGGGTCGGATGGTCGGTGTTAGGGGAAGACAAGGGAAGGAATTAGCTAACTCGGGGGCAGGGACTCTTGGAGATGCTGGAGCGGAATGTTGGCGTTCGGGGGTCTGGTGGTTGCAGTCGAGATCGTAGAAGAGGGGCCCACGGGTGGAGTATTGTTTGGTTGTCGCTGTCTTCTTTAGGGTCTTCTGTCGGTGGGCCTTGCCGGCGCGGCGGGTGTATCCCATCCCGTCGGAAGGGACGATCAGGTTGGAGGGTGAGAGGACAGAGTCCCGGCAACACGGAGTCGCGGTGGGAGGCAAAGGAACTGTCCCGGCAACGTGAGTCGCGGTGGGAGGCAAAGGAACTGTCCCGGCATCGTGAGTCGCGGTGGGAGGCAAAGGAACAGTCTCGGCAACGTGAATCGCGGTGGAAGGCAGGGGAACAGTCCCGGCAACGTGAGTCGCGATGGGAGGTAAGGGAGTAACTATGACAATGCTCTTTCCAAAAATGACGATAATTTATTAATGCTCTTTAGTACGGTGGTTCGCCAGGGTGGGTCACCACTAAAAACAGCTCCAGAAATCACCGTATTATACCCTCCACTGCTGCCTGGCCTTGTCCAATGGGGAAAAAAGGGGCTTCCCATTGGTGCGGGAAAACGTGAGATACAGTGTCCTTCACGCGAGCCAATAGCGAGCGCTGGCGCTGGGTATTGAGGTGGAGTCGTCACGGACGGCTCAGAGAACATGGACTGTGGGCCGGTCCAGGCAGATGGGAGGGTGGTTGGCGCGGCCGGTGCAAGTGCGGAGGAAAGATAAAAGAGCCGACTGAACAGTGAGGCACATCAAGAGGACAGCAAGGGGAGTTTTATAGGTGTGTAAGTTACCTGCTTTGAAGAAGAGGAGTGCCCTTGAAGTGTAGGAAGTGCTTTATATGGAGTACTTTGTTTCCATATATCTGCAGTAGAAACATGGACATTAAATGTTAGAGAAGAGAGGTCCATTTTGGTGGCCGCATGGTACAAGGCGCTACTCTTACAGTAAACTAGACTGCTAATGACGGGGGAATCAAGGTTTGAATCTCGGTCGAGTGTACTGAGGTTTATTTTCCCCACACACTCGCCGCACAAATGTAGGTACATTTATCCTAAATATAGTCTTACTAATCCATAAAACTATTAATGTAACTAAAACATAAGCATATTATCCGAACAGGTAGTAAGGCACAGTGCCAAAAAATTAAATTAAGAGAGACTAAGAAAGAGGAGGCCATGGCAATTTTTGTGAGGAGTATGCTATCTGTTTGAGGGAAAACAGGATTAGCAATTAAGTGGGAATATGTGAGACATGAGATAGAATAATTAAGGCTGAGATGGTATAGTCATGTAATGAATGTCGAAAAGAAGAGAATACTAAAGAAAATGATGGAGATGAAGATGTATATAATTAAATGACTGCAAGGGAGACAAAGAGATTGGATGATTAGTTAAGGATAGGTTAGTATAGAGGAAGTTGGAAGCATTTTACTTAACTGACTTGGCCTCAGGCTGGAAACAGTTGATGATGCTAGTGATGATGAAAAGTGAAAAAGAGGTAGAGAGATGTGCATTTTTTTTTAAAACTTTTTCCTTCTGCAAAAATAAATTACTAATTGGATCACCATGTCTCTCTCCTTCCTATACTCCATTCATGGTAGGAATTACTCTATGAAAGGTCTTTTTTCCTACCAATATCCTACTATATAATAGATTTCTGGTAGGGGAAAAGGCCTTTCAGAAAACAATTCCTACGCTGAACAGACTTAGCATTTTCATCATTAGATCAATCTTTCAGCTCACCATTTTGGGTCCAGTGTTATTCAAGTTAAATGGGATCTTTTTTTTTTTGCATTTCGACAAAGGATTTAGCTATAAACAATGGTGTGTCAATATTAGGGCTGCCAAACTTTCATTGTATCACAAAAAAATTAACTTTTAGCAGATTTCACTAAAATTTAGTTCTTAAAAATAACTTATTGGGAAGTATTAATCTATAATTATTTCGTTCCTTCAACTTTTGTTGATTCTTGCCCATAGTTGAATCATATTTTGTTTAATTATTCAGCTAAAGAAATATTTGAACAATTTTTTTATGTGGGACTTTCTACTTCAAATTTATCTTCAAAATTAATTTTGCTTTACGATCAAGCCCGTAAAATCTTTGAAAATTATTAATAAATAGATATATCGAAATAATTTTGTAACCATATTTAAAATTTGTTATTTGTTATACATTCTCTCTAATAAAGTGATTTATTAATATACTTTTTATACACATATTTACACCAATGCGGTAGGGTTTGGTAAGGTAAGATCTAGTATAAATATACACACATTTATGTGGATGTAGAGAAGTAATCTATATAGGAAAAATCACCTTAACTCAGCTGGCTAGGATTCAAATGGTGATTTCTCCGTCACGGTCATTTCAGTCTATAGTGAGAGTGACGCTTTAGACCAAGCAAAATTTTAATATTTAGGGACACGCTTTAGTGGCCAAATGGTCTAAGGCAGAGGTGTCAAGCTCAAACAAGTGTGATGGCCGCATTATATCATTAAGGAGGCATTGTGGGCCGCACATAGGATTTTTATTTATTATATAATACATTTTAAATGTTTATACAGAATTAAAAAGCTCACCTTTTTCCCCCTCAACCCCCTTTCATTCTTAAAGTACACTAATTTTACAAACATATTTTCTTTTAATTGCAGACTCAAAAGGAAAATTTTTAAAAATGTCAATTTACAATATTAAAAACAATTGCTAAAATAAAAAGTTATGACATACAGTAATAATAAATTCAGTTCAAAACTCAAATATTTTTTATTTAAAAACAAAATGTTAGGATGGTAATTTATCACATCTACAGTTTGTTAGAAATTCGGCATTGCTTCCACTTACTAACTTATCAAAATCTAGAGAAATATTGACTTGAAACAATCCTCACTGTGTTAATAAGGTTCATCTGCAAGGTGACTTCTTAACTTTGATTTATTCCATTTTAAAAGGGATAAAAACTGTTCACAAAAGTATGTTCTTCCGAATATTGATAGTATTTTAGCTGCATTCATTTTGATTGTGGGATATTTATCACCCAAATACTTTGAGTAAAACTTTGATAGGGCCGGCTTAAACGCTCCCGCGGGCTGTATGTTTGACATCCCTGGCCTAAGGTGTCACTCTCGTGTTAGACTGGCCTGCTGAAGACAGGGAGACTAGGGTTCGAATTCCATTTGGAGTCTACTGAGGGTGATTTTTCTTAAATACTTCCTTCCTAATGTATACTCCATTAGAGTAATTCTCACATATGTGTATAACCTGAACAGTTAGTAAGATAAAAAAAATTGGAATTTTGCTACACTTTTATCAGGGATTGAGACGCTGTATATATATATATATATTTTTTTTATTGTGTCTTACTAGCTGTTTGAGTTAATCACATATATGATAACTTTTCAAATAGGGTAGGAATGAGGATATACACATTTTAGAGGATTTGTGTGGAAGGAGAGTGGGAAACCATTTAGGAAAACCTGACCAGGATTTGAACCTTGATCTCAACATCAGCAGGCTGGTTTTACACAAGAGTAAAGCCTCAGACCATTCGGCCACTAAAGCAGGTAAGTTGTCCATTGACTCCCATTTGTGAATACATTGCTTCTAAACTTTAATACCTCAATAGATGTTATAAAATAATACTATTAAATAGTTATGCTAAAATGGAATGGAGAAATCATTTTGTATTATCTTATTTTTGCTGTTACCACTTGCTCATTGTGTGTAGAAATAGAAGTGCCATGAAAATGATAATATTTGAAATATTATACCCTGGACAAATAAATCATTCAATGGCCTTATATCTATGGCTGTTAACTAAAATGATTTTAGTAATTAAATATAACTTACACAAATCGTAATCCTCACTTTCTCTCGACCTCTCAGACAGAGAAATATTCTGATTGTTAAAGAAAATCAAACTTATATTTTGATAAATTTCTACCATTTTATTGATCTGGCTAAAACTGGATATCTAGGGCTTTCATGTGGTTCTCCAAGGAGTTTTTAGACTAGAATATTAAACCCTTAAATTAGGGGTAGTTTACTGAAGAGCAAAAAGAGAATAAAATGGTTATCTCAAAATCTGCTCTCAATGATTTAGATTACACTTTATATCTAAACACTATTTAACATTACAAACAAAATATAAATTTTCATTTTACAATTAAAATTAATTTGCGGGGTACTTAACATAAAGACATTTCCAAATTTGATATTTCAACAACTATTTGAGACAAAATAATTTACTACTATAAAGTTCTAGTACTATAAAAATTATAAATGTTTTAATTTGGAATATGTTTTTATAAAACCATTAGTTACTGAGCTTTAAACAAACATATATTTTTTTATGGAGCACTTTGAACTAATATGAAATTGAGTGTAATGCAATTTGGTGGAAAGTGGTGTTCCTCTTTTATCGATGTTTCTGGGACAGTGTATAGTATTTAATTTATGTTCTTTTGTGTGGTGGTTCTACATTAATATGTATTATTATGTTTCACCAATTAGTTTTTTTAGTAAATGTTTCTATTTTAAGAAAGTAGGGAGAAAGTATGTGTGGTGCACTTTACCATTTATTCTTTGTCATTGAAACAAACAATGCATATGCTAATTTTCTCTATTTATATACTCATACTTGTGTTTGGCGTGGATTGGAAAATTTAATGTATATTTATATTACAACAACGCTCGCACATCATTAACATTATTTGTAATATTTTTTTTATATGTAGCCCTCGGGTATAATCCCAGGAAACCATTATGTCCATACCTACCTCCCTGCCATCATCATAGTGATGATTCAGAATATCTACATGGGATCATATGTGAGTTGTGTGGAATACCTTGCCTTCATCCATATAACAAAGATCTACAAAAGAAACACACCAATGTAAGTGGTTCACCTAAACCTTAAACTTTAGAAGTTAGATTACTTTATGTAGCATTATTTGTTAACTAGTACCTTTCTCAAAAATATATTTAATATATAGTTTATTAGTTTTACTGGGCATTTAACATTGTTTGAATACCTTGGTGTACATTTAGGATTAACTTTGAATGGAACAGCTCTTGTGGTCGAATGGGCCTCCAAGGTTTCCATCTTGCAATAGGCTAGGCTGCCATATCCTGGTAGGGTGTATCGAGGGTGATTTTTCCCTAAAGGGATTTCTACTCTCCATGCAAATGAGGGTACACTTCCTCTAAAATCCAACCATCCACATCGTTAACACATTAGTGTAATTAATGCTTATGCATATACAATTTTTACTGTGCATTTTTATTAGTATTATAACTAACACATATTTTATTAAGTCAAGATTATTTTTTAATCTGTTATTGTTTAGTTCATCTTTGTTGTAATCTTTCTTCTTAGGAGTGCATAAAAAAGCACGAAAAAGAAATGGAAATTTCTTTTGCAATTGCTCGCTCTAAGGATCAATCCTGTGGAATATGTCTTGAAAAAGTTTATGAAAAAAATCCCAGAGAGCAACGTTTTGGGATACTTCCAAACTGCACCCATTGCTTTTGTTTAAAATGCATTCGGCAGTGGCGACAAGCCACTCAATTTGAAAATAAAGTTATTAGGTATGTTTATGTAAGATTAAATTAATATATTATGTACATAAAGTCCTATTCTTTTGTTCTAATAATTAATTTAGTCGTTCTTTGGTCTAAATAAATTTTATCATGTTTTCACTGTGACAATATTGAACTTAAATAATGTGGAAAGAATTATATAATGACATGCATAAGGTCTTAATTTCTTCTAGTTAATTTTAATACAGGTGTGATTATTTTGAAAGTGGGTCATCTGGCTATTTTGATGATTGGAACATACGCCTATAATTTTTTGCATGTCACTAATGCTGATCATTTTGTTTTTGTTTTCAATGTTTTTATAGGTAATATTCAGAGGCGACTCTTTAAAACATTTACTGCTCACATGTGTAGTTTTAATATTATATAGGATTGTAAGGTTTACTTATGCAAGTATATGCATTAGCTTGCTCTCACTATTTCACTCTTTCGCACATATACATGCACACACACTCACTCTCACTCTCACAGACACACTCATTCAATCTCTTTTTCTCTCACACACACACATTCACTATCTTTCTCTCACACACTCATTCACTCACACACACTCACTCACACGCACACTCATTCACTCACACTCACTCACATGCACACACTCATTCACTCACATGCACACACTCATTCACTCACACGCACACACTCATTCACTAACAAACACTCATTCACTAACACATACACTCATTCACTAACACATACACTCATTCACACACTCACTCACTCACTCATTCACTCACACGCACACACTCATTCACTCACATGCACACACTCATTCACTCACATGCACACACTCATTCACTAACAAACACACACATTCACTCACACACACACTCACTTACATGCACTCACTCATTCACTCACATGCACACACTCATTCACTCACATGCACTCACTCATTCACACACACTCATTCACTCACACGCACACACACACTCATTCACTAACAAACACACACTCATTCACACACACTCACACGCACACACACACTCATTCACTAACAAACGCACACTCATTCACACACACTCACACACACTCACTCACTCACTCATCACTAGTAGTGAATAAACTTTGTGATATTTCTTTCATAATTGGTATTTGCAAATGTGTGTACCTTAAACAAATGTTCTTGATATATAAATTAATAACTACAAAATTTTATTATTTAGTATTTAGGACCATGTCTTACTACTCATTCGGGTTATAGGCTAACTACAAAATTAATGACAATTAGTTCAAATACACAAATTTAAATTTCCTATAATTTTGATCTAATTTTTCAATTTATAAATGAAGGGTGTATTAATACTCCCTAACTCATTTGTCCCCAGACCATAACTTCTAGATATTTTCTTTATTTTCACTTCAGATTATATATTTTTTTTTACTCTTCTTGAATACGAATATTTAAGCTATATAAGTAAGTTTTGCTTTAAATTATCCTTTAAATGATTGTATTCCAAATTTTTTGTAGTCATTATTTATAATATAAAATTATTTGGCTTAAAAATTAAACAAAGCTATTATACATGATTTGACAACAGATTTTTCTCCTCTATAACTTAAGCATTTTCTTGTAATTTTTTAAACCCTTTTTTCCTGTTAAATTTAACATAAGAATAACACAAAGGATCTTTATCAGATTATGGGTATTTTCATAAATTCACCAAAAAACATGACCTTTATTAAAATAAATAATTTTACTGAACTTTTATTAATATATATTGCTCTATGTAATCAGTTATCACCAAAGGTTGCCAACAACACAATAAAATTTCACAACTTTTTTATAAAATACCATACAATTTTCTGTAACATGCTCTACTTCCTATTAAAAAATTCATTTCTTTTGCATACATTTATTGAAATGTATCTAGTATTTCATAATAATTTTACTGTATTGATTCAGGTATGATTCACTATGTCTGCTTTACAAATGAATATAGTTTTTGAAAACTATATTTATTTAGATGTTGAATGTAAGTAGTTTCTTGCTGATGGGAATTCAGGCATGCATGCCCTATTTATAAGTTCCCATAAGGTTTTGATTTTAATATACTTTGAGCCATTTATACCCATTCTGGGATCTACATTATACATTTATATGGAATTCTAACAAGATACCTTTAAGGAGACCAGGTTTAGTACTTGTGCTTTCAACCAAAATATATTGATAATACACCAAATAAATATTGTAATGGTATTTTTTCTGACCCCTCTCATTTAATTAAAAATTCATGGCCGAAGTATATTTTTCTTTTAAGAACTGTATGTAAATTTTCCTTTTAATACTTCATCCATAGATGATCAGGCGTTTTCAGAAGTAATTTCAATATAATATGTTTTAAAACTTTTTTCTTTAAAAATTATTATTATTATTATTATTAGCACCGCGTCTTACTACCCGTTCGGGTTATACACACTTACGCTAATGTGTAATGGTAGGGTAATTGTGAGATGAAATGAAGGACCTACAGTTTAACGTGGAATCCGAACCACGGTGGCGGCCTGGCATTCCCCACATTCACAAGTTGTGATTAATACACGTCTTATCAGAGGTGAAGGAATTTTCTTTAAAAAAACTCCGTTCTATTTCAAAAACAGGGGATGAGCTGGCTCCCTTTACCCAATGGGAAGCTAGCCTTTGCAACATCAGGTTGCCAGGAGTTCTCCTATTAGTTAGTTTTAACACTGAAGACAAGGAGTCCGAGAAGCAAGGAGTAGGTCAATCTAATAAGCTTGTGCATATAGTAGTCCAGAGAAAATCTCAGTCTGTAGCAGCACTAACTCTGGCTCTCTGTGTCATTTCATAAATGAACAAAAAACTGTATCATTTTAATATCAAATTTACAATACTGAAAGTGTAATTAACAAAATAAATTGTGTACAGCATTGATACTAATTTCAACAAATAAGTAATCCTACACTAAGAAATACACATAAAATCAGATCACATAGCCTTGTGCAAGTGTGCAGTAAGGCATACACGCATCATCATCATCATCATCATCATAAGAACCGATATCAATATAATTGCTGCCCAACTGTGGGACATGCATGGGTCCACATCACCATCATCATCATAAACAGAAATCACTAAAATATCAATAATCTTAAATTGTAAAATTGTTGTTTCAACAAGTATTATAATTTTATGTCTTAACACAGAGCCTGTCCTGAGTGCCGTGTAAAGTCAGATTTCGTATGTCCTAGCACATATTGGGTGGAATCCAAAGAAGAGAAAGATAAGTTAATTGTCGAATATAAGGCTGCTTTAAGGTATGTGTTTCTTTTTTGTGAATTCCATTAAATTAATGAAATATTTTTTGGGCCTAGTTTGGGGCTTATAAAGTATAATTATGATGATTCATACATAAATTGTTTTTAACAAACCTTGTTTTGATTAAATTGTGTTAAAACTGTATTGTTTTAGTTCTTAACTTTAATTAAACCTCCTCTGATCAAATTTAATTTATTACCTTGGCTAGTTTTATTATCAACCCACATTGATGAGCACACAGAAAAAATTTCAAATTTTCTAGTTTTTTTTTCTGCTTAAAATGTATAATAATACTCCTCCTCTACGCTCGTTATTACCTCCAGACTTAATATCCTTAAGCTGTTATTACTAAATAATTATTTGAAACATGTATGAAATAAAACTAGCTTTAAATTCCTACTCTATTCAACACTTAAGTTTAAAGAATTTCCAACAAATTCAAAATATAAACATAACCAAATCCTCTTAAGGATCATTTATAAACTTTATATCCTATTTGAATTAGTGATAACTGCTCTTTGTAAGATAAGGAAACCATGAATCTTTTAATTGTTATATGATATGTGATTTTGTCTCTATGGTAATCTATTGACTTGCAGTTTTTATCAGTACTTTTCAGTTTTTATTTAGCTCAACTTACTATAACATTTATATAATCTGACCGTGTGTAAATTTTTGTGTGTTTATAATAATATATGGAACTGAAATTTATTCGACTAAAGGTCTATTTATATATTATCTGGTCAGACACGGCGCGGGAATGTAGCGTTTCTAGTAATACAAACATTTGTACATGCATTTCTAATAAGAGTATTTATATTTAGCGTATCCGGCCCGTTCAGACATGTTAAGGATCATACAAGTACCGACTGACATTGTCGGCAAGACTGTTTTGTCTGGTACGATACATGTCTGTACATGTCTGATCTTGTATGAAATGGTACGTACGTATAGTATCAATTATCTTCAGGCAGTACTTCACTGGCGATGATTGCGTTCTGTTATTATCTTTGCAATGGATTACAAGAATCTAATTGAAAGATTAAAACAAATCAATTTTTCGTATAACTAAGAAGACAAACAATACAGCGACAATGAGAAAAAAGGAAATGGCCTGGAAAAAGATAGGGCTAATTCTAAAGACCACAGGTACGTTAATATAATACTACTATACCAATGGCCACAAGTGTCATCACAATCTGTCTGGTAGTATACATACATTATATCTTTGTTAAAACGTTTACGCTACTTTCCCTCATCGTGTCTGACCGGATAATATAAATAGACCTTAATGTCTCCTTATTTTTATCTAGTCTTCTAAACCTCATATCTTGGCAGTTTAACTGAATATTTTGTAAGTTCCCATATTTCATAAAAAAACTTTTGGTTATGAAAAAGAAATTATAGTTCACTGGAATATTAGTTATAACTCTTTTTCCTAAAAAAAAATACATTTTTCTAGGGGAAAAGAATGTAAATATTTTAAATCGGGCAAAGGGACTTGCCCTTTTGGGAACAAGTGCTTTTACCGGCATGCCTATCCAGATGGTACCACTGTTGATGTAGGACCTCCAAAGGGTAATCCAAGACGACGGCGGCGGCAGGTAAGGTGTATCTTTTATAAAAAATACATTTTTTTCTCCTATTATGCTTTGAAATAAACCTGATAATTACTAATTTGGAAATGTTCAAAACAATACAAAAGCAAATAAAAGTATATTTGTTCCAGCACAAGGATTTATCTATGGTCATACTTGAGTTTTACAAGGAAATTTGCCATTTCGCTAGCTTATTTAGTTGAATACTTTCAATGATATTTTCTTTTTCTTTTTTAGCATCGTATCTTACTACCCATTCGAGTTATACGCTTATGTACTAATAAAACTAATGGGCTAGGAATGAAGGTTAAATTTAGAGGAAATTCATCCGCATTCGCGTTTTGAGAGAGTGGGAAACCATTTAGGAAAAACCACCCTCGGTACACCCTACCAGGATCAAATCACGATCTGTCATCAGCAGTCTAGTTTATTGCAAGAGTAGCGCCTTAAGAGCATACGGCCACCGAAGCGGGTAGTGAGAAAATGCTTACACATTATTTTATTTCTTTTGTCACATGGTATATAAAATACATAAAGACATTATATACTATACTTTTACAAAAAATATATTTTTTCTCTGTTGATAAATTAGTTTTAATCATATTTTAAACAAATTAAACTTTTGTATCCTCATTTTATAAAATACACTATTTCACATTTTTAAATTCTCAATATGATGTAGAGTATTAAAATTTAATTTTAATAGAGTGAACGGATATTTTTAGATGTTTTTCCAGTAAAGACAAATTTGGCTCTAGAAAATTGACCCAATTTCATTATTATAGTTTTCTTATCTAAAATGCTTCCTTCCCCCAATTAGGCTAATTATCATATTAGCGTATAACCTGAAAAGGTAATAGGACTCAATGATAAAAAAGTAATACAATTATTCTTTAAGAGGTATTTAAATAATGGTGAAGATTAATTTGAACACAAGAAATTTATTTGCATGTAATTTTATTTTTTAAACGTGTTTTAAATTCTACTTATACCATGCCTGGGCAAATTTTTTGGCTGAATGCTGCATCGAGAATTTAAATATAAGAATGGGCCACCAAATAAAGTACAATGTTTTGGTAGACACAATTTAAGACAATATCTAACAAAAAGTGATTCACCAATAATAAGATCAGTGCATATTTTTCATATCTCTATTTCTTGTTTATTGTTGGTTGCAAGTAGTTGGAATTATTAAAACCATAAAACCACTTATGGGAGGAGCTATCAAAAAGTTTCAAGACTGGTTCTGTAAACTGTAAATAAAGTATCTGATTTAAATTTGGCCACTATCTCCTTCAAAGTAATTCCCTTCCTGTGATACAATGATCCCAGCGCTTTTTCCACTTTTGGAACGCTCCCTGAAAGTCCTGGTTTCGAAGCGTGCACAACACTTCCTGTGATTCACGCTTGATCTCATTCAGTGTCGAACCGTCAACCCTTTCAGAGGGCCAAATCCGATGAGTATGGGGGGTGAGGAGCAATGATCTTGTTGCTGCGTCCGCAGGTGCATTGTCATGTTGGAGCACCCAATTGCTCGCACACCACAGTTCTGGTCTTTTCCGCCCAATGTCATCTCTCAGACGCCTCAGAACATGACAGTGGAACTCTGTGTTGACAGTCTGACCCTCGAGAACAAATTCATGATGCACAATCTCGAGAATGTCGAAGAAAACGATGAGCATGAACTTGGTCGTGCTCCTGACCTGCCTCGCCTTCTTCGGCCTTTGAGATCTGAGACTCTTCCACTGCGAAGACTGTTGTTTGGTCTTCGGGTCGTAACCGTAGATCCAACTCTTGTCCCCTGTGATTAGCCTTGACATGAAGATTAGGTCATCCAGAGCATGTTGACAGAGTTCCTGATAGACTTCGGCACGGTACTCCTGTTCGAGGGTCAGAAGCCTGTATACGAACTTAGTGGCAATGTGGTGTATGCTTAAAAATGGACAGGATGGTTTTCTGCATGGATCTGTATGACACATTGATGATGTCTGAAAAGTTCTTAATGGTCATACGGCGTTCCTCGCGCACAAGTTGCCTAACTCTATTAACAATTTCTGGGTTTGTACTCATGGAAGGTTGCCCTGACGTCGCTTGGTCTTTCAGTGACGTTTTGTCACTCCTGAAGTGCGAGTGTCACTCAAAACATATCGGACGGTTCATAGCTTCATTACCGTAATCCTGCTGCATCATTTGGAAGGTCTCCGTTCCAGATTTTTCGAGTAAGATGCAGAATTTGATGTTAGCTCTCTGCTCGTGTTTGCAGTCCATGATGAAATCGCGAATGCACCCATGCATGTCGTCAAATAAGCTTGTGTAACACAGCCACTAGTCAACACAGAACAATGCCATTTGTTGTACTGACAGTTGGTCACAACTCGCCTCATCAATGTGCACATCTTCATGCTGCACTCTGCTTTCACTTTACAGAACAAGTCTTGAAACTTTTTGATACCCCCTTGTAAGTACTCCTTTTGAATAGAAATGGTATATTCTTACTTTAAAAATACATTTTATAGTTATAATACTTTTGCATTAAAATTGTTTGAGGGCATTTTAACAACTTGATATGTGGAGATAACTGTCAAGCTTGATTCTTTTGCTTCATTTTCATTTCTGATTAGAATTGTCAGGATATCATTAACTTTTATTGTGTGCAGGATTAAAAATTACATTTTAATCATAATAAATTCACCAAACCATCAGTGTAATGCAAATTTCCATTCTTTTTCAGCATTTATACGTCTGGGATTTTGTTGAAGAAAGAGAGAACCGTTTTCTTTTTAATATAGATTGGGATAATCTTATTGACTTTTTCTCAGATGATTCTGATGATTCAGATCTAACAGATCATGAATATTTTTAAGGACATCTTAAATTTATACTAGTATTAAGTTTTCATATTAAAAAATTTCCATACTGCTGTTAGTTTTAAAATTATTTACTTTTGTATGCTTGTCTAATAGTAAATCGAAGCTTGTTCACTTTATAAAGAGTTTGTTTAAGTAATATTTTGTTTAATGTCACTAATAATTCTAGTTATTGGGGCTACATACACTTTAAATAGTTAAAATTATAATGCAGTTCAGATAACCAAGTTAAAACCTTGAAGAGTGATAAAATAATAGCTAACTAGCAATTTTATGTGGGTAATCGTTTGAGCATGTTTCAGCACCAAATTTATTTAGTTATCCTGGTATTTTTAAAAAAAATGAGGTATACACCATTAGGTTCCAAAAAGTTACTGTGTTAATCGTAAGTAATCAAATTACGACTTAGGTCAATTAGCATATTCTTACAATTATTTAAGGGGAGCATAATAAGTACACACACACACTCTCTCTCTCTAAACTTTTTTTTATCTAGTATACATTTCATTCTAGTTAAATATTTTCGGTCAAAGCTTTATCTCGTTTGTAAAATAGCACATAAAAATCTATCATTTTAGTGCCAAATAACTACATTAGCAAATACAAAATTTCAGATTCTATACTACCTTCAATATATCAGAGAATAGTCACATCATTTTTGGTATTTTTACTAGTCTAAACACTTTTTTTTAAAGATTTATAGTTTTACAACTATAAGTTTAAAGACAAAAGACTAATCAAAAAGTGAATTTGAGAATTAAATACACGCAACTATATAAAATCAGAGAAAACTTAAATGTTTTTAAAATTGCAATAATATATAATATACAAATACATGGTGACTACAGACAGGGAAATGTTGATGTCAGGAAATTTAATACAAAATAACAAAAAAAAGCTTTGTAGCTACCCTGAAATAAAAATTAAGGGAATATATTAGTTAGTTAGAATAAAAACAAACTTGAAAGGTAATGAAAAAAAAAAACGAAAAAAAATTTAAAGCCACTATAACATCATACCAATTTCAACACACAACTCATTATTAGATGACACGTTCTTTTATAGTTTTCAAAATAATTATCCCCGAATAATCCTGTGAACTTATTAGCTTTAGAGTTGAATCAAAATATATATTTGTAATAAATTAAAATACAGTTTTAAATGTCCTGTTTACATTTATTTCGCACTAGTTAAAACACACAAGAACATAAAATTGCAAAAAGTCCCGGTTATTATTTTATCATTTGTGTTGTTTTTTAAATGTGTTTAATATTTAAATGACATTAACCTAAAAAAGGTCTAATATAAAATTCAATTAGAGAGATTGATGATAACCATAAGTATTAAAAAATACAACTATTGCAATAGATTTAATTTAAACTTCCTCTTAAAATTATTTCAAAGTTTTATTTTTAAAAATAAGGTTCCAAACATTTTTATGTCTTGTAAATTATCATATTCCCTTTGTAGTTTTTTCAAACTTAATTGTAAAATAATTATTTTGTCATATTTATTTAGTTTTTAATCATTATGTACACTATTGGCATGGCTTGAGGTTTTTATTTGTTGCGCATATAGCATTTACAATACATCTCTCTATTAGTATATTTTAGCTTGTTTAGGGTTTTTCTAAATATATTAAACTAGGCAATATTCTAAAGTTTTAATGTTTGGAAAGTGATTTGCATATTGTGTGCTAACATAATTATATTGTTTGTTGAAGCCATTTATAAAAATATTTTTCTTACTACTATGGTAAAATTAATATCTGCCTATATGTTTAATAGTTTCTTCAAATGTGAACATTTAATCTATATTTTGATGCTTCAAATAATTATTTTAGAATTTTTGTGTTAACCCCTCTGTGAAATCTGAAAAAGTAAACACTAATTTTTTTATTAATTAAATATACATCCTTTTTTTGGTCTTCAATACTAGTCACGCTTGCTGTTATTTTGACCATGACCAGTGTAGATCTAGTTAGATTATATTTTGTCATTTTTATAAAGTGGAACTACAATGATTGATATTTTTTAGTTGGCCATTCTACTTTTTAAAATAAAGCAAAATTTTTAGCAAAATACATTAAAAAGTACTTAGATTTAAGCATAATCCATGCATTATGTTGATGCACATAAAAAGTTGTATTATGGTACCCCAGAATATTGAGATTATAACATACAAAGTGAGTAATAGGATTTAATATAAGTATTGATTATTGGAATAATATAAATAGTTTAAGCTTTGTACTGCCAAACCTAAGTTTTTAAGTAAGCCATTGAAGCAGGTTGTGAAATATATGTAGCTCATTGTATTTATGAAGCACATTATGACTTCATTTGTAAAGCTGAACATATTCCATGAATGTTGTTCTATTTCAACAACATAAAATAAGTAAAACACTGCCTTATTTTCTGATTTTTCAGAGAAAGTTTAAAAAACTGTTTTGCTCTAAGTAATATTCCTTTTCTATGTATCTGTAGTCTTAATTATTTATTCAAAGAATTGACATGTTGCAAAATTCAATTTGGCATCCAAGGTACATAATGTACTAATCGTGGCCTACTTGCCACTTAGAATCACAACCAGTTTAAATAAACTTAATACTGTTGCCAAACATCTTTAATGGGTGCAATTTCAAAAAGACAAAAGTAAATATATCTGTAAATTTTTAGGGACTTTTTTATAAAAATGTATCCATATTTGATAAAGGAAACTTTTTAGTTTTATTAAAATTGGGAATTGTTGTGCACACATAAAATTTTAGTTGTAGTGTTGATAGCTCTAGCTTGAGAGATTGCTAAGCATTAATAAGATTACTATATATGTATATATATATATATATATATATATATATTGTTTGCACTAAAAAATTAACCTTATACATTGAAATAAACTTATTGATTATAAACTACTAATACTGAGCTTTACATGATATAACTGAAATGTGGAAATTATAATATGGCTATTTTGTAATTGAAAATGGTGTCTAATTTTGTGCTATACACATTTAAGATTTGCATACATATTATTGTTGGAGAAAACAAGAGAATAAGAATACAATTAAATATTTTCAAAATGGGGGCAGGGATTCATGTGGGAATAGTAAAGTGGGAAACATACTAGTTTATGAATAGGGGGAATGAAGTTTTGCTGGATTCCATGACTAATTGGAACATACTTTGAATCTAAAGTTATCTATCTTTCTGATACACATAGACATACAAACCCCAATGGAAAATCTCAAATATAATAACTTAGTAGAATCCCAAACATAATTATTTATAAATCCATTCTAAGAGTGATAGTATATAAGATAAAAGAACATCAGATACACAAGTCATATCACTACTTAAAAAGAGTGCTGTTAAAGAAAATAACTACTGTAGTAGCCTGTTACTAGCTGTCACTTACCACCTCTTCAACTGTAGATATTCAGTACTTCTTATTTTTCATGTATCTTTTGCTATAAGGTGTTGAACATGTATCCCACAAGCTCTTTTTTATATATACAATATTGATCATTGTTAAATTTCTTGCTCTCCATTTTCTCCAACATATTGCACGATGAGACAAACAAGACTGAGACTGTCTCTATGTAAGCTAGAAGACTGTCTCACCTTGTCTCTTTTGTTAGAAAAGCATTGCATTGTTGCCATTTGTTTTGTCTCATTCATGTGATTGAGCCCTTAATATCTTGTTAAGTTTATAAGCATTACTTTACTATTACCACAGATCATGAAGGAAAATCTTTCATATTCTATCAAACATATATGTATTGCGTAAAGGGTTTTGTCATTGTTACCATAAACCAGGAAAATGTGTTATCTTTTTTGGAGGGATTGTAAGTAAAGAACTCAATAAAATATTTTGTTTAGTCTTACTGCTTGTATCAGTGCTTGAGGTGAAGTTATGGGGACCATAAACTAAAATTAATTGCTTATCAGTTTATAAGTTATTAATTTGTTGTCAAAATTGTATGAAAAGCTCAGTGCAGCACTTTATTTATAATTTTAGTTAAAAATAAATACTAAAAACATTACTCAAGTTTTAAAAAAAACTTCTACCACATTATTGATTTAGAACTAGTACAAAACAGTAAAAAAGAAGAAGACAAACTGTGTGGGGTAAAGAAACATGGTTCCTTAGTTTTATTTTAATAAAATAAAAATAAATGATACATTTCCTTTAATACTCTTGGTAAAAGAAGGGCATTTGTCCACTGATTTTACATACTTATTTAATTGTATTAACAATGGAACTGTCAATTTCTTGTGTTTTAAATTTTTAAGAACATCGGATAATTAATTCAAAATGAAAAGTCCTGTGATCCCATCTTAGCAAATAAATGTACTGTAGAAACTCCTTAGTTGTGGCACCCTGTGGCCCAGGCAAGTACCGTACCACAGAATTCACTTCCTAAGGACCCCTTATGCCTATCCCCTATGCTTGCTATATCACACTACATACTTATTGCATGGTAGAATAAAGCTTAAAATATGAAATACAACCTTTTACAACGCTTGGTTTCTTAGAAGGCATAATTAAGCATTAAAATACAGCCAGAATACAATCCAAAATAAGAATGTATAACCAAAACGGTCGGCTGCAGATGTAAACAACTTAGGCGCCTTTGTATTGATAATAGCACCTTCCTGGTGGGTGCCCCACAAATTAATTGTGGTAGATTCAAAACTGGCCGGACCACATAGGGTCGGACTAAAGAGTTTCAACATGTACCTCTTTGTGGTTTAAGTAATGATAACCCAGGCCTATCCAGAAGAAATGAAAGAAGAGTCAGTGGGACAGCAATTTTTTTTACAGCTCAATTATAAATCACGTGATTTTTGTGACAAATGTGCTTGTGCACAACATTGTTTCTCTTGTGATTTTTTAAAAAGTTTATGTGCTGTGTAGTTTACGTATATATTCTAATGTTTAGCTTAGATATTCTATATAGTTCATTTTTGTGTTTTGATGTTTTACCTTTATATGTATTATGGTAGTTAAGTATGTGTTTTGATGTTTTGCCTTAGATATGTTATATCGTGTTTCTGGGGAAGTGCTCTAGCAAAATGTTGTGCCTTTGAATGTAACTGTACCTTTGGTGTTTGTGTTCTGATGAAGCACAGTGTTTTTCAGGTTGCCCTCTTACTTTATTAAGCTGCTGGTGTATAGTCCAGTACAATGCTTCATTGTGTCCTTTAGTGGGTTCCTCTTAGTGCCTTATATTATCTGAGTGTACCACAGTTGACTATTTCAATATTTAAATGCTTTTGTTGCCTCTTTTAATGCATTTAAGTACATAATTATTGTGTGTAGTAGGCTTAATATCAAGTTGGCTGGTTACATATTTTGTGTTATATTATGTGTTTTTTTAATTTTTTAGTGTTGTACACTAGTCATAAATAATTTCATTCTAGTATTTGCAGAGAAACATATGGTTTATAATGACTAACAAAGAAACCAGGGTACAGTATTTAAGAATTAATACTATGTAACCTCATAGTTGTATTTAAGCACTTGTATAAATGGTAGTATATGTTAAAGGGGGGTTAATATATTTCACTAGTGGTAATATATGATTAATAGCCAAAGTTTTTTCTAATCGGAGATTTTTTTAACTAAAACTTCTTACCATAATTTATCCACTCCCAAATAATATTAAATTTAATTTTTTTAATCTGCGATTTTAACATCATTGTGTTAAATATATTGAAGCCGCCATTAATGAGCTGGCTTAGAGGGTTTAAATACAATAACTAAGGTCAAGGTTTAACAAAACTGTACATTTTTACTATATGTTTGTTTAGATTTTAGTTTCTTGTAAAGTCTTTGTGACTGACTCAACAATTTTTAATTTTTTTGCTTATCAGTTCATTGATAATTTTGTCTTCTTGTTTCTTGTGTACAATATTTTAGTATCAATCCTATAAATGGAGAATATTTTTTCAATACAGTTTTCCACATAATATTGCCCATTATTATGCTGTTTCGTCCTTATAGTGATCAAAATGATAAAAATACCTTATTCACACCTTTAAAGAATTTTTTAAAGAATACAGTTAGTAAATTAAAATGTACAAAAGTTCCCTATAATGAGCTTCTTTTCATCAGTAGAAATTAATTTAGTCTGTTCAACATGAGAGTTGTAGAAAACATCCCAATGAATAAAAATGTATACTATGTAAACTATGTGACTTTTCATTATAAACAAATATTTTTAGTGGGCAATTTTACTAAAAGTTTGATTTTTCTTAAGTTTCTTGTTTTCTTATGCTTAGAAGAGTTTGTCTATTCACTTTAAAATAAGTATTATGGTTTTTGTTGGATAATAAGTACTATAAGTTTGTTGGCTTTATATTTGGTTTCATACTAGGATGTAAGATATAAGTGGTACTGGATATTTTTTTCAGGCAGTGAATATCTGTTTATTTAGAAACAATATAAAATCACTCTATCATAAAATAAAATCCAAACTTAGGATGAAAAACCACTCAGATTTTCCACTGGCAGAATCTATGGTTGAATATGCAGGGTCCTCAAAAATTAAGCCAGATTCTATCTTGATGCATTCTTATTTCAAAATCCAGGAAACCTGCGTTGGTAGCCGCATGGTCTAAAGCATCACACTTGCAATATACCAGACTTCTGATGATGGGAATTTTGGGGTTTTAATCCTGGTCGGGTGTACTAAGGCGAGCCTAAATAGTTTTCCATTCTCTCTCTCTCTCTCTTACACACACATAAATGCGGGTACACTTACTCATTTCAACCTTTAAAATAATATGTATGGAAAAAGTGCATTGAGCAGAAACATTTTGTAATAAATAAAATGATAGAATATTAGGAAAATGGTAGATCACAAATAAAAGTATTATAGCATCAAAATATCTACGTGTGTGTGTAAATATGTGTTAGTGTATTTATTTTTATTTGTGCTCTACCATTTTCCTAATATTCTATCATTTTATTTATTACAATGCATTTTCAGGCATTAAAGTATATGGATGCAATCTTATGATTGTAGAGATTCACTGGTCTTGAAACTGTAATAGAACATATTAACTAATCACTTTTAATAATTTTTTCGGGCATTCGCCAGGTAAAGTGATTTATTGTTTATTATTTTGCTGTTTCTCTCTAATTGGTTACATTGCATGGTTGGCTGCCTTACCCCCGCCCCCCGTCCTTGGTATCAATCAAACCTCCCAGGGCTCATTCCAATGCATCCACACCCCCTTCAATATTGCACGATTTAAGATAGTTCACACCTTCCAGCCACATTATTAACTTAGGTTATTTTTATAATAAAAGTACCACACTTAGACCTCAAATCTAATTTAGCAGTTTATATTAGGGATGGGACTCTAGAATTCTCAAATCCCTTGAGTCCTTTAGGATATTTGAGATTCGAGGCTACAAGGAAATTTCTAATTCACGATTCAAATCCTTAAAAAATAAGTTTTCTGGTTCTCATAATTTTTTCAAAGATTCATATTTGAAGGTAAGTTGGAGTTTCGGATTCGAGATTAGGATTTGTAAAATAGTAAAACTCTATTTTTAATGTACTAAATCCCTGGCTCAATATTTAGGACTTAACCACAAAAACATTAAGTTAAAGACTGAATGGTCATTGCCATGGCACCAAAGTAGCTGAAGGTGAAGCTGTTTGTTTAGTGAGAGCTTGAAGATATTTTGTCTCTTGGTTTAAACATTGTGTTCTACTAGGTTTTCAATTTGTTTTGTAAAATGTAACCTAATTAAAAATAAAAACAGTTTACACATTTGGCTAGGAAAATGGTTTTCCATTATTCAATCATTTAACTTGGTTTTTTGGGAAGTGAAATTGAATATATATTGAACTTACATAAGTAAATAATTAGCAATTACATTTTTTTAAGTAAAATTATATGTACAGTTGATTAAACTTTATTAGAAATACTGTGAAAATTTCATAAAAAAAAAGCATTTATACATTGTGATGTGCCCTAAGTGTAGGACTATATAAAGGTAGCAAATGTTTTGTGTATAAATGTTTCTACTAAAAAAAGGGTTGCAGTCTAAAGCATACATTGTAAATGATACAAAATCATATATATTCAACTTTCGTGATTACTAGAGCTAGTTATTGTTTTAATACTAGTGTTGAGCATTATTTTATTCAAAGAGAAAAATATCTTGTATTGTGTTTACTTTCTAATTTTAAGTTATGCAAAATTTACTATTAAGATACAGTGAAAGAAATTACTTTGTGTGTAAATGTGAACAAAGTTATTTTCTCTAAAGGAATGCAATAAAATGCAATATATTTATTGTGTTGGTTAATGTTTCATTTAATATTCATGACCTTAACTATTAAGGCACGGATTCATTTTAAATTCCTCTTCGAGTTTACCACATGTTTTAAGCTGGGCAAAATAGCGTGTGGTAATTTGTATTATTCAAATTTGACTTTATTAAATCTAATAGAGTTGGATTTAAAGACTATAGGAAAGGTTAAAACTGATATTTATAAACTTTTATCTTGTGTAATAAACCATTGTATATGTTTTTCTTTACCAAAAAAATATTAACAATCTTTACTTTTACTTAATCAAACAAGTATATATTTGAATTGTATGTTCATGCTTGAAAAAAATTAGATAATCATTTAACATAGGTTTATATTGAGTTCAGGGGGTTCTTCATTATTTTAATATTTGAGGGGCGGGGGTCAGAATCCATCTTAAATAAGAGGTTTTTTTGGTCAACATTTATAGTGAGATAAAATCCAAATAAAAAATTTTTTGTCAGAAAAGAAATAATTATAAAATTTCACTTATATTTCATTTACCTTTGATGTGTTACACCTAATTTTACTTCAATTAAAGTATTATAAAATTTTGCATAACTTGCTTTATCACCAATACTTACGTCTAAAGATAATTAAACGATTAAAATAATCTAATTTACCTGATCGTAAAAATATTACTCAAGATAGGGGGGGGGGGTTCAAAAATCATGGATAAAAGCCTTACATAATTTAAGGATAGTCCCTAATACCATAATTGCATCGGCTCATTAAGGCTACGTGTACCTTCTGATTGTTTTGGAGTCCGAATTCAATGAATGGCCTTTATCCAATTTATTGAATCACATTTTGGCTAGTTTAGCTTTGATTTATTACACGTTTAAAAATAATTATTCCTTTCACTTTGAAATTGTTGTTGACAATAGACAGTTTATAAAACATAGCCCCTATCAAAATAATCTTTTGTTAACTGAACTAAGTTCTCAACGGGACACTTTTTAACATAGGAAGGTATCCAGCTTGCCTTTTCTTGTTTCCTCTATAGTGCAGCTTAAATGAAAAGGCCATAGTGAAGGCTTTCAAACTAAAAGTTGTAATGTTTTCCCCAATATATATTTATTGTTTTGCAATAATTAAATTGCCTAAACCCTCATGTTTTTATCCCCTAAAATATCATTAACAAACACATACCCTCTTTTTGGTAGGGAGGAATGTAAGAATTTTATTCTATAGAAGGATGTTGGTAATCCTACTATACATAGTAGCTAAGGGTCTTTGGTTTGATTCCTGACGGGGCCGAAAAATTTGTCATTGATTAAAATAATATGGGTTTATCCTTTACATTGATAACTGAATGGGCAGGAACTGGATGTTGTGCTGGTTGTATTCTTAGGATAGATATTAAGTCATATGAAGCTACGACAGGCCTAGCCAGCCAGTTGTGGAAAAATATATTATTGGAATTAAAAACTGACCACGGACTGGAAACAGTATTGGATGTAAAGCAAAAATAGGATTTTGGTAGGAAAAAAAAAAGAGCTAGACATTTCTTCCCACCATAAACAGACTAAGTATATATGTCTTAACACTCCACTCTCATAATAATGTGAACCAAGTAACACTAACATGTAGCACTTCTTGATCTACATATGTGTTTTCTTTATGTAAGATTTTGACGAGTAATCATGTCACAGGATTGGTGATCTAAAAATTTGCAAACCGTATAAAATTAAATTTTATGTTTCTCTGGAGAAACTCATTAATGTAAAGATTGCCTATACCAAATTTAAAAATAATCTCTTCCACAATTTGAAAAGACAAAAATTTTAAACTTTTATTATACATTTACAGTAAATCATCTTTATGGGTATTTAAAGTAAAGCAATACATGTAACATGAAACTCTTTGTGCACTTTTGTGAACATGAGTCAAGTTTAAGCTTATTAAAAAGGCAAATCTTATGCTATCCATTCAAAAAATGGGTTTGTTGGAACAATAAATTTACAGGTCTATTTATGACTCGAGGGCCCGCCATCATTGTACTCTAGTTTTAATTTAATCTATTAAATATGCACTCGGTCACTTTAGTGTGGATTTTGTGAAACCACCTTGGCCATTCCAACTAAACAGATGGCTCAAATAGTAACAAAAGAAAGTATTAACTCAATGCGTGAGTCATTTGAGTGCATTGTTTTTCAAAGCTCATAATAATGACTCGACTTACAATTAACTGAGAATATTCCAAATAGTCAAATATATATATATATATATATAAAATAGTTCCAACCTGGTCCGATTCTAAATAAGACCGAAAGTAATCTAGACTTTTATCATCAGTCATCGTCAGAAAATAGCCTTAATTTGATTTTCTTTCAAGTAGTCAACTTCCAGAGTAAATAAACATTCAAGAACGAACAAGATTATTTGCAATGCTAGTTTATATTATTATTATTATTATTATTATTATTATTATTATTATTAGCAGCACCGCGTCTTACTACCCGTTCGGGTTATACACACACTAATGTGTATTGGTAGGGTGATTGTGAGATGAAATGAAGGACCTACAGTTTAACGTGGAATCCGAACCACGGCGGTGGCCTGGCATTCCCCACATTCACAAGATGTCTTGTCAGAGGTGAAGGAAGGGTTTGGAAATCAGATAAATCTGTGCCAGGACCGAGGATTCAACCCCGGTCGCCAGCACAGAAGTCTGACACCTTACCCCTAGACCACCAGCTCACCTCTTTTAGATATTAAATTACTCTTGTTTTCCTAATAGCTAAAAATACAGAATGAAATTAACAAAATGTTATATTATTAGACAAACAGATTTATCTGATCTATTTACACATTTAACTATCTATCTGTCTCCGGACATAATAATGATAATCGATATGTATCGAACTTGGTCATAGTCTCTAACTTCAATATAACGATCTATGAACCACCTCGAAACATCCATGATTAAATTTAATTTCAATCTCTGATATATGAATATAACAATAAAAAAAGAAAAAAATAGGCTGAAATTTAAATTTTGAAAAAGTTGCATTAAAAAAAGTTGAGCTGAAAATTAAATTTTTCTTATATTTTAAATTGTATAGCCAAAGCTACGAACTCCTCAATCCAGAGTCAAGTCCAAGAGTGCTTTCAAATTGTAATACCGGCGTTATATATGCTTGAAAACCCAGGAAATATGGAAGGGAGGGGGGGGGGCATATTTGGATCACATAAGGGGGGATTACGCATTACAACAACTATCTTTATATAATTCAATATGAATTAATTAGTGTAAAAACGTATAATGAGAAAGAATTTGTGTGGAATTACAAAATGTAAGTGAAATTTCAAAATTTTACTCTGATATGTCAATATAAATTAATTAAATGGGTAGTTTGTTGATTATACAAATATGATTTAGGATATTTAGGTATAATCAACAAACTATCCATGTAATCAATTTATACTGACACATCAGAGTAAAATTTTGCAATGTCACTTAAATTTTGTAATTCCACATAAATTCTTTCTCATTATACGTTTTTACACTAATTAATTCATATTGAATTCTATAAAGATAGTTAATATTGCTTCCTTATTACAATTTCATCATGTATTTCAAAAAGTATTACAACAAGCTCAGAACAAACTCCAAGGCACTATAATATTCTCCTATAGACTGGAACTGGCATTACTTCCTTTCAAATACTCTTGGGAAAGTTCCACTGTCTCGCGACCTCTAGCGGTCGTCGCTTGAACTTTGGTGGATCCTATCAGTTCGTGACGCGTCGTGGTTTTGCTCGGATGTGTATTTGGTGTGTGTCTGAACCGTAGTCGTGAGGTGCTGGAACGGTCAAATGGGGTAAGTATTTCATTCCCCTTCATCTTGTTTCTTCGTTAATTGTAGCGAATGCTACATTTGTTTTGACAAGTAAACTATAAACAGATAACCTTGAAGCTTGATTGAGAAATTATCATAAACTGACAGGGGAGAAAATCACAAAGTTTTGGCTAAACAGCCTCTGGAATAAAATATTTCCTTTGCACCATGTCTTACTACTTGTTTGGGTTATACACATATGCACTAATTACATTTATGCTATAGGGTATAGGGGAGGACGGTTGTATGCGGAGGAAGTGTACTCAATTTGCATGAAGGGAGAATGGAAAACAATTTAGGGAACCACCTTCAATACACCCAACCAGTCTTCGAACTTCAATCTTGTCATCAGCAGTCCAGTCTATTGAGACATTTATACATTTTAACCACCAAAATGGGTTGAAAAGAATTTTGAAGTATAAATTATATTAGAATTGCAAATTTTTTGTTGTGTACAAGTGAAATTCAATTTTGACATTAAATTAGAATTTTTGTGACTCTGGATCACTTTTTATGTAGTTTATTAAAATATAACTTAAAATAAATGAATGTGGTGTTGATATAATCACTAATATCATTTTAGAACCCACATTTGCTATAAATTTGTCACCTGAGAATGCAAGTGTTCTATCTCCAACGTTATTAAATTTGAAATATTTGGTATTTACGTTTATTTAAAATGCATATGATTCACCTGCGGTGAAATTGAGACTATTCTATAATTACTTATGAAGATACAAACTCGAGTTGTCATCTTGTAACATTGGTTTTATACACAAGGTCAAACTTTAATACTCTTTTTACACATAAGTGATAAGTTGAACATAGAACACTTGCATTCTCAGGTGACAAATTGTCAATGCATTTGGAGTGTAGCTTCTGCATTGATTTTTTATTTGTGTGTATTATAAATTATACAGATTTAAACGAGTTTACCAAAGGACAGTTCCATCAATAGCCTTTTTGAGGGTTAAAGTTACTAGTCACACAATAATAGAATTTTTGATGACAGAGAATACTTAAAATACTTTTTTTGGTACAAAAACTTAAAGAATGTTCTTGTTTTTGGGCTATACAAATTATCCAATTCTAGACAGTAAAAAAATAACTAACTGCTGCTGTGGAAATTATTTGTTTGACAAAATTTCCTTTTGTTGAAAGATAGCGTTTAGTAATTACTTTAAATATATTAACGTTGAGCTCGACTGCTGAGGATGGGGAGATTGAGGTTCGAATCTCGATCGGGTGAATTGGGGTTGTTTTTCCTAAATGGTTTTCCACTCTCCCTCCACGCATAACCCGAACGGGTAGTAAGACGCGATGCTAAATAAAAAACATATATTAACAATAAATGTGTAGTGAAAAATCTTGACCAGAAAATAAAATAGAATTAACCACAACACGAAAGTAAAGTCCCAAACTGTTCTTTCCCGCAAATATTAAAGATGTATTAAAACCAAGTAAACAGCCTTTTTGTTTGAAATCATTTTAATTTTCATTGTGTGCATGTGATGGTTAATTTAATTTCAAACAATTGAACTGTTATTATTATTATTAGCACTGCGTCTTACTACCCATTCGGGTTGTACACACGCTAATGTGTAATGGTAGGGTGATTGTGAGATGAAATGGAGGAGCTACAGTTTAACGGGGAATCCGAACCACGGTGGAGGCCACATATTTACAAGTTGTGATTAACACACATCTTGTCAGAGGTGAAGGAAGGGTTTGGCAATCAGATAAATCTGTGCCGGGACCAAGGATTGAGCCCTGGACCCCAGCTCAGAAGTCTGACACCTTACCCCTAGACCACCAGGTCACCTACCAATTGAACTGAAATTTAATATTAAATTTTAAGAAATAAGAATTATTTGTATTCAAATTTTCACTAAAGATTAAGGCATGAACATTTGAATCATTTTATAATCTTTATCATAATAATGCTATTACAGGACCTTAATTACTAATTTTCCATTTGTCACCATCATTAATTATATTTGTGAGAGTTACATATTATGTACCAAATACGTTTATTTATTTTGGTGTATCCCTCCACTAAATATATTTATTTAAATGAAGTACTTCAAACATATTCAGACTCATTATTATTCAAAAAGAACAAGTTTACAAACACAGGAAAATGGGAAATATTCACTGTTTGCTGCTGGGAAAAGTTAAGTTATGCCACTCCATTCAGGCCTGAAACTAAACATCTGATGCTATTGGCTAGTATCCCAGAATAGAAAACCTTTAAATTATCAATCTTTGCCTTTTACATAGATTTTATTTTTTTATGAACTGTGATGAACTTAAGGATTAAATATACAATACTTGAATCATAAATGTTAAATAACTTAACTGTAGTCACCATTGGGATAGTAAATTATTGCATCATTTTTTTCTAATATGTGTGTGTGTGTGTGTGTGTGTCGTCATGTGTATTGCATGAAGCCCGAACGGGTATTTAGACGTGGTGCTTGAAAAAAAAAATCATATACCATTTTATTTGACTTCCTCCTGATACTAGAAATAATTCACTTTAATACATTTATCATATAGTTGTTGAAAACTTTATTTGTATCATACTAGTTGAATGAGATTCATTTAACAATTGATATGATATATTGATGATTATTCTCACACTATTTACTGTAATATTTTTATATGCTAACATGTGCATTAATATAAAATCTTTTAGTAGGTAGTAATATCTTTCCTCTCATAGTAACTTGTTTTGATATATTTTTCTTATAAGTCTTGGAATGTTTTGTTTTTATGAGACTAAAAAATTGAGATTCATAACTTAATAACATAAAGTAAGTTACATATTGTGTTTATTATTGAATTTTAGTTCTTAATCTCATAAATTTAAAAATAATAATATTGTGTTCTTTATGCCAGAGATGATCCATTTCTCCACCTCATAAGTCGCTTGTTTTCGTGTAGTTTTCAATCCTGAAAAAGATTAAAGAATTATTAGTTTTATTAAAAGCAAATAGGTAGCAGTTCATATTTATATTAATATAAGCCTTAAGGAAGGTTTGAATAGTGGATGAAAGAAGATTAGCCAATGAAGATTACAAAAGAAACCACACACCATTGTACTTGTGGACAAATATGTAAATTTAGTCTTAATCTGGTTTGCAGGTCACGAGATGGCTGTGATCCAAATTCTAGCTAGGTATAATGAAGTGATTTTTCCCTCAATGCCCCCTCCCCTCCTTCCAGGCAAATACTAATAAACTTTATCTTGATTCTATGTTCTCTGTGTCAAGTTCCATTAATTTAAATATATGGATAGCCTAGATAAGTAGTAAAGTACAGAGCTAAAAAAAAAAAAAAAAAGTTCTAAGGAGGATTAGAGTTTAGAATATCTATGCTGCACAATCATGAAAAATTAACCACCCCACTTGGACTGCCCATTAAGATGACTAAGATACCTTGAGGGCACCAACGCTCATGATTTTGGCACTATGTTTAATGTTGTCTCATAGTCCTGCCATTTCATTGCTTGACAGGGTGTCTACCATCCAGGAAAATAAGGGAAAACTGGAATTTGCCTGGAATTTTAAGTGGTCGGGAATTTGGTAATTTATAACAAAAAAATCCGGTAAAATGTTGGTTTAATCAAAGGATGAAATATAATGATCAGTAAATTACAATATGATTCAAACTGTCGATTTTTTTTTTTTGTAGTTGTGTAATATATTTTATAATTTTTGAATTCTTAGTAGACTATGTTAATATGTTGTACACCGCCGTAAATTACTACATATATAGAGAGGTTTGGTTGGGCTAAACAATCAACTATTAACATAATAGCTTTTAATTTTTTTTAAAAATTACGAATCTTGACTTTTTCTTTTATTTTTTATTTTCCAATTCTTCAAATAAAGCATATACTTCTGGATTCGAGGGTTTAATTATTCGAAAAAGCTATCTTTAACAAATATAGGCCAATATAATTTATAATAATTGTATAATTATGTAGCCATACTAATACAAACTAAACAAACATTAAACCAGACGACTTAAATGAGATTAAAATATCTATCTATAGTTAATATAAAAGACAAAATCTATTCATTCTCTCATTATCGTATGTTACGCCCGGCCGTGAATGACTGCCCGAAAAGGAATGCGCCTCTAAGGCCACCGCGACCGGTACGCGCTAGCGTTAGTGATACAATCGTTCCCCAACAGAGTTCAGTGCGATGGAAAAAAATATAACAAAGCTCTATATAGTACACGTACAGGCAACGATAGTCGTGGGCATGCCGCCAAATGCAGGCTCTGCCTGGCCACGTGATTCCCGCACTTGCCACTGACCTAATTGGCATCAAGCAGGCTACTGGGTGGAATCTAATGGGAAATATCCAATAATAAATTTCTTTCGAGACATTTTCACCCATAAGGCACTCAAAATTATGTCACAATGTTGTGATTTAATTAAGTGTGTAGTAGGCAGTAAAAGACGAATGTAATATTTCCTTTAATACCTTCTTGAGCAAAAAGTGATAGTGAAAAAAATAATTTGTCTTACTTGAATATCAAGATTTCTTTAGCACCGCGTCTTACTACCCGTTATGGTGGGTTATACGGTTATGTATAAATTACACTAACACATTATGGATTAGAAAGGCTGAATTTATAGGAAGTGTGCCCATATTTGCGTGAAGGTAAAGTGTAAAACCATCCTCAGTACACCCGACTAGAATTGAAACACGATCTCCCCGTCTAGGCAGTCGAGTCTATTGTGCTGGTAGCGCTTTATACCTCGCGGCCACTGAAGCGGGTAGCAGTATCGAACTGGTGGAAATACCATTAGCCTGGTCATTTGGTTAAGTTCTATTTGATTTTGATTTGTGTTTAGCTTAGGCCCTACTTAATCATACATAAATTACTATGTTCTTAATGTTCTTAATGTTCTTTCTTTTTATGTTCATGTGTCGTGATAAGACATCAATAAATTGGTATTAAATTTAAATAGCTTATACCAGAACATCAAACTTAAAGAAAAATCACGTGTTATAAAATAAATATTTACGATATTTTTTATTACTATTGTTTTTTATGATTGTAGTGGCTTGTTCCTTAGCTTATGTTCAATTTACTTGTACATTTAAATAAAATAATTATCACATCAAACTGTTGTAAAGGCAACTTGTTGCTATCTCGTTTCTCTCACAATGTATCTACACACATGGTACAGTGACACACTTATTGATCCAACGTATGTGCAACGCACATTTGCATAACCACGGAACTTTTACACGACCCTCACTCACACATCTCGTATTCACGTCCCCAACGTCACCATTCCACGCACTGTCATCCCTTTCCTTCGCACCAACCGGTCCCGCTAACGACACGCAATCATTTTTCGGTGGGTTTCTAACACTCTGTCATCCTGTAGCACTCAACGTCCTCAATGAAGTTTGTTCACACATGTCATATACAAATCCACTTTCATATAATCCTTAAACTATCTTATGACTAGATGATTATATACACAAAATAACTAAAATGGTACACACTACCATACTACTCACATCACTCCGGTGACAAAATCCTCTAGGTATTTGGGCCAACACCATTCTCGAATAGGCCGAGTCCTTGGGTTGTCTTGGTCTCTTCCAGTTTCAACAACATAAGAACTGTCTGAAAATGTCTTAGGACTGTTATCATGTTTGGTTGTCTTCAGCTCCGATCCATTTGATCTATCATCTTTTGACTCGTCACTCACAGGTTCACCATCATCAATCTTGTCTTTGTTACCCCATGATTTGAGTTGAGAAACGTGTGCAGTGGTAGCATAGTGTTTCTGTTTAACATCTCTTGTCAAATGACTAACTCAATAAGTGTTGCCATCTGGGAACACTTTCAACACACCAAGAAGACCTCTGTACTTCGACTGCCTCTTTGTTGGTTCACCAGTATGCACTGGTGGGCGTCGCACCATCACCATTTCTCCAATGTCAAAAATTGGATGAGTATACCTTCTCTTATCAAAATATACTTTCTGGTGGAGTTGTTCTGATATGATTTTGTTGAGTACTGTTTCTTGTATTTCTGCGGGGGGGGGGGGGCTTGGCATGTGCTTTTTCCAGGTACATTGGTGAGACTCCTAAGTGGTCCATCGCGGTGCTGAGGTCGATACCCGTGAAGTGCCTCAAAGGGTGATATCCCAGTCGACTTGTTGACAGCACTGTTGAGGCCGCGTTGAATCATCTTCAAATCTTTATCCCAATCCTCTAAGTCTACCCAATGATATGTAACGGATATCATCGGTGTCAAGGTTCGGTTCCCTCGTTCTACCTGGCCATTGTCTGGCAGAGTTTAGTACATGGTATATTCCACGTGAAACACAAAATTATTCAAATACATGTGAAGTGAAACACGTTCCTCGGTCACTGATTATTTTTTCCTGTAGACCATGCTCATAAAAACAAAGATAAAGGCACTTGAATTCACAATTAACCTTTGAGCTTCGAGGAAAAGGTCCTAAATGATTGATGTGTACAATTTAGAAAGGCTTAGTACCTGGAGATATTGGGTTTAGTAAACCAGCTTTTTAACCCCCCCCCCCCCCTTTGGTACCTTACTCAAGAGGCACTCAAAGCAGTTAGCTAAATGATGCTTAATATATTGTTTCAGGCCAAGAAAACAATAGTTTTCTTTCATCGTAACAACAGTACGGTTGACTGCGAAGTGTCAGACAAGTCATGAAATTTAACAGTAATACTTTTTCTCGTCACTTTAGGGATAGCAAAAAGTTTGAATGTCTGCTGATTATTTTTCTCAATCTTACACACCTTCCAATTTAAAATTTCCAAATCAACTAACTTGTTTTGCTCAGCTTTAGTCCTATGTGTTTGGGGTAGTTTGACCATATGCATAATATTCTTAAATTCTGGATCACTATGTTGCATTGATAGTACTTGAGACTCAACATATAGGGTTAAAACCCTTTACACCTATCACTAATCACTTCTGCCATAGTGTCTTCTTCACAACTCACTAGTGCACGGCTCGTGGCATCCACGTGGGTCATCTTCTCAGCTGGTCTATGTATTGTCTCAAAGTCGTATTACTGTATAAAATTGAATCACCTAACAATCTGTGAATTGGTCGTTAATATTTTGGTGAAGTGAGGGGAGGGGCTCGAAATTATCAAAACTAAAATAATAAATTACTTTTTAGTGTGGTAGAATATCTAAATTTGTCAAGTGGTATAAGAACCATCCCAAACAATCATTAAGGTCTGATCCTTTTATTTCAAAATGGAGCAATAAATTCAGAAGACAGTTCCCCTCAAGAATCCTAAATGAACATATAGTATTTCATAATTGAAGCCCAGAAAATGGAAGAGCTGAAATCGATATAACTAATATAGAACATTACTTTTCAGTGTAGTCTAAAAATTGAAATTTAACAAGCAGATAAATAAACCACATAATATAATCAAACAAATCTTAAAATTTCTAAGTTGGAATGTGTTGACTAAAAAAATTAGGAAGGTGGGCAGGAGTAATACCGTAGTGTTAAATTTTTCAAAAATTATTACAAAATCTTATCTTAGGCATGGAGTAACCATCGTGATTCTCTTATAAAAACCCATGATGTGTATTATTCATTATATTTCCCTAACAAGAGTATATTATTTATTTATTTATGCTTTATTAGTGAACTGAGATGCTCTTTTTTTTAAAAAAATATGTCAGTATCAATATCATTTAGTTCGTTTATCTTATTTTATGACTATGCTTAGGTAAAGATTACGTTGTTAATGGATTGCGCGTGTTTGTGCTCTCAGTTTGTGGACAAGATTTTATTTTGTCTCAAATATTTAAGTTTTAACAAACAAGATTGGTTTGTGATTACCATAGGTAGCTTAGGAGTGTACAACGAGGAACTATCAAAAATTGGGCTGCCGGATGTTGAATGTTTTAATTTGATATAGTTTGGTATTGCTTAACTGTGTGAAGAACGTGTACATCTGCTAGTTGCAATATAAAGGTGTGGACAGGAATTTTTTCTGTAAAAATTACGGCGAAGAAACATTAAGATTTAGGAATATTGCAAAAACATCGAATGAACCCTGACCCCGGAAAGTGGTTTTCACGATGCCATCTGTTTGTCTTTCTGTATCTCGGCCTAGAGCCGAAATCATTTTACTGATTGGTTTAAGACTATATCTGGCCACTGTTTAGCAATTCAAATAAAATTCCGAATATAATTTTACTGGGAAAATAACTTAAATTGTACTTTATCTATGCGTATATCCCCGCAGCTCTTTGAGATACAAAATAGCTTATCATTGCAAAGTTGTAGGACTACCTACTAAAAATAAATAAATTTATTCAATATATTTTTATAAAACCAATAGTTTCCGATCAAATACAAATATATATATATTTTTTAAATGAAGGTCTGGGAAATGGGGAGTTTATTGTTAAGCTCAGTGGCTTTGCGTGATATTTATTTTTGGTGGGGCCAGGTCAAGGCTTACTGGTAATGGTTTTTCTCACCACGTGTTAACATATTGAATTAAATTCATTTAAGTTTTATTGTTTTTTAAAATCACTTGAATTACAAAATCACAAAACAAATCTTCAAAGAAAAAGAATAAAATAAGACAGGTTTTGAATTAAACTTGTCAAGTGGCGCGTCTGTTTCTTAATGCCAGTTCTCGAGTACCATACTCTTTTAAACATTCTATAAATCTGCCTATAATATACCTATTTTTTGACACCTGTTCATTGTGTTTTAGGACTGAAATTTTGACCGCGGAATACATCTGTGATGCAAGATTTACTGTTACAAATGTTTTATACTTAGATGTATTTTATAAATGAATTGGACATTCATGTTTTTTAAATTCTTTTACTTAAATATTTAAGATACTTACAGCCTACCGTTGTCCACAACTCCTCACCACCAAATAATAAACTATCAAAAATAAATAAGCTCTGTTTTTCTTCACTAACAGTTAACCACAAATTTTTTTTAGCAAACCAATCATTAAAAAAAGTTATTTTTTTCTTGCCATCCACTTGCGTACATGTAACGTAACTAGGCTAATGCGCTTCTAACCATCTAATTTCAAGTTTTTCTTGCAGTTTTAATGAAGAAGTGGAATTTTTAATAAGTAATCTACTTTATTTATTATAATATATCATTTTCACCTGTCAGCTTACTTAATGAACCTTTAACATATACTAAAATAAAGGCACATACACGCTAAAACAAAGAATAAACAATCTTTATCGAAACGCTGCCTCACTCAAACAGGCCCGATTAGCTACCGTAATGTTGAATGAATGACCTTGAGCGATATCTTCCACTCGACAAAAGTGCTTATCTGAGAGGGGCTGGCCCACATTAGCTTCTATATTTAGTAATTGTATTCTCAAGCACTGGTAAAGTCGCGTGACGATTGAAGTGAGGAAATAATCATTTTGGGACTGGAATACTGTGTAACGAATCGAATATCGAATAATTCACTGTGTGTATAGAATGGTCCTTAACTTCATATATTTTTTTTTTTACAAAATATGTATAAAATAAAAAGAAAGAGAACCTTTTTAATGTTCAAAATTGTTGGTAGGTCCGGGCCACCCCTGGTTATGCTCCTTTTATTTAATACGTTTATGGAAAAAATTTGTATTTCATTTCTTTGGTGAAATTTGATACTATTTTTTCATTATGTTTTTGTAACATTATCAATAATTATGTTAAAATTCCTCAGGAGTTTTAGTGAATGCCTCCAATTTCACTAGGTAAAGGAGCGATAAAGTAATTTGAGGTTCACTATACAATTTTCTCTAGTTTAAATTATTAGATTTAATTACGATTGTTTTTATGTAATTATTATTCTTTAGCTTTTCTTCAGTCCTGGCCTTTTGAAAGTTGTTGATAAGCACAATAATAAGATAAATTCGAATCATCATACTTTGTATCTCTGTGCTTTCAGTATCTTGTATAATGATAGTAAGTGTATTTATTGGATTTAAAAACCTCGCAAGTATCGAAGCAATAAATTTATTCTTAATATAAAATGCTACCATCAAAAAGCTTTAAAATTCCAGTGAGCAGCCGTGGCCGGTAAGACTTCATCTACTATTTTAAGATTTACTCACTAGATGATTATTATTTAAATATAATAACACAGATATAATGCTCTATGTAATTGAGTTTAAAACAATTTAAACGCTTGTTTAATAACATATAAAATGTGTGTACGCAATTAATTTAAGCTACTGTAAAACCAAAATATTCAAATTCAATTATATTGAATATCTAGTTAATTTAGATAGTATGTCCTAATGGTCTGCCTATCTAAATATAAATAAAATTAATTTGATTGAAAAGCAAATATTTTCATTTGGTTAGTCTAACAATAGTTTGATTCGGGAATTCTTTTGATTAGCAAATTGAAATCTATTAAATAATCTATTAGCAAAATTACTTTGAACTAAAAACTATTCGGTGCAGGGCAGTGACAGCAGTTGACCTAAGGACGCTTGTTCATGGGCCTTGGATGAACCAGGTAAAAAAATATCGAGTGCCTTGGATCGATCTTGGGAAGGTCGATTAAACGATTTTACTTAATGGAGTCAGCCCGCAAGCAGACTTTCCGTACTAAACTGCCGCCGCATGTTGGCGAATAAGTGTCAATAGTTGTGGATTGAGGATGTCATATGGTCATCACCATGAACCTCCAGCCTATAATCTCAGTTTTCTAGACGTTTAGGGACTTTTTTTTATTAAAATAGGCCTACTTCACTATGTTTTCACAAGGCTGAGTTAACCCTGTTCCAGACCCGCTGCGTCAAATAAGAATCTGAAAGCGCTAAGGATTAAACCGGGGACCTCTGAATCTGTCTCCAGGAACTCTGACCACTAGACGACAGAGGTGGTCTTAATGAGCATGTATATATTTTTCAAAAGTAAAAAATAGAATATTAAATCCATTAAATATCACTATATTTTCTACCATGCATAATTTAATCAACTAGTTAATTAGTATTTTATTATTATTGTAAAAATGTTTACATGGTAAATTAAACCTAGGTCTACATTCAATTATTGTCATACTATTATGAAACAAGATTTACTACCAAATGGTCAATATAATGTGACTAACACCTGGATAGGATACTTTTTTTTTTTGGTACAGCGTCTTACCACCCATTTGGGTTACACGCTTATGTACTAATTACGCTAGTGGGTTCGGAATGAGTAGGCATACATACCTACCTAATCACTCTATTCCCTTACGAGGTAGGCAAAACAGTGTGAATATAGCTCAAAAATCAACTCTCAACTAAATCCATCCAAGCACTAATGTTCCTATCCTAGCACACTTCCTTTGCCTTAACAACATCCATACACAGAGTCATATCATATATACTCTTTTATTCTTAACACTCTTAATACGGTACTTGACTTTTTCACACAATGATATACAACATTTAGCCACATCTAACATGGCCTACCCCTTCCTTTGGATCCACACACTCTACCTACATATATTCGTTTTGTCACTCAATCCACATTTATCCTCTCAACACGCCCAAATCAACGTACCAACCACTTCTTTCACATTAACCTATTGGTTTCTCTTTTAAACCGCACTCCTTCATTAGATCTCATTCTAACCGCATTCACCTTGCTCTTATGTTTCTCCTCACAAACCCACGCTTCACATCCATACTTGTTAGCTTTAACAGACTTTTATATCCTGCCATCTTTGCATTCTTTGCAATAAGAGTTCACATACATACAACTAATCTCCGAGATGCATCCATCCTTTCATTTCTACAGAACATTCTGCCCAGATACCCAAAATCATTCACTTGTTCTAACAGTTAGGGATGAGGAAGGTAGAATTTAGCGGATGTGTGGGAAATTATTATTATTATTAGCACTGTGTCATACTACCCGTTCGGGTTATACGCACTTACGCCAATATGTAATGGTAAGGTGATTGTGAGATGAAATGAAGGACCTACAGTTTAACGTGGAATCCAAACCACGTTAGAGGCCTGACATTCCACACATTCACAAGATGTCTTGTCAGAGGTGAAGGAAGGGTTTGGAAATCAGATAAATCTGTGCCGGGACCGAGGATTGAACCCCGGCCCCCAGCACAGAAGTCTGACACCTTACCCCTAGACGACCAGGTCACCCTATGTGAGGGAAATGATTTAGGAAAAACCACTCAGTACACCGAGCCAGGATCGGACCACAATCTCCCTGTTATTGCGAGACTGACGCCTTAGACCATGTAGCGATTAACATGTGTACCTATGTTTTGTTTAATGTCTTTAAAGTGCCATTTTAATTGTAATATTAGTTAAAATTTCAGGAGGGTGTTGATAAACCATCAAAACACCCTCCTTTAACCTTAACTTCACTTCTATTTATAATATAAATAATATAATATAATAATAATCTACTAATTTGTGGTCTAGCATTGCAAACTTTAGTTTCATAAAAAAACATTTCTGTATTTATGTTTGGTTTCCTTTCAATTTGATATTTTAAACCTGTCAGAAAAAGAATCAATTTGTGAATCGGATCGAGAGCTTTGAGTCAATCTAAAAACATAATTCATTAATCTAGAGTAAATAGTCAATTTTTGTAAATATCAATCAAAGATTGAGCGTAGGCCACCCAAGTTGACCCCCTTTTTAAAATCATTAGAACACCTGGCTGAGCTTGTATCCCTGACACTGACAAACAAGATGTGCTCATGGGTTAATCTTATACAAAATTCCCTTAATTCTTATTTATACTTCAGTACCATTAACATAAATTGGTTCAGAAAAGTAGTAAAGATAAACAGTAGGCTCTATGACATTGTACATAGGCCTATCTTCTCATTTAGTTTACAACTTTACAGTAGTATGGTTTGTAACCATTTTTAAAAATCAAATTGGTCACTAATAAACTACCCTCAATTTAACTTTTCTATTAAAAATAACAAGGTTCCTATCATCCACGGCTTAACACGTCCTCAGTTTGCGGTTAGAGGATATGACGGCCAGCTGCGGATATATTGAATAAGTATTTGCGGACAAGGGGTGGTACTCCAGCTTGGGGGTTGGGCATGGGCATGACAAACTTTCACCGCAAAAAAAAAAAAAAAAAAAAATCCAATCAAAAAACACCAAAAGTTTGTCATAGCTCTTCCTGTGGTAAAATATTACGGAGATAAAATAGTCCCCCAATCGGATCTCTGGGCGGAGACTAGTCCGGGTAAGTCATGGGATAATAAAGCTAGGAAAGAGATTAGGATTGGGACATGGAATGTTCTAAGGAGCTTGGGGATCATCAGTGTGGATTTTGAAGAAATAGATCAACAACGGATCAGATTTTTACTATTTGGCAGCTATTATATATAAAAAAAAAAGTGGGACATGATGGTTCATCAAGTATAAATAATTTCTAAAGGACAATGATTCAGTTAAAAATAAACCAATTATATGAAATTTTTGTTCAGTTTGGGATACCCAAAAATTTTCAGTCTAGTTGAGGTATATGTTTGACTGATACGCATGGCAGGGTACAATTTGGATGTCACTTATCAGATATTCTTGAAATACATAATGGGTTGAAACAAGGAGGTCCTTTTTCCCCATTACTTTTTAATTTAGTATGATATTAGGGTAATGCTAGAGAGTAGGGAAGAGTTGACATTAAACGGTACAATACAGCTATTAGGGTACGCAGATGATTTAGCTTTGTTAGTTAATAGAAAGGAAGCTTTGGCAAGAAATGCAGACATTTTACTAGAGGTTAATAAGGAAATAGGTATAGAAGTCAATGCTGAAAAGACTAATTATATGATCACACAGAGAACACAGATTGGAGATGATAATTTAGAGATTACTGCGAACATCATCTCATTTGACAGGGTTAACGAGTTTAAATATTTAGGAACAATTTTAACTAGTAATAAAGATATTAGATTGGAAATTAAGAAAATAATAGTTGGAAAATGCATGCTAAATACTTGGTCAGTAGTTATTGTTTGACATCTCGCCTGCTTTCAAGGGACATACAACTGAGAATATACAAAACAATAATTTTACCGGTTCTTTACAGGTGTGAACTGTGGTCTCTTGTACATTAAATAAGGAAAAAAATGTTGGAAGTTCAAAAACAAGGGGCTTAGGTAGATATTTTGTCCAAAAAGGAATGAGACTAATGGGGAGTGGAGGTTACATAATTATGAATTACATAATCTATACTCATCACAAGACATTGTTAGGATAGTCAAATCTCACAAATTGTGGCGGATGGGACATGCAGCATGAATGGGAGATTCTAGAACCTTGTTCAGGGTTCTGACTGGCAAACCCAATGTGAAGACCTAGGAACAGATGGGAGGATAACATAAGAATGAACCTGAAATAATAATAATAAATAATAATAATAATAATAATAATAATAATAATAATAATAATAAAAATAATAATAATTAGCACCCGTTCGGGTTATACGCTTTTAAGTACTAATTACGCTAATGGATTAGGAGTTGGGAAGGTGTAATTAGAAGAAGTGAACCCGCATTTGCGTGGAGCGAGAGTGGAAAACCATTTAGGAAAAACCACCCCCAGTTCACCCGACTGAGATTCGAACCTCGATCTCCCCGTCCTCAGCAGTCAGGCTCAACACGACTAGCACGTTAGCCAACTACGCCACAGAGGCGGGTGACCTGAAATAGATAGCGTGTAATGAGGTGGACTGGATAGAACTAGCTCAAGATAGGGTTAGATGGTGTACTTTAGTAAGTGAAACAGTTAACTTTCGAGTTCATAATGCCATTGAGTAAGTATCAAAAATAACAATACATGATGTTATTTATCATTTTAAACAAATTTGCAAGGTGATTTGTTGATGTATGGTCTAAGATGTCACACTCGCCATATTTTTTTTTTATTATTTAGTACCAAGTTTGCAATTTGGATTGACAAATTTATTTAAATAAAAATTCACAATGTCAAAGAAGCTTCCCATGAAATAATTTGAATTGGAGCATTTCAATGCAGTCACTTTGTTATTATGAAAGTCGGAGTTGGACAGTAGAAAAATAGGAGTTGGAGTCGAAGACTTGACGTACCAACTCCACAGCCCTGGTTCAAATGCCGGTCAGGTATGCTGAGGGTAGTTTTTTCACTCCTCCTCCACATAAAAGTAGGTACAAACAATTTATATTGATTAAACCTTCCTTATTCCCATTGCAATAGAGTGATTATGCGTATAATCAAAATGAGTAGTGACATGTGGTGAAACAAAAATTTTTTAGAGCCATATTCAAACCATTTCAAATTTTCAAAAATTAGTCATCATTTATTCTGTGAAAAACAAGTATACAGTTTTATTCATCATATAAAATCATCCTCACATATTAATTTTGAACATCATTAAAGAAATTTTTAAAATTTAAAAAAATTTGTTATTTGTAAGATATCCTAATTATTAGGGAAAGTATTAACATCACAATTTTGCCTGGAGGTATGGCCATATTACGTCTAAATATTGAATTTGAACACACTCCATCAAACCGTTTTGGCTGCAGCTCCAATTACAGATAAACAAATGTGTAAAAACACCCTATTTTGATTTTAGGATTCATTTAATTCAAATAGTTCACTAGTTTGCGATCAACCTACAGTTTGCAGTTCAGTCGTTCACCAGTTCATAACCTAAATCCATGCAAGTGATATTATTGTATGGTTATAGAAATTGGGACAATTACGTTTATTGCTTGGATATCTGGAGAGAGATGAGATGTTAAGTAGCATTTCGGAACAAGAGAAATGTCAAACTAAACATATTAATGTTAAGTTTAGCTAGTCTTTCTATTATAAATAATTGTCAAATGATTATAAAATGGTTTAAGAAACCAGTACTTTTCGTCATCTAATGAACTAATAGGAATACTTTTTACTGTAATAGGTATAAATCTATGATTTGTACCGCTCATTTCTGAGCATTGTCTTAAAAATAATTCTGTTTGATTGGTTATAGTTCTCCAGTTAACTCTCGATTATCTGCAATAATGGAGGGGACAAGTGTCGCGGATAATTAGCATATTTAGTAAAACAAGAGATTGTTGTAGCACATTCATTTCAAACTAGAACTCACCTATCGTGACTGTGTCTATGAGCACATCATTATATTTCACGCACTAAGATAGTAAAAAAAAATATTACTTAAAAAGTTTGTATTAGTCTTCTGCTTGATTGCAGCTGCTTCCTTTTTCCTTATCGCTACCGGTATGTATTTTTCATAACATGAGCCTGTCATCTTCCTGTTCTAGATAATTAAGCAGGTACAACCCCAAAAGGTCTTCTCCCCCTTGAATAAACTTTTTGCCCCTCTGACCATTATCTCTTCCCTAGGGATCTACTGAGTACAACAATCAGTAGTCCTGTATTCACCATCAACGCGGTGTTTTTAAAAACATATCCCTTGCTGTTGGTGATGCCGCGGTTAAGCTGCAAAGTTGATAATCTGCCCGCCGATAGTCGGGAGTTTACTGTAGTTTGATTTAATCGACCTGTTGTTCTGTCAAATTTAATACCTACAAGCCTGCTACAATAACTCATTGAAGAATCTTGAATTCTTTTTTTTTTCAATTTATTTCTGTAACCAAGATTGGTGAAAGAATCACGTTTGCTTTCACAACACCTCATAGCTCCCTTTGAACCAGTTCAAACTGTATTAGTGTGCTGTCTTAGAGATGTTACCTAGCAAACTCTAGCATACCCTAGTATAACCTAGTAGTGAGCTACTTCTAGTGTAATATCACTGTTAAAGTTATAGTAAATTAATATCAAACTAAAAAAAACAAAAAAAAACATACACTTGTGATTAAGAAAGAACTACCAACATAAATGTTTATCTCCGAGACACCAAAAGTAGAATTTAGAGGAGGTTAATCCGCATTTGTGTGAAAAGTGGAAGGGATAACCTCTTAGGGGAAAAAACCATCTCACTATACCTGACTGGGATTCAAACCCCAATCTTCCGCTCACTGTAAAATCAGACTAGATGAGGCTCATGGCGTTGTATCCACATGCCACTGGTGCACATATCACTTAATTAACAAACCTAATTTATAAATGATCAATTTTTAGCTCTTGGATCCTAAGATCAGTAGACAGATGATCTTTCATTTGGCATAAGGAGTTAAGACTATTAAATTGTCATTTTTAAACAAACAAACAAAGCTAAAATAAACTAAGGGAACTGCTGAAATATAATTTAATTAATTGAGAGCAGGGCCGGATTTACTACCTTGCCGTCTGTAGGCCCTCGATGAAATTCTGCTCCTCCTCCCCCACACTACGCCCCCTCCCTCTCCTCCTTAACCTTCCGCTATTCCTAAAGGAAGGCAATACACTTCTATATATCATTTTAAGTTTTTCATCATAGTTTTGGTTTTGAATTGAATTTTTAGATACATTTATATATTATCATGATCTTGTACTATTTAAAGACCCTGAAGTAAACATACTTTTTTCTTTACCAAATAGCAGGCGAGATACACAGAAAACATAGCCCTTTGATGGCGAGTAGCCTTCGTCAGCCAATGTCTTATTTGTGTCTCCCCATTGTGAAGTTTTCGAGAAAAAGATATTCCTTTTAATATGCCTTTCTTTATCAAGATACTTGCATATTGAAGCACTAAAGCCTGTGTCAAAGTTTTGATCAACACCATGAACTGTCACACAATCTTGTAATTCATTATTAATTTCTGACCACAGGCCTGGGTCCATATAAGGTTCGAAAATATGTCCCGGGTGATTGACAGCTGCATTTTATGGTCCTACTCCTATTGCAATCTTACATTTTACATCATCTTTGGGATATAGAGCTAGTGGTAAGTTATTGTCGCTGTTACATAAATTACCACCAGTTGATGTTGAGGATATCAGCTCTGGAAGCATTGCTTTTGGGAATGTAGGAACAACTAATTCAGTACTACTGCCATAGCAATGCTAAGTCTTGCCATTTAGCTACTCCTTTCATACATAAATACTTTTGCAACAGCACCCAAAACAACCAACACACGCGGGACGCGGCCTCATACATATGTTATAGTTAATAGTGTTACGATACTTATGCACGGAAACATTAACAATTTTACACATATATAAATAGTACAAGTGTACTATGTACATGCGAGTCAACAGTAAATAATGTATTCAGAACTGATCACCAACACAGCAAGGAATGTTTTGTATCCCACACGCGATCAATAACACAACATAAACCAAAAGCATTTGCCAGCAGAACCAACAATAAACAGAGAACAGTTGAGGTGAGTGTGAGTCATCATGAACTAGCTGGCAAGTGTCGGACTCAGCTCAGTGTGAGTCACTCAGAAGGTGTGATGTGTCACTGTGTTGTGAACATAAACACACAGTTTGTAAGCTGGCGCTGGCACTAGGTATGCAGAAGCAAGAGAGCAAGAAGCCCTGTTGGATATTGTGTTGTGGGGGGATGAGCTGAGGATGATACACTTCCATGTGGTAAACGAAATATTAAAATATGAAACACAATTGAACAAAATATTTGCTTTCATTCCATGCCACCCCCTGAATAGTGCCGCTGTCCCATTTGTATTTCATATCAATAATTGGTCCTAGCAAGCCGACACAACCTTTTACGCTTTGGGTCTTTTCAACTGTCAACCACAAACCACCACAAATACACACCGATTTATACTGGCTTGTGACCTGAGGAGAGAGTAAGTATTTTGATTGTAAAGAAAATTAGTTTGAGATTTTTATGGATATCAACATTTCATGACCCCTTTAACTCGAAAACATGATTTTTGTAATGCTGTTTGTCCATCTATCTGTGTGTCTGTTATTTGGCCATTTTACCAATCGGACTAAAACTTGATATCTAGGGTTTACATAAGGTTACCCTGAGGGGTTTTTGGAATTATTTAGCTAAACCTAAAATTAAGGGTGGCTTATTGAAGGGCTGAAAAGAGAAAAAGATTAATTTTCTTAAAATTGGCTATAACATTTTGGATTAAAATTCGTATCTTGTTACAGTTTAACATACAAACGAAATGTTGTATTTCATTGTTTTGTGGAAAATAAAATAAGTGGATAACTCCAATGTGTATCTTATCTAGGCAACTCTTTTATATACAAAATAACTTATCATTACAAAGTTGTAGCAATATTAAGATTAAAAAAATTTCATTTGAAATATATTTTTATAAAACTAAGTTTCCAAGATATAAGCAAAATCTATATTTTTTAAATATAAAGCTGGGAAATAGGGAATGAATTGTTATGTTCGTTGGTGGACCAAGTGTTCCTTTTTTCTCTCAACATGTTTCTGTAACAATATATATTATTTCATTTTCGCTCTTTGTTTCACATCTATTATAAGTTGTTGTCGACGTCGGTGGTCTTGGGGTAAAGTGCTCGCCTCAGGACCCGATGATCGTGTGTTCAAGCCCAGCTGGGGTCGATGGATTTTTTTTAGCAATAAAAATCCATAGCACAACTTCCTTGGGAGGGGAAGTAAAGCCGTTGGCCCCGTGTCGATTGTGGCGTGTAAAAGAACTCTGGAAGGTATGTAAAAATACCTTTCCCGACAAAATTGCTAGGCCCTATTGGTCTCGATCATAGAAATTCGGACTGGCGCTATGGTGTAGTAGTCAGTGTACCTGTCTACTAGCCTAAGGATCCCGGGTTTGATTCCCTGTTGGTACCTTAAGGGTAATGATCCCAACGGCCACCAGGGTTTGGTTAATTGGGCTTAAGTTAGGTTAAGACTCACAGTGGCTTCAGAAATTCATAATAATTATCATCACATCATCTCATTGCGGGTATGACATGTAGACAATCCCCTGTGGTGTACCATGGACAATGCTGTGTGCCACCAGAGCGGCTAATAGTCTACATACAGGGGACCAAACTAAATGTCATGTCCCTCCTTGTTTAGTAATGCCATACACTAAAAAAAAATTTGTGTGCGGATATAATCAGTCGGTTCAGAAAGTGCACGGTAAATACCTCAAATAAATAAAATCTTATGAATTAATACGTAAATATCTCCATTTTTGGCTAAAAAAGCAAGAGTCTGTGGGGTGCAGTGTAGCATTTAATTTTATATATTTGTTTACAAAAATAAATACAATCATACTAGTACATCAACACTCGTGTACATTATGGTGATGTTGGTCTATACTATCTGGAATGCCATACATTTTTTATAGTTAAAAAAAGTACAGTACAAACAATGTATGAAATATTTACCTCTGCACATGGCAGTCCCCAGTGTTGAAGGACCTCATTGAAACTCTCACAAGGTATGTGTGTATCTGATATTTTATTATGTGAATATTGGGCATTTGATTGGTTACCCTACTCATGAACAGTGGAAATTGTATTTAGAAAATAAGAAAATAACTATTTCCAAGTGAGAGAGTATGCACCAGCCATCTTTGCTTCTCTTTTGTAAATTATATGTTAATGATAGGTGGTTAAAATGATTACCGGTACTTACCTTTGTTTAGTGGCTGATGTAACTGTGAGGATTGCCTGAATCTCTTCAAGAATATACATTATTATTTTATATAAACAAAATATGCTCTCCTTAATAATTGTGAATGGGGTGTTAACTAACACATATAAAGTGTATAAAATATAATTTAAAATAGGAAGGATCATTAAGAACAAATCTACAAGATTTGATATTTGAAATTTGCTGTGTTTTATGAAGTTGCAAGAAAATATTGGTTGACATCGATAAATATTTAGGGCAGGGGTTGACAGCCTTCTAATTAGGTGTTTGAGTTAACATTCATCTGAATACATAGTTTTAAGCATAAAATTTATATTAAAAAAACAAATACAGATGATACCTTGGGTCAATGCATAAAACTAGACGTAAAACATTACCGATATTCAATAGAGTGGCGTAACATATATTTTGACAGATATTTTATCAGTTTACATATGGAGATAATTCTAAAAGTGAAACCTAAAAATTCTAGCCCAATACGTGTATATAATAGGGTTAAAATTATAACACATTCTTGTAGCCTATTTGACAAACTTCCTAATTTAAAATTAAATATATCTGTTCTTGCCAAAATACGCAAGCTTATTGCTCAACATTTTATATTTGTAATTTTTAAGTATGCCACATTTTTTTTTGAAACATGGTATACCTAAAGATAAATAATATAGTATAATGGGACTGAGTAAATTTACTAGCCCATGCTTTTAAATAATTGATTAGAAGGTTGGTTATACCTGAAGGTATCTCGTTACTAGAGTGAACCACATGTACATCCTGTTTACCCTGAAAGGTAGCACTCTTATCTCAACTGATTACACCATGGTCCTATCTTATAAGCGGAACCATAGTAGAGCCATACACAGTAAGCTTGCTACTTTATTTGTAAATTCAGTGTTCATGCTAGACTTTATTAAGACTTCGAGAACAAGTGCTTAAGAATTTATGGCCACAGATGGGCTTCAAATTAAATTTAAAACAATTTGGATAGGACTGTAAAGTTACAGAAAAAAAAAACACACACACAAATTACACAGAACAAAACACAAACAAAACACAAAAAGCACAACATACATTAAAATAAACCCATAGTTAGCAAAATAAGAAAGCACCAGTAGAATATTGTTTCTCTTATGTCATTTTAATTCACATTTAGATTTAAATAAACCAATGCCTGCAAAAATAAAAAATACATATCCACATAAAAGCAAAGAATTAAAAATACAATAATCTCTATTCCCAAATTTTTAGGCAATAAAAATCTATTTATTAATTTTATAAATCTTTTCTTACTAAAAAGACAAAATCTTGTCATTCTTTTTTTTAGCACCCCAACTTACTACCCATTCAGGTTATACACTTAAGTACTAATTAGGCTAATAGGTTAGGAATTTGGAAGGTTGGATATATAGAAAGTGAACCCACATTTGTGTGGAGGTAGAGTTGAAAACCATTTAGGAAAAACCACCCCTAGTTCATCCGAGCGAGATTCGAGCCTCGAGTTCCCCGTCCTCAGCAGTATAGCTCAACATGAAACTACCGCGTTAGATAACTACGCCACCTAGATGGGTAAAAATCTTGTACTAAAATATGGTAGATCTGTATGGCCACAAAATAATTATATTGCTTGTATATATATGTAGTAATTACATGCAGTAGTGTGGTCAGATGGGGGGGGGGGGGGGGAAGCAGCATTAACTTCTTTATTTTTCTAATTTAGTCTATATTGTTCTATCCCCCCCACACCATTTGACAGGCAAGGACTATTTGGTGTGCACCTATTACGACTGCAAATAATATTAAATTATTAGGCTGAATTACCATTTAAGGTCGACCTCGGTGGTCTTGGGGTAAAGTACTCGCCTCAAGACCCGATGTTCGTGGGTTCAAACCCAGCTGGGGTCGATGGGTTGATGGATTTTTCTTGAGCGATAAGAATCCATAGCACAACTTCCTTCGGAGGGGAAGTAAAGCTGTCGGCCCCAAGTCTATTGTGGCTTGTAAAAGAAACCCAGAAAGTTACATGAAAGTAACTTTACCAGAAAAATTGGCAGGACCTTTTCACTCTTGCTCATAGAAATTCTTGGTTGCTGATATGTTTGTAAAGTTTGTTACTGATTTCTAGTTTCTTTTATTATCACGTCTTAATACCCGTTCGAATTTTATACATATGTGCTAATTACGCTAATGTGGCAGGGATAAGAAAGGTTGAATTTAGAGGAAGTGTATGATGATCCAATATTGGATGTAACGCTGTTGAAAACCTGGATAACTTAAAAAGTTTTGCATTAGAATCTCATTATTGATTGTTTGTGGCAAACATTAGTTGATACACAATACACTTTTCAACCTAAGCTCTTGGATGGCAGGATTGTGAATATAAAACTAATAGCTAACACCATGTTAAGCTATGCCTTGTATTAAAAAAATCATCATAAACATAAAGAATATTTTGGTGACTTTTTAAAATGTTCCCAACTTCTCCCTGTCACACAATATTACCGGACTTTTCCATGTTTTCCGTTTTCCAGGTGTGTATCAACCCTGATATTGGTTCAATCTCAGACAGTACAGGTACCAAAATATTTATATTAAAATTTATGATTCTAGGGTTGGACATGTTGTGTTAAGTGTGCTCTTCAAAGTTGTAATAGTTCGTATGTCGCATGCTGTCAAAATTACAAGTTGATCTAAAATAAAAATGAAAATAAAATAAGTTTTGAACATATTCAATGTGAAATGTAAACTTTGTAATCTACATTCTGTTGACAATAAAAGCTTATGGTCTTACCTTTAAGGGCTCTTATGGTTTAATCTTATGAGCCGCACCACAGTGGAAATAACCAAGGTAAGCTTACCACTGTTCAAGGTAAACCAAGTGTATATGCATCAAATTGGATTGATAAAAAGGTATTGCTTTTCTAAATAAATAGAGGGTAGGCCTATAACAAATCAAACTGATACTATATTAAGATTCTAGTAAAAAAATAATTAGAAAATACCTACATAAATTTTTGTCAACAATAATATTATTTTATTATATTAGCAGTGTTATTTTATTGGTGTTGATGCTATTGATTAAAAGTGACATATCAGGACATGAGTATATTAAAGTAGTTTTGGTAACTTAAGTAAATATCAAAAAAGTTCCTTCAGCCCCTATGAGAATTTGAGTGTAGGTAGAAATTACATTTGAAACCATAAAACAGAGGGTTTTGTAACTTAACAGTTTTATGATACCTGCTTCATTGACCGCGTGGTTTAACACACTACTATAGCAGTAGACTAGACTGCCAATGACAAGATATAGGTTCGAATCTTGGTCGGGTGTACTTTGGTTGGTTTTTCCAAATGGTTTTCCACTTTCCCAGTAGCGGGTTTAAAATTTTTGCGCCCTCAGGCACAATTATAATATGCGCCTCCCCCCCCCTCCCCCATTTTTTCAAGGGTTTTAGGAGGTTTCGGAGGAAAGAGGTCTTGGGGGGGAGCAGAGGCAGAAGTTAGTATCCAAAAAAAGATTTCAACGAAAAAAAAATTGGCATGTACATGCTCTACAATAGCTTGAGTTAACATTATGAAAAAAGGAAGACGGACGTCAGTTACAAAGTGATGGCAAAGTATGGTTATTTAAAAAGAAATATAGTCGTTCTGACATTAACTTGAACTATTTCAATAAAAATAATGCTATCCAAAATGTGCCGCCCTCTAAAGCCGCCGCCCGTGCCTAGTAAGCTTATAGTGTAAATCCGCTTCTGCACTTTCCCTATATGAAAATGCAGGTACACTTCCTCTAAATACAACCTTCTTCATCCTTAAAAACTATCAGCCTAATCAGTACATATTTGTATAACCTGAATGAGTAGAAAGAGTATTTAGAATTATAGGGTTAAAGTGTTCTTAACTCTTAAAATGGGCTCATTAATATCTTAATTCTGAAGTGGTGGCCTTGAGTAAAATACTATCATTGTGAAATTGACAATATTATTACTATTGTAAGATTTATCTGATTCGAATATCCAAGATAAGAATCCTGGTGTGGTTACAGTAACATTACAGACGCATTAAGTGCCTGGTGGATCAGGATCCACAACATAAATACAATATTTTTACGTAGAGATTATTATAGTGATTAGTGTACTTTTTGAATTCTAGCTTCCTTTCCCTCTCAGAAGATTGTTAAATATGGTAAATTATCAAGTAGTACCTTAGCATTTTTGATCAATAATTTTGTTTCTAACAGTGAAATTGCAAAGCTTTTATTTCTCATTTTGAATAAAACTTAATGAAACTTTTTTTTATTATCAAAAGAAAAGTAATCTAGAAATAAGTTTTCATACCTACAAAAAGAATAAGTTTTCTAACAATAAGATGGTTAAAGATGATAAGTCATACAAAGTCCTTGTGTGTATAATCACTGTCATAGATGTATAAATAATTAATAATAATATTAGCACCGCGTCTTATTACCCGTTTATAAATAATTAATTTATAAAGTTAAAGCGAGTACTGCAATGAGAACAAATAATTTATTTTCATATGGCACATAATATTTTTCACTGTTTATTTTACCAACTTACTTACAGTTAATTCTAATATAATTTTATTTAGAAAAAAGTTTGATTTTCTCACAGTTCTTTAAAATATTATAAATATTTCCAATGAATCACATTTTAGTTTGAATGTGTCATTGCCAACCTAGGTTTAAAAAAAATGTATTGGTTTTCTTTGTAAGATAGCAAGTTTACATTTCACTATCCCAATATGGCACCTATATTAAATATATATATATTAATAAAATGTAGCATTTCTCTGTCTCTCAGAAGCATTGTGTGATATCTATTACATGCAGAAGTCTGAAATTTTAAAACTAATAGCCCCTGTGTACAAAAATGTACACCTTGAAGCAGGAATTTTAAAACTTTAATTAGATTTTTTTAAATTTATTAAAAACTAAATCAGAGGAAATAATATGGTTTTTTTTTTGTCGGTTTGAAGCAAAGAAAAGCATTGCCAAGGGTACTTCTGCTAGTCACTTATAAGATAGGGCCATTGGACATTTTTATATTTATGGTAATTATAGTGCAAAATAATTCATCACCATTCTTACCTTTCTATTTCAGTTACTTTTATATTCAAAACATGTAAAAAGAACACCTATTTTAAGAAGAAAAAGTGTTCCTAATATGGGTATAATTATATTTTATATTTAATACTCAACTACACACTTAAAAAGAACACTGCCATTTGAAAGGATGAATAAAATAAATAAACCAAATTTAAATTATTTGAGTAGCTTTAATTGTTTCAAACAAATTTATGAACAAAGAGTTTGTAAAAACATATCAGTGCAGTATATAAAATATGTGTGTAGGCTTCCTACTGTTTATAACTTTTTATTTATTAAACTACTAGCTTGTTTTCAACTAACCTAATAATAAAGTTCACAAGCAAATATTTGTAACATTAAAATAAAACATATAAGAAGTTAACAAAATGAAATTGTTTATCAATGAAAAGAAGCAATTATTTTAGTTGTATATACATTGACCTTTCTTTAATAACACTATTGGAATGATAAGGCATAAATAACATATATCAGTGAATTGTCATCAAAGTATTTTGACATAAGAGAAGTTTTTGTATAAACACATTTCTAAAGACAAACATTTTATTTAAAAAAAATATATATTCCTCCACCATTACCCAACAATCACAAAAAACAACATAGGATTAAAAGGAAACATTTAATAACAAAAGCACCTACAATCATAAAAATAACAAATATAAGCTCCAAAGATCAAAACAGTCTTTTGGTTCAAGCGAAGGAACAAAAGTAAATATCAACCAAATCTCCAAAAATGTTGGATGTAACCTACAAAAAAATATTTTCTCTCAAATAAATGATGGGATATAGTTTATATAGACCTATTAAAGTGATTAAATAATTAATTACATGCTCTAAACATAACATATCAAATTATTTTTAAGTTACTTTAAACATCTAATAATACTTTGTAGTTTTGTTGTTTGTTTTTTGTAAAAACCAATAATACAAAATTATCGCTTTTAGATTCAAAATTTTAAATACATTTCCAAATTTTATTATACTTCTATTGAGACATCAACTTTTTATAATAACATTACTGTGATTTCTGTAAGGAAAATATTTTCTCAATAATTAATGTTTCAGAATATAGTTTGGAATGTTACTGTGTTGTATAAGGCATACCCAACATATTCTCTTTGAAGGAAATATAGTACTTAAAATTCAAGTACCCATCAATACACAATATAATTATATCAGCCACATTTTAAATGCTCTTATGATTACAGTTCAAACCTCCTGCACAGCATTAACTTTTTGATTGAGTGACTAGTATACAGTTTGATAGATATCATAATCATTATGAAAGCGGTGGTTTGGGTGGTTGTATGGGGTAAATCATGGTAAATAACCAAACATTGCTGAATGTTGATAGTGACTGCCCTGCTAAGATTGCCTCCTCAATGAAGTGATCCTTTGAGAGGGGCAAGAGAAAAAAGATAACAAATGTGGTAATATAACCCATTCAAAATAGTTGACCACTGGTCATAGTTTTTGTGGACAGATACATCAGATAGACAAAGAAAAAATTAGCCAAGTATCTTTAGTGGAATTGTATATTGCATCCTGTTCTAAAAACTTTAGCACACTACTAGAGAGATAATTTAGTTGAAGACATCACTGAACAAAATTAAATGGATGAAAGTGTTGCCATCTACTTTTACGTGTCATGTTAGTGCTGCCCACATGTATATAATTTAATCCTTTCTAACACTGTTGGTTAAAACATCATCTTCAAAACAAATAAAAAACAAAGGATCTATGAAGTAGTATAGCACAGACTTGTTTATGTCCTTTGAAACAATGGCACATGTAATTGAGGAGAATTTTCTTTATTTGTTTACAAAAAAGCTATGAGATATTTTGGATAATTTAAGAATACAGTATGTTGATGCTTATCATATTTTAAACTCGAGCATCATTTTATATGTGCCTTGTTTTTCTTGTTCTGGATACAGAGGATCGTTGCCAGGCTACTAATTAGCTACTACCAGGTATTTCAAGAACTTCAAAAGGTTAACAAATTTTTGACACATGAGTATGTATGGCCGCAAATGCACGCATGGGCCCCTTGAATATCCACCCAATCCTCCCATCCCTGCCTGGTGCAAAAAAAATAATAATAAAAAAACACTGGTATTAACTGTTTCATTGCAGGCAATAGTTAATAATTTTAGACTAATTTTCCTATATCTAAATAACTTAAAATCTTATACATGACTATCTTCAGTTAATGAAACTCCTCCTGAGGGTGACTTTATTTTTGTAGTGCAATAACTCAAGCATAGTGTTACGCAAAACATTATGAAACTCAGACACTAATAATAGCAAAGATCTAAAAAAATCAGGTAGATACAAAAAATAATATCTTACTACAGTAAAAATAATCTCACCATTTTAGTTGTCTTTGTGATAGCGGCCTAACTGCTTTAATTCTCTAACATTTTCTTTAACATAATCTTCTACAGAAATTCTCTCAGACAACTCACTAAACACTTTCTACTATCTAATTCACTCCTACTAGTATTGTTACTGTCATAAAAAATATTATGAATATCACCGTCATTCAAAACAGCTTGCGCTCAGCCCGCCATTACGAGACATCTGACACAAGAACACTTGCAAAAATTACACTTCAAATAGCTTAGATATGGCCAAGAGGGGCCAATACTAGCTGGAAACAGACTCGCATGGACTTGTCATTGCCTACCATCTACTGGTCAGTGCTTAAATTACCTACAGAAGCTTGTAAATGCATTACAAATTACTGGATGACTGTTGAAGTTGCACATGCTGTGGCGTGATTCATAACGGGAAGACTATTGATGTCATACAAGCTAGAGAGGTTAAAATATGAAACATATTTTTATAATTGACAGATTTTGGCAATAAATTCATTTTTAATGTTAGGCCTATTTAATATTTGTAGTAAAATACTTGATAAACTGAAATGTCACATATTTAAAGTGTGTGGAATAATTGGGAATATTAAATAAATGATTTTAAACGAATAGAGTAGCCATTTCAAAATGATGACCAAATCAGCAAAATTACAAATTCAAACCTATATTTTTTTAAATGCCAAATTGAACAATGATTGTCTCTGTCATCAAGGAATGAAGAAAGTCCCACAATTATTGGGGTTAGTCATTTGACTACCATTATCAGTATGGCCTAAATCAGGGATGGTAAATCTGTGGCACGCATGCCACCCAGTGGTACACGAACAAGATTTGGGTGGCACGCCAAAGTGGAAAAAAACCCCAAATAAAACTTTCCCTAATGTGCTATTAATAAATCATAAGTCAATCATAATTTACTAACTCAATCGCTAAGACAATGTTTCCTATGTTTATACAATCTTGTATATATGTCATGATAATTTTAGTTTAAAAATTTTTCACAAGATAAAAGGAGTTTGCCCCATCAGAGGCTGAGCTTGAATCCAAGTAAGTCAGTCCCATTGTCCTCGGACAACATTATATTGCCACTTTGATATGTTGGATGAAAACTTTTCCTATGAGACTTTATCAAAGACAAATGTTAAAAACTGGTTTAACTTATAACCGATTAATATAGAGAGTCACCACGTAATATTAAGAGTGACCATGAGAGACTAGTGGATTTGGTGGATTAAACATATTTACATAGGCCCAATTGTATTTAAAAGTAAATTTTACCTTGGTGAAGGTAAAATAAACTTAATTTGGAATAGGCATGCCTGTACATGCAACAGAGTTGTATACAATAAACTTATTTATACAAACCCTTTTCAGTTTATTAAAGAAGGTTTTGATAGTTTTTAATCTTTTTATCCTACAACGTGGGTTTAACAATTAACTTGGGCTTCACTGCACGTTCATCCCATTAGATGGTACAGGACTGGCCAAGGCGGCCGGTGAATGGTGAAGTCTATGACGGAATTCAGTCATGTATGGCTGGAAGGATCCCACCGATGCCCGGAAGTCATAGGCTCAGTTTCTATGCCGTGTCTGCGGTTTAAAAGGAATAAGTCATCTTATGGCTGTCAAAAAAGCTTGTTGTGCACATTTAACTGTTATTGCATATAAATATCTAAAGCCTAGATGTTTTACGACTTAAGTTGTTAAAAAAAAATCCATACCTAGAAAATTTGAACTACTTTATATTTTCTAAACTGCCGGGAATGAGACTAATTAAAAAAAAGTCCTAAACATAAATAAGACTAGAGTTGAAAGTTACTTTTCACATTTGGTAGGGTTGTTCCAAAGCCATAGACAAACTAAATTTAGATTACGGTGATTAATCCTTAATGAACCAAAATTCTGAATGGACTTCTTCAAACTTTGATAGAATTTTAATTTTTATGTATTCAAATCAAATTTTTCATCATTGTGGACTGAAAATTAACTTTTTTTTTGTCAAATGACTTGACTGTTTTTAAAATAACAAAATCTTAAAATTCTTAAAATGTGTTTGTATGAAACAGTATTTGCCTGATATCTTCAGAGAACAGCATATGTAACACTTATACAGTGACCCAAGATTTAAATTAATACCTTCCAAGAAAATGAAAAGAGGGGGGAAGTATGTTGCAATGGATTTGGCATTGCTATCATTAAATAATCTAATGAATAAAAACTAAGCAGCTATTTAATTTTAACAAAAAAATATTCATGGTTTTGTTGTTGATTTAAGAAGTGAGCAGCATATATTTACATATTACTTTCTATCATTGATGTAGCAAATACTATAGCATGTTCAAATTGAACATACAACCCTAAGAAATAAAAGTGTTTATAAATAAAAACCATTATAAAATAGGTTAGTGAAATGAAAAATTACTTTTAGGAATCAAACGATGTCAATTATTCATTTTAAACTTTAACATTAAAATAAAAGGGTCAAACAAAAATGAGCTCAGAAATTCAATTTTGGCATTTTTGTTTGCAATTGTGTACCTAAAATACAGTTAAAAAATAAATAAATCCTAGATTGCTTGAAATTCCAAATTCTTGTTATTAGCATATTAGTTTAAGAATACCCCAAATCCATGCATTTGGTTGTCATGGTAGCCCCAACATTGCAGAAGTTGTGTTCCTTGTTTGTGATGGCTCTTGAAATGTTTTCTATTCATTCAACTGTAGCTTGGGGTAACATTGAACTATTGTTTCTTAATGTTTTTATTCCTTAAACCAAATATAACAAGTTTTTGGGCCCCAATATTTTTTAAGGCTCAGGTACACTGATAGGATGGAAAATCAAAACTTTACATAGTATTTCAAAATGTTTTAATTAAATATACTTACTCTATGGCATTAGGAACTCAAAAGTTCATTGCCACACTTACAAAACTATGCTTCCTATCTCCATCTATCCAGCCCACCTCACTTCACCCTATTTCATTTAGGTCCATCCTAATGTCATCCTCCCATCTGCTTCTAGGTGTTCCCAATGGTATCTTCCATGAGGGATACCAGTCAATAGCATTAACACTTTTCTAGACTTTTTCATTCACACTGCATGTCCTGCCCACTCTAATTTGCGAGATTTGATTATTCTAAAATGTCATCATTATTTAAACTCCTCCACTCCCCAGCAGCCTCATTCCTTTTTGGACCAAATATCTTCCTAAGCACCTGGTTTTCGAACACCCTAAATTTCTTCTCATTATTTAAAGTAAGAGACCATGTTTCATAACTAGTGAGAACAACAGATAAAAACTATTGTTTTGTATATTCTGTGTTTTACATTCCTGGACAACAAGAAATATGTTAACAACTTACTGATCGAGTAATAGCATGCATTTCCTGAATTTCGTCTCTAATATCGTTATTGCTATTTCAAATTGTTCCTAAATATTTAAACTTGCTAACTCTGTCCAATGATATGTTGTTCGCAGTAATATCTAAATTATCGTCCTTAATCTATACTCTCTGTGTGGTCATATATCCATTATTTTCAGCGTTAACTTCTAAACCTTACTAGCTTTTTAAAAAAATTCATCATTTCTTGCAACAGTTTCTTTACTATTACCTAACAAAACTAAATCATCTACATATTCTAACGGCTGCATTGTACTGTTTAAAGAATTCCACCAGCCTAATAGTGTACTCTAAGGCTAGATTAAAATGTATCTGATAAGTGACCTCCAACCCGTACCAGGCACAGCTATCTGTCAAGCACACATCAATTAGCATGACAAGTTTTTGGGTATCCCAAGTTTAACTAAAATTTCATAATATTTTGTTTCTTTTAACCGAATCTTAGGTATTTTAAAACTCTATGTATAAATGATGTACAATCTGATCTGTTGTTGATCTCTTTTGTCGAAATCCACACCCAATTATTTCCTCTGAATATGGCATCAATCTCATTAAAATTTATGTTCAATAAAATTTTATAGTATGTTGGTAGTATTGAGATAAGTTACCCCTATAATTATTACACTCTGTTTTATCTCCCTTTTTGAAAATGGTTATTATAATACCTTTCTTCTATTCTTACGGTAACACTTCCCACTTCCCTTTATCAACTCTGCAGCAATCAAATCTATACCAGGAGCTTTATGAGTCTTTAAATTTGTAATAGCGTCTTAAACTTATTTAATTAAATATAAATAGATAAATTATATTTGGTTTTTTACCTTACATGATGAAAACAAATGTAGGGTGTTCAAAAACAAAGTGCTTAGGAAGATATTGTTCCAAAAAAGATTGCAGCTACTAGGGAGTGGAGGTGGTCACATAATCATGAGTTATATACCCTGTACTCATAACAAGACATTGTTGGAGTAATCAAGTCTCATAAATTATGGTGGGTATGGCATGCACCACGAATGGGAGAATCTAGAACCTTGTTCAGGGCAAACCCAATGGGAATACCTAGACGCATATGGGAGGATAACATTATAATGGACCTGAAGGAGATAGGATGTAATGAGGTGGACTGGATATGACTGGCTCAAGATAGGAATAGGTGGCATACTTGTGTAAGTGCAGTAATGAACTTACGAATTTCTAATGCCAAAGAGCAAGTAAGGAAAATTATGTTCACATATTGTTGTAAATGAAGATTTTATGAACATATTAAAAATAATTTACCTATTCACTATCAGGTGACAAAAAATATAAATATCTGAGAGAGTTTTTCTTCAATTTACTTCTTAATTTTAAGTTTGGGCCATATACTTTCATTCGTTGCAAATTTAGTTTTACCATTTAAAAAAAAAGTTTTTTGAAACAGCTGCCAAAGGAATTTAAATTTTGTCCTTCCTTAACTCGTCAATCTTATCTTGAGAACAAATGATATTAAAAGCTTGTCTACTAGTCAATATACTATTTTAACATAACCTGACATTCAGAATTGTTCTTGAATGATCACTTCATTGTTAACATTAGTGAGTGTCAAAAATAATTTGCTAAAAAAAGTCAATCACTCTTTTCATTGTTTTATTTTAGCATTGTGCCTTATTACCCGCACAGGTTATATGTATTCATATAAATTAAATTAACATAAATAGCCAGAAATCTTTGTGTTTCTGGTTGCCAATAAGTGTAATAATAAAGCCCTCAAAGTCGGGATATATCCCAAATCTAATCAACAATAATCTTGTTTTGCCATATTAGAGTCTGATTTTAATAGGAGGCTCATCATTTGAAAACTGGAAACTCAAGTTGCCACAATGAAACAAATAAAAATATTACAAATTGTATTTACATCCTTAGTCCATTTAATTAATATTGTTAAGAGAAACTATAAATAAATCTATAAGACAGTATTATTGGAAGCTTTTGATAGATTTCTAGATGAACTTTATAATTAATATATCAAATAAAATATATTTACAGAATGCCAGCTTTTAGTTACTTCCAATCAATGTTGGTGGCCGAAAGTGGCCTTCCTATAAAATTCAATCTTATCTACCTTCACACCCGAGAGCAATATGGTGCTGTTTCCATCTAGTGCTCATACATATATCTCAGTCATTCAAGCTGCACTAGCTTTCTCTACTTGAGTACTAGCTAGGCCTCACCAAGTGTTCAAACATGTAGCTTAGTGAAAGTTCTCATCCGGAATATTAACCCACACTCAGTTGCCTGTTGTCTCCATCGGTAATATTATGAGCGGCTTTTATGGATGCCAGTTAGTCTAATCTTCATATATACATGATCTTCCTATAGTGATCTATCTCAATTACTGCCTCCCGACTTTGATTACCAACTATCCAGTTGAGCAGCTTCTTTCTCAAACTGTTTGGTGTATACATTCTTACACATGTCAATGTAGTAGTAGGCTGAGGGTTACCATGCTACCTACCACCAACAATTTTGTGCACAGATCTGATGTTGAGTCTATTTAAACATTGCATCATAAGGATCTATACTAACTTGTCTTCATGTCTGCAGAAAATTCTTGGACCACATATTGTGAGCAACCATTTAGGCATTAATACACGATACCTTAGGTACACTTGGGACAGGCCCTCTAGGTCTTACCTTAGGTATTCATCTAAAAGCTAAAACATATTTGTCGTTAACTGCTATATAATTACCACATTTCACAAATCCTTTTTAGAATTCAGTTCAATTGCTATCATTACTAAACTGTAGAAACCAAAAACATCATCTAAATCAAACAACTTTTTTAAAAATAAGAAAACCACAACTCCATTCTACTAAGAGAGAATCCCAAAATTGTTATTATCCATTTTATATCAGTTCTTTTACTGTCATTTGTACAAACTACTGGTGCAACCACTACTCCAGTGGCAATAGCTTCTATATTCTCTATTCTTTTCTACAGCCTCCACTTTGACCCTCCTTGGCTGTTAAACTTAGTCGCTGCACTTGCTCACCATTCACTCTAGGATGGCTACCCAGTAATAAACCTCTAGCTCTAATAAGTCCTTTCTTATAGCAATTCTTGTCAATTCCCAACTGTAGATCACATGGCTTGAACACTCCTCTTAAAAATATTGCTAGCACACAAGTTTGGCATCGGTGTGTACTAGAGCTGGGCTGACCAACTGTTTATCCAATCATGCCGCTGCAGATTATTTGTTGCCGATTAGGCCAATAAACGATGCTGACAAAATGGATTATTTAATTTAAAATATTATAATGATAAAATGTATTAACAGCGCTATATAGCTAGCCTCTTACTTCACAGTGAGGTATTGGAAGCAAAAATGTCATGCTAGGGGGTTGGACTAGCCAGCAGGACAAAAGGCAGGTATTGGCTCAGTGATTAGTAGCTTGAGCGCATTAGTTAGAGGGTAGGGGTGCGCGCTACTTCCCCCTTCTTTAAGTCTACTTCTGGTCAGCACCCTCTATGCACAGCCAGTAGTGAGAGTGTGCTCCCTAAAACCATGTTACCTGCTAGTACAAGCAGGGAGTCAAAATGACATTTTTATCTGTTCTATAAACTAACATTTTAAAGGTTCCGGTTCTGGTTCGAATAAAATAAAGATTACTATTATTTTCAAACATTATAAGGTTCCAGTTCTTTTAAAACTATCAACTAATTTTTTTGTTTTAACCTAGAACATCATCTTACTACCCAGAAGGTTTATACGTTTTTATAACAACTTCGCTAATGTTTATTTAAGAATAAAGAAAGTATGTTTAGGGAATTTATATATACATACATATGCGTGGAAGAAGAGTGGAAAATCAATTATTATAAAATCACCCTCAATACTCCTGACCGAGATTCGAACCTCAATCTTCCAATCATTGGCAGTCTAGTATAGACCATGTGAACATGTGCACCCAGGTGACCCGGAGATCATATTAGAGCTAATTATATATTTATAAACAAATTTGGTTAACTATGTAAATGAGTTTAAATATCTAGTCACAATTATTTTAACTAGCAATAATGATATTCGATTGGAAATAGGGAGAAGCATAAATTTGGGAAATGCATCCTATTACTCGGTCAGCAAGTTGTTGATAATTTCACCTGCTGTCAAGGAATGTATAGCTCAGAATAAGCAAAACAATTACTTTACCGGTTCTCTATGATTGTTAAACGTGGTCTCTTACCTTACCGTGTTTAAAAACAAGGTGCATAGGAAAATATTTGGTGCAAAAACGGATGAGTCTACTAGGAAGTGGGTAACCTGGCAGTCTGGGGGTAAGGTGTTGGACTTCTGTGCTGGGAGTCCGGGGTTCAATCCTCGGTCCCGGCACAGATTTATCTGATTGCCAAACCCTTCCTTCACCTCTGACAAGAAGTGTATTAATCACAACTTGTGAATGTGTGGAATGCGAGGCATCCACCGTGGTTCGGATTCCACGTTAAACTGTAGGTCCTCATTTCATCTCACAATCCCCCTACCCTTACACACTAGAGTAAGTGTGTATAACCCGAATGGGTAGTAAGACGCGGTGCTAATAATAATAATAATAATAATAATAATAATAATAATAATAATAATACTAGGAAGTGAAGGAGGTTGCATAATAATGAGTTAAATACTATATATTCATCACAAGACATTGGTAAGATAATATAGTCTCATAGATTAGGGTGTGCAGATCATGCAGCGTGAATGGGGTAATTTAGAACCTTGTTCTGGGTAGTGACTGGCAATATTATATTTTATTATATTTTATGTGTGTGTTTTGACTGATGACATTTTAAATGTACTATTTTACTTTTAAAATAAATAAATACTCTTTAGCATTTTAAAACTATGAATATACTCAAACTCAGCTTAAAACTCGGAAGCTTTTTAAAATATTAGACTTGAATGAAAAAACCCAAAGTAACAGACCTAGGGATGTGAAAAAAGTATTGATACTTTACTAATATCAATATTTTCCTTTCAATACTAGTTTTCGTTTTTTACTCGATAATTTTACGGATATTAATACTCACACTCCGGCATCGAAAGAAACAACCTTTTGTGTTATCTTCACTAATGTTGGGATTAAATTTTTACTAGAGTGGACTGTGGAAAGAGAACAAATGGGGGTGAGTAGCGACCAGTCTACTATCCCTTCCTTTATCAATGAGCACGATCATCACAAACTAAACAAAAAAAGCTTTTGTAACACAATGAACTCAGTCAACTAAAAGATGTCCCATGCAGACAAAGCAGAAAATTTTATGTGGGTTGTTTAGGCAGATTAAGCAGGGGAGGGAATCCATTTTTCTATTCTTTGTCAATAATTAATAATACATCTTGATATTGGATATATATTACGAATCTAGTTAAAAAATGGCACCTCACAGAAGGGAATTGTGGAAGTTTATTAAAAGATGGATAGCAAAAAATCATCTTGTAAAATTTGTTTTAGATTATTAAAAAGCCATGATAGTTTTCAGTGTTTAAATAAAGATGAAAATATAATTTTGATGCAAAAGTTAAAATTATTATTATTAGAGAAGAAAACATATTTTTCCAAATAAAAATTTCAATACCGATACTTACTGTTATCAATACTTTTCTTTCGATACTAGTCTAGTATCAATATTTTTCTTCCGATACTTTTAATAAGTAGTGTATTGATAATTTTCTTTTGATACCATATCCCTACATAGACCCATACTTTAACATAAATAATATTAAAATTCCTTAATATTTCTATTCGTTTTAAAGGCCTTTATTCTCATAATTTAGTATCTGTTAAAAATTCTTATTCAGATCTGTTTCATTTCCATGTAAGTTATGCTTTGGAACACCTGTCTGTGTATTGGCCAATCCTACTTAAGCTATTTCGCGCCTTTTAAGTATCTATGATTGGCAGATGAAATGAAACCTAGTTGATTATGTGTTAGGTGCTAGAAAAAATAAAGGATTCACACAAAAAAGCGTACGGACTTTCCCCATGGATTATTTCAGTTGGTTCTTAAAACTTGATTGTGTAAGATATTATTTTAGATCACTAAAAACCGTAAAACTTTAAGTAAAATAAACTAATAGTTAATTGCAAACTGTCTAAATGAATAGATGTGTTTCGACCGCTAGTAAAAATATGTAAGAAACCAAATATGTATTATAACTGTTTATACTAAGAAGCTAGACTAAATAAATAGTGTGTGTAATATAACAATCATTTAAAAATGCCACATTATTATCTAAACCAAGTAAAATGATTAAGTGGGGCAAATTCAACGCAAATTGCAGTAGACCCTCCCACATCCGACCTCTGAATATCTGTCTCCTCGGTATATCCCACCTTCCTGATTCGGCTCTTCAATTTATAGAATAGCATCCTACTTCCAAGCCTATGGACATTTTGTGGCTAAAAAGTGGAAAGACTTAGCAACCAAGTTTAGGATGTCTTTAAAACATAAAAATATTACAGTCGTTTCACCATCCATAAATTCATGTTATCTGATCAAATATTATGTTTTGGGTTGCCTTCATTATATTGTAGAATGTATGTAAAAGATAAACACTTCAATAATGTTTGGAAACCCGTAATATTTCATGTTTTTATTTGTTCTTTGTGTTTTCGTAAAAAAAAAAAAAATTGCTCTTCTTATTATCCAACCTTTTTTGAAACCTAGGTCGAGGGATTGGGTGGTAACAATCGATTTTATTCAAGAGGCAGCTATCACTTCTTTGTCCAATATCAGCGGTGTAAAGTGTAAACTGTTTTCAACTTTTGTTTGTAAAAGCCATATAGTATTCATTCCCTTTTATATTATCCTATCCATATTTCCTGTATCTTCTTCGAAATATATAATAAGTTATTGTACCAAAAAATTGATCATATTTGCTGATCAAAATGCAATATAAGACACTGAGCTACTCTTGCCAAAATTTACATGCTTCTTTATAACCTTCAGTGGAGGTCAGGTGGACTAAAAGTTAGGCACATCTATTTTGATCGAATAGATCGAAAAATTACATCTGAACAAGGAAATTGAGCCTAGGATCTTTGACTTGGCGCGCCAATGCCCTAACACTGAGCTATCCAGGGATCGTCCCCTGATATCATCGATATCAAAGCCAAAGGTGACTCAGCTGTGGCTTACCCTGCCATTAGTACAAATACACTGTAGGTTTCAAGCAAATCAATATGGAAGAAGGCAGTAGTATAAAATTCTTTTCAATTCTGATACGTCTTTCATATATACCTAATTGTATGGCTAAAAACATTCAGCTTGGGTGACATCCTAGAGATTCTTTTTGTGAGAAATATAACGTATACTTATTACATTTTTGGAAAATGATATAGTATGAATTAGTGGGGGAGCTGAATTTGTCCACATCCATTTCATGAGTGTAGAACTTAGATAAGTTATAACACTATTTTCACCCATAGCCCTAAAATACTATTGCATTTTGACCATTTTCCTCAAATTAGTGTCTTTAATTGAAATATTATTTAGGTTCTGACCACACTTGTCATTTTGAAGATTCATTTAAATTAATATTTTAAAATAAACAATAAAACTACATTTAGTTAAAATGATGTATTATAAAGACTGAAAAAGTGATTATGCTTGTAGAGTGTCAATCAGACAAATTGGACAGCTACAATTAAATATCAATATTTTAATAATTTACGAAAGAAAGAAACAATATTAACATATTAAAAAAAAATAATCTACCTCCAAGTTTATTTTCTCTGACTAGATGCAGTCAAATAAAATTACGTATCTCCCTAAATTGAAACATGTGGGTGTTCAAAAATATTGCCTTTCGATAAATACTGTAGCATATATCAAAGAAAAGGATTAATATTATCATATTTATGAATAAAATACTTTAACGCATGCTCTCTGCCATTGGATGATGTCAGATGAATTTAGATACACTTGCCATGCTGTCTACAAGAAAATATAGTAAAATACATCTATATCACAAATTCTCATTAAAATAATAGCTGAGCCTGAATAATATAATCATACCAGATATATTTAAATAAAAGATGCCTTAGTATCTACTCACCATTTCAAGATGTTCTTGGATTTATTTTCCACGTGCGGAAAAGAAAAATTATTCAACGATGGCTGCCACATGTACTATCACAACTACATCTGATGAAGGAAAGAGAAGAGTATATTGAGATCGACACACTGACCCACTCCACGTCTGAGAAGACTAGCGGCAATCCAAGGAACCATGTTTCCCCCTTTCCCTGCAAGCGGCGGTCCCTGGTTCACTTCTCTTTCCCCACGCCTTTGTCCGCCTTTCTCCTTTTCTATATTCCCGAGTTTATCACCCTTTTTGCTTTGTTCCGTTCATATCTCCCACCTCCCCCACGTGGCGAACACCAGCTGCAGGGGGTCCTCCCACTCTCGGATACGGGTGAATGCGTATACGAGGGTTTTCCCGGGCTCGTTGAAGCGTCACATGCCTCTTGAAGCCGTGGTTGCGCTGCGAAAAGTCTCTGACTTGTGTGCGGCGTTGCGGAAAGAGGTCCCAATTGGGCGATAGAGGGAGTCCTTTCTGTTCCGTTCATATCAGATTTGGGACTATATATAGGGCTGCTCTCAGGTTCACATTATACCCATTCTACTACAACCCAGTGTCGAAGGAGGAACTTCTGCACCGTCACGCAATGACGCCGCCTTGGCCAGGACGACTTACTTGGAGCACTTAAGTATCCTGGAAAACGTCATCAAGTCTTTATGACTTAGAGTCTAGTTTTTGTTAAAAAAAAAACTAGACAATGTTTATTTAGACATTTTGATATGTTCTGTCGAAGCCGATTTTTAGTTTATTTAATATAATGTCGAATGGACAGTTAATTCATTTCAAGTCTTGTAGACTTCAAGATGGAAAAGTTTCAGTTAATTGGTTAAATATCGTGTCCTGCAATAAAAAGGACAAGTCCTTTTTGACTTAGTATATCAGTCCTAGCTACTATTTTTCCCTGTGTCCTTATGATACAGTCTTTACATTATGAGCCTTTGGCTTAGAAAGTAGTAATGTCTTGATCATAGATTTGATAACTTCCACAAGTTCCATTAATTTATTTTGAGCCAATGTTTCTCATGACACCGTGGACGTCATGTGCATCTGTTTAATATTTGGATGGCTACAACCAGGCTGTCTGTCTTGTTTTCCATATCATAGTTGGGTTAATGGAAATCTATATTTTGAGTTAGTCAAATAGTCACGCTTCACGTGCAGTATTAGCTTCGGTGAGCAAACCGTAGAACTGCACTAAAGTCATACTGGGGTCCGCGCAAATAATACCTTTTCTTTGCCTGTTGTTTGGCTCTTATTGTTTTTGTGTTGCTCTTAGTGCAATTGCTATTAGAATTTTATGTACTATTGAATGCTCTGGCAGTAATGAAAGGGAAAGAGACCAGCCATAGTACTAGTTTGTTGACACCTGTTTATTAGCCATCGACCGCTGTTATCAACAGATCTTTCTGTTGGTTATCATTATCCGAAATGTTTAAAGGATATGATCTTAAAACCCAATCAAGCAAACTGATCAAAATTTATATGTATACCTTGTTCAACACCTTTTGTTAATAACGGTTTTATTGTTTTCACCCTTAGAAAAACTTTTACCTGGTCGCCGGTTACATGCTAAAGACTTCTACAGAAAGTATTATTGGATTTATTAAAATAAAATTGTTTTCAAGCAAAAGGTAATAAAATAAAATATTTCAAAATATATACAACTTGAATATAAATTTTGCATGTTCAGTACACAGCATATTGTTATACTATAGTAATTATAAGTAGTATATGTCTGTGCGCGATAAATGACATTTTTTTTACTCAAAACAATGCCCACAGCCAGAAAATGAACTTTGTAAATATATCATAACTAACATTTTAAATAAATATAAGCACATTTATTACATCACACATTTGTATACAACAATAAGCACATTTCTCTAAAACATGTAAACATTTCATACACACCAAAAATGCAACTTTTACACCAATAGCTTTGAAAATATATTTCCCCCAAGCCCATAGGGTTTTGAAAGCCTAGAAAATTTAACATAGCACACAGCAGAAAGCTAGTAAAAATAAGTTTTACACATAAGAATGTATACTCAAATTACAAAGTATTGATAGCAAAAGCTATATTTCTATGTATCTTTGAATTGAATAAAAGTATTATAGGTATAATGTTTTTTTGTCAATTTAATGTTACTAAAACTCAAATGTCATACAGTTAAATTAGAAAGTGATGACCTATAAAGAGAACAGTAGTGAATTCCTTACATCTACAAATCCTTCAAATATTAAGAAGAAAATGAATAATTTAAAAGTGTGATTATTTGTCAAATATTTATCATTATTGTGTTACTTATATAATAAAGTTTAGTAGGTATATTTAGTAAACAAATGTGATCTCGTATAAAATAATAGTCAACACTTAAAATATTTATTTCGCATTAGAAACAATGGCACGAATGAAAAAAAAAGTAGTTAAAAGGTAGTATATGAAACAGAAATTTATATTAAAAAAACCAACACATTTAAGTGTTTTAGCAAAAATTAAAAAATATATAAATGAAATATCTTATTTTATTCAAATGAATGATACTTCATATAATTATAGTCCGAATAAGAATGTAGCGAACTTGCAAACATGAAATTTAACAATGAGAGTAGATGTAATTCAAATGGAAGGTTCGAAATGCAACACACATAAATAAAATATATATTACATTAGTTAAACTTGAACTAGGTTGTTTGTGTGAAGATAAGGCTATTTATTTTAATATAAACATAAGATGAAGAAGAGGAAATTATGATGTCACAACATAACAAATTCTTTGGTAAATTTTTCAGGATATTAGAGTTATAACAATAAAAGTACCATAAATTAAATAATAAATGTAACCAATGAGATAACATTTGGAAACATTTATTTTTATAGCCTTACAATTTGTACATTTAAAATTTTTAGGCAAATATAAATATACCTCAAAATAAATAATTAAAATAATCAATATAAGTTAGTAAAAAAATTATAAATAAATATGCATATTCACATCAACAATACTGCACAGCCAAAAAAGAAGTTTTATCATTGCTGTAGAGGGTATTCAAAAAGTATATCACACATTTTAGGACATGTCTAGCGCATTATCTCACTACTCCCCAGCTATCACAACTTAAAATACCCTGTTGTCAAAAATCTTTGTAATTGTATTGATATAGATACACAAAAAACATGTGTCATGGAAAGTGAAATTAACTTTGCACATTTAGTAAAATGCCAATGCTGTGCCAAGTAAGAATGGAGATATTTCATGTGGTAAAGAATTGTTATATAAAGTAAAAGGATTCAGATCATCGTCTAAGACCCATTTTCCAAATATATCATTATAGTTTATTAGAATCTATATAAATGAAAGTGGAAAAACTAGTCCTAATCCACCTGGCTAGGAATGAATCCTAGCACCCTGGCTTAAAGTTGAAAATGTGAACCACCACAATAAACATGTCAGTAAATTTATGTTAGTATGAATGTGTTTTGGATATAAAACAAATTTTAGTACTGGTTTAACCATTATTAGTGAGTTGAATCTTATTCACAATAGGTCCTCTTGCTCAATTAACTAATTAACATTCATACTCCGTTTCTTTCCACAAATATTTGTGTGTTTGAGACATATGTCCCATGACCCACTTTACATCTTGCAACAATGCTATACATGAATAAATCCTCTCTCTTACTAATTATGTATGTGATATTTATTTTGAATGGCTCCCAGTGATATTTTACACAACTGTCAGAGCTCAATGTATGTTGGCATGAATACACGCATAAGTGTTTTAGCCATGTTTTCAAAGTGGGACTGCAGCACTATCATTTTTATGCTTAAATATAAAGGAAGGGCAAGTTAAGTTCAGCATGGTGATGATGAAGAGGTATTACTTTGGTCCTATAAATAATAACAAGTAGGATCAAAATATCAACAAGTTTTGCTGAAAAAATGATTACATTCAGAATATCTATAGTAAGAGAGGAGAGGAAACATGATTTTTTACTGTGTTGGGCAAGTGTAAGTTACATAAAATGCACTTGTTATTCGTAGTGTTGTGCTGTTTGTACATATAAAAAGTAACACGTCTCAAAATTATTTGCATGAAGTTTAAAAAAAAAATCTTATAATGCATTTCTTCAATGAATATTGTTGAGATAATTTTAATTGCAATATATAAATATGCTAACTTGAAGGTACCTAACTCTTTAGGTTAAGTTTGGGCCAAAGAACATTGAGATTTGAGAGTTTTGTCAAAAGTATTCAAATATTGAAAAAGTGCTTCTTTAATTCATCCCAGCGATAAAATAACAATGCATAAATCTTTTGAGATCAGTAATAAATTAACAGCCAAATTATAGCTATATTTAAAATAAGCTAAAACTATATAGAAACTCTCAACTTGATAACCTTTAGAATTGTCAATTTATAATTGCGAATATATAATAAAATACAAGCGACTCTAAAAAAAAAAAAGCTTTGATAACTTGAGATTTTTACATTGCCAATTTTTTAATTGATCTATTTTTTAGGCACTTAATATAGATTGGTTATAAACATATAGATATTCCTGAGTAAAATTAACCATAATCCACCCATTCCTTTTCTGTTCCAATTAAACCGTTTTACCAGCTTGGCTAAAACCATTATCCCATTGAGATGAGGTATCAGTAATTTAGTGCTTTTAGCCATGGCATAGCCAATCAGTCTTCATAAAAAAACATGCATTACAGTAAAAATAATGTGCCAGTTTTATACCCCCTTCCACCGATTCACTCAACATGCGTGTAACCTTTGCTGCTTGCTCACACATGCACAACATTTTTTAAATGCACTTTAGTGCAAGGTTATTAGCAGGTGATCCAAGCTTAATTTTAGAACAAATATAACAACAAACTAAAATGTTGTGAAAGAGAATGAACTCGATTTAAAAATGATAAATGTTTGTTCTTTGGAAATTGAATACTGAACACACTAATTCCATTGCCACATAAAACACCATACTCTTTTAAGACTTACCGTATTTACTGTACTATGAGATTCAAAAAGGCTACTAAGAGATGCTGGGTCGATGCAGTAAATTATCAAAGAACATATTTGAAAACATATACATCAATCAAGTGAAGTTTGATTTTTATAGTACGACTCATTATTGCTTGCTATCTCATTTACACCCTCTCTAGTGCACCTGAACTTGAAAACTATATCTAATTTAAGATTTTATGTATATGACATGCCTATATTATTTTGATGAAATATTATCCTAATGTTTTTTATATGTTAAGTTTCCATAAAAAACCATTTCAGCTAGTAATGTAGTTTCAATGGTATTTATGATACTAGGAAATGTTCTTATGCGCAGTAGCTATACCATTGACAGGCATTGATAGTCAACACTTTCTTAATCATTATAGTACCTACACAGATTGTAATATTTCTATCACAGACTAAGAGTCGGTAAGTAAAATAATAAAGTGTGTTTCTTATAGTGCAATAAATACAGCATGTAAAAAATACAGTTTGATTTTGTTCACAGGGTGTCTGCCTTAATATAGTTTTGAAATTCCAGTATATTTTTTTTAAAGAAATCCAGTATATATGAGAGGTACTCAGAGACAAACAATCCCTATTTCAAAATCATAACATGATATAAAGTTAGCCTTAGCCTTGGTCTGTCATAGTTAAACATTTTTAAATGAAGAATTAAGTGTATTAACACATATATTCTAGTATACACTAAGGATGGGACCCTGGAAGATACAAAATATATTCAAGGATTCAAGACTTAAATCATAATATTTTTTTTAAATAGGTACGAAATTTGAGTTTTTTTAAAGGTATTAAAATAGTTAAATAGTTTCTTGTGGTTAAAACCAAATTAATGATAGTGAAAACCTGAAAACCAAACCCTAGATCATTAATTTATCATTTAATGAAAACAAAATCAGAAGTAAAGTAAAAAATCCTAGTTATTGGGAAGGTTAAACACTTATGCTTACAATATTTTCTGAAATTCAAATTTTAATGCTTACAATATTTTCTAAAATTCAAATTTTAATGCTTACAATATTTTCTAAAATTCAAATTTTAATTAGGGATTTGATGGCAAAATGAAGTTTCCGATTTGAAAAAAGGTAGTCCAACCCATCTTTCATACACGTGCACACACACACACATATTTTTTGAATGACCTAGACTACCATCGACCTCGGTGGTCTTGGGGTAAAGTGCTTGCCTCAGGACCCGATGTTTGTAGGTTCGAACCCAGCAGAGGTTGAAGGCTTTTTCTTGAACAAGAAAAAATAATAGTTCAACATCCTTTGAAGGGGAAGTAAAGCCATCAGTTCCAAGTGGCAGGTAAAAGAACCCTGAAAGGTATGTGAACATACCTCTCCTGGCAAAATTGGTAGGTCATTTCACCTCACTTTAGAGGTACAAGTAATCAGCCCTGCTCTCTCTCTTTCTCTCTCTCTCTCTCCCATGAGTTTTCTACACATCTAATAGAACAATGGCCTTTACTTTATCACAATCCACTTTTTGTAACCACAGCCGATCTTTAGACACTGAACTGTCCAACCAATCATCTTTAAAAAGGTTTTTCCTTTCAGTTTACTCATTTATTCTTAAACAAAAAGGTCACAAGATAAACACGTGAGATCTGCAGAATACTCACACCAGGACAAACTTAGGAATGGTAGTTTTTTTGGGGGTGTATAGAGGTAGGAAGGAGGAGCGAGGGGGGGGGGGAGTAAAGAACACAACAAATACTGTACTGTGCCATTGGAAAGTCAAGGTCAGGCAGGTACACCAATAGTTTGAAGTGGTGTTTGAACTTGAGCAGTTACTAGTAACTCATCACTCATAATGGTTACTGCTGGGAAAAAGATGGGGGGGGGGGGGCTGCTAGTGTAGTCAAAACAGTTATTTGTTTCTTCCTCTAGTATAAAGGGGAGGGAGGGCTAATTGTGTGGTAAACAATATAGACCAGAGGGGGAGTAATTGAGGGGTGGTTAAAATAGAACTATTAGTAGTCCAAATAATAAAAGGGGTCTCAAAATGCTTAATCCAACATTTCACTCGATATAAAAAGGCTGAATATTTTTCCAGTATCTGATTCAAAATTCCAGTATTTCCAATATCAAAAATAAAATCAAGTATATTTCCAGCATTTCCAACATTGGTAGACACCCTGGTTCAAAAATACTCAATATCTAATAAAAATATATTTTGTTTACTTTTATGGTGGTTTTTCTATCATTGTAAATATATGATTTCAACATAAAAAAACCTTGAGTTTCTTCAAGATTTACTCCTGCTTATCAACAATCATAAAATGAGTATCTTAGAGGATGATGGTTAAGGAGACTAAAAATTAAAAAAAATTCAATCATTAAATAAAAATCTAAGTTCATTAATAAATAATACGAGATTCATTTTGACCTCAATTAAATTAAATCACTTTTAAACTTCAAATTTAATTTGCCATATATTTTAATGTATCACACATGGTGTGAATTAATAATATGGCTTTTCCTTGCACACCCAACAAAATAGTTTACAGCTCCATTAAATGAGAATTTTGAAGAATCAACTCAATATAGCAATAAAAATAAATGGACTAAAAAATGTGATTTTATCAATTTAAGTGTAAATACTCATTCTATAAGCAACTAAAAATATTCATTTATGATACCAATTAGTTTATAAAGAGATGTCATTTTTGTGAAGCAATGGGGAAGGTAAAATTAAGGATCTATGAATGTTTTACAATAAGCTATCATAATTAAGTACTTTAAAGAATAGTGAGCAATTGGACTTTAACATTTACCTTTACTGATTAATTTACTAGGTAGTATTCATGGCTGTAATATATAAATTTTAAAATATTTTTAATAACTATTGACACATATCTTATAAATATAGTTTTTGTTTAATTACTACACACAGTATGCCCTAAATCATTTGTGTTGGTGGCTAATGGACGTTAAATGCAGCTATCGAGAACTAGTTTTGTGAAAGCTAAAATAGTTTTCAACATTGTGTTACTTAAGACTAACATAATATATAAACCCTGGATTTATTTGGACCCACAGACTATTGGGAACTGGCAAGTTGTAGGCGACCTATTATATTTTAGAATAGGTAAACACATAAAATGCCAAGTGGTAGACTAGCTATCACTATCTCCACTGTCATCCCTACCTTGACGACGGCCCCAATTCATACCCCGTATTTGTACGTACTGAATGTTCTTTGAACTGCTAACTGGTGTCCTACTGCAGCACCATTGACCAGCAAAAACAGCTTCCATTTCTTCCAGAGATTTCCCTTTGGTCTCTGGCAAGATGAACAGTAGAACTATGAAACCCATGGCAGATAATCCTGCATATAAGTAGAAAGCACCTGAAAGAAGGAAGTTTATAGTATAGTTCCAGCCCAAGAAATACATAGTGCGATTTGGACAGGGATGGAAATGGTTATATTATAATCATCACTGTAATAGTAATAAAAGTTTGCCTAAATTAAATGTTAAATGTATGATTTATAGGCCAGTGATGGTATCCTACTTATGTTTTAAAGTAGTTTAAATCCAAACTTTAACTAATAGCCGAGGAAATTAAAAATGCCACAACATAAGAGATATAACTGAAATAAAATTTGCATTATAGATTTTGGAAAATAAATGAATAGTAAAATGTATTACTTATGCTTTAAAGGACACTTTCCCTAGAGGTGCTTCGTGAAAATAACTTTTCACTTACTTGTTGAAATATTATCCAACGAATTTAAAGGATGGTATAGGGATGAATATCAAGATCTAGATTGTTCTTATTTTACTATCAGGGAATAAAAAAATACCGTTGGAAAACTTTAATGATATTATACGCCCATAAAGTTAATGTTCATCAAAATTGATTTCATACATCTTCATTTATTTGCCTTTAACTCTATATTGTGAGTAATATTGATTAAAATATCTCACATGGAAGCATAAAATGGAGAAGGAGAATGTTTTTGTTGACATATATTACAACTATTGTTGTACCAGTGTCTTCTGATTTGAATTTGTTTTAATAAATAAGAAACATTCAAATAATTATCTACTTGAAGCATAGCATTTAAGTGTCTAAAACACTATTCACACTGCATATTAGTGGCAAGAAAATCGTTTATGCAAAATGGCACTAAGCCTCCTTTAGTCAGAATAGAGGATTTGAGTGCACCAAAAAATTTGTACCAGTAGGAAAAAAGTACACACACTGGATCTATACTTTCTTTTGACCTGAAATAAGATGAATCCTAAACTCACTGATGACCGAGGATGGATGAAAGAGCACACATTTTTATAATGAGTTAGTGGCAAAAATGTTACCATGACATACAATCATTTTAATTTTAACAAGATAACATTTTATAAAACATTCTAAAAGGGTTTGTAAGGAGCATTAGCCTATATAAAATAATATAACGCTTAAAAAGAAATATGTAATTTATTAGATCACCATAAAATTAGAACATTAAAAAAATATTCAGGCACTATTGTGAGGATTGACAAATGTGATATAAAATAGATTGGAAATGTAAAGCTGAAAAATATTTTTTAAATATCTAGGAAATAAAATAATAGATATAGTAAAAATAACATAGCATTTTAAATATAAGTATATATACATAGCAAGTATATGAGGTTTGAAAATTTAAGTTAAAAAATGGAGTTTTATGCTTGATAGATTTTAAATAATAAAGCATATTTGAGTCAAAATTAAAAAGTTGAGGATAAGATAATATTTGAAGAAAAACTAAATGTATTTTTATTGAATCATATAAAAAAAATGCAATAAAACTAGTCAAGGAGAAATTTTTATAACATAAAAGGGTACAATATGCGTATTTGAAGATTACACTTAAAATAAGTTATAAATGAATAAGTTTGTTTGTCCCAGCTATCAAGCAATGTGATAAGACTAAAAACAATGAGTAAAGGACTGTATACAAGTTGAATTGAATATCTTACCTCAATCAATTTGAGATTTGCTGACAATGAAGGCCTACCTTGTGGGTTGTTGATTTAGAGTGAGAAGAAATAGAAAACAATGTGTTATTTCATCAGCCCCTCTAGTATTGTCACGTTTTCTTGCTAAAAGAGGTTACTTTAGGGCAAGTAACACTCGATCCAAACACTGAAAACTATCCATGTAGCACTTGGTGTAACCGTTGTGACACACACCCTAAACGAACTTGACTCTATGACAAACTTTATCCCACTGTTCTAAAAACAATGACTTTAATGCCTTCTTCCTTCCAACTCCCAAAACTGCAGAAAACCCTCAAAAATGGCGAGAAACATCCGAAGAACAAATAATAAATACAAAACAAATGTAAATAGAGAACTGTGTAAAATTAAAATAAGCTAAATAACATATTTCAAAGTTATTTTACGATTTAAAATATATATATAGTTCAGATATCAATCATGCTTTTAACAAAAGTATTAATATATCAAAAGAGTTATAGTAATATTAAGGATTTTAATATAATTTCCTAGTCTTATCTGTCCCACATTCCTTTGTAGCTAAGATGGTTTCTTAAGAATCAACTAATAGACTTTTGACATGTTTCAAAATAACATCATTAGGCAAAAACTATATAACATTATTATTATTAGCACCACGTCTTATTACCCGTTTGGGTTATATGCACTTACACTAATGTGTAATGGTAGGGTGATTGCGAGATGAAATGGAGGACCTACAGTTTAACGTGGGATCCGAACGACGGGGGAGGCCTGGCATTCACAAGTTGTATTAAATATACATCTTGTCAGAGGTGAAGGAAGGGTTTGGCACTCGGATAAATCTGTGCTGGGATTCAGGATTGAACCCCGGAACCCCAGCACAGAAGTCTGACACCTAACCCCTAAATTGCCAGGTTCCCCCTAACTATATAACAGAAATAAAGGAAGACATGTGAAAGTTATTAATATTTCTGTTATTTAAGTTTCTCCTGGTAATGTTATTTATTATACTGCAACATGTCAATAGTCTTCAAGTTGGTCCTTAAAAAAACACCTTAGCTGCAAGGAAGTGAAATCATCACAAATATTACTACAACTTTTTGTATTCTTAAAACTTAAATCTATTTTTTTTTATTTCAACACCCCCTGTTATGTGACTACAATTATAATTAATTTTATGTCAAGCACAACATTAGCTTATTTGATTTTAAGTGTTATCTTCGAAAACCCATATAGTACACACTTTGTATTTTACATCTTTTCAGTCATATGTCTCAGAAAAAATGTTTCAACTGTTTCGAAGAAAAACATTTCTCCTTGACGAATTTTTATTGCTTCAAATACTAGCTTATTCTCAATTTTTTCATTTTCCCTAATATAATTATTTAAAATTTAAAACCTAATAAGCATATAACTTCATTTTTAACTTACATTTTCAAACATCATATACTCTATGTATTTATGCTAAATTTCAAAGGGTTTTATGTTATTTTAGCTATATCTAATATTTTAATTACTAAATAATTTTCAACTTACCATTTCCAATCTGTATTATTTCACATTTGTCAATCCTTACACTATTGTACGACTAATTTTTAATGTTCTTATTTTTCAAGATCCAAAAAATTACACGTTTCTTTTCAAGTCTTATATTATTTTAAATTAAAATAACATTTTCTAGATAGAAAATAAACCTAATAGTATAATGTGTTAAGAATGACATTACACCTGGATTGCAATGATAGAGAGATCAGGGTTTGAAATCAATTCGGCCTAATGTGCTATGTTTAATGTATTATTCTAGATGACATATTAGCTTTGGGGGATGTTGGTAAATATATATTTTTAAATGAGTGATTCGCATAGCCATAATACCTTGGATATCTCATTGCAATAATAATAATAATAACAACAACAACAACAACAACTTAAAAACCGTAAAAGGGATCAAATCTTATTTTATTTGATGTATTTCCTTGAATAAAAAATATATTTGTGTAAGTATTTGTTATATGAGTAGAGCTGAGAAAAGTACAGAATGTAAAATACCTTGGAAGCGGGGTTGGGGGGAACGGTGGGAATAGAAAGAATGTAAGAAAAAGAGGCAGCAGGGAGAGTTGTTCTATAGGTGTGTAAGAAACCTGCTTTGGAGAAGAGAATAGCCCTTGAAGTATAAGGTAAGGTGTTAGGGCATACACACTTTGTACCCATTGTCACATATTAAGAAGAACCATGGACAATGAATGTAAGAGAGACTAGGAAAGTGGAAGCCATGGGAATGAAGTTTGTGAGGAGCATGTTAGCTGTAATGAGGAGAAAGAAGATAAGGAATGAAGTTATCTGGGAAAGAGTGGGAGTACAGAAAGTACATGAGATAGTAAAGAAAACTAGACTAAGAAGGTATGGTCAGTAATGAAGTTAGAAAAGGAGAGGATGCAAAAGAGAATGATGGAGCTGAAGTATGTAGGATAAAGACTGAAAAGTAGGCTAAGAAAGAACTGGGAGGAGATGATAAGAGGAAGTAAGCAAGTGAGAGGAGAAGAAAGGAAGTCTTTAAATGAGAAAGAATGGTGGAAGTTTTGAGGAAGATGGAGGTATTGTATGTACTAAACCAATCCTTACCAAAGGCAGAAAACAGTTGATAATGATAATTATGATGTATATATTTTAAATTACAAAACAAAAGTCACATTTTATTGATACGTTTAGTGAATACATTAAGTTAACTGTGAATTTGTTGGTATTATAAGGGATTATTTTACTTATTTACTCACTCCATGGCATTATAAAACAAAGTTCAGTGCCACACCTATATCAGTGTCCCACCTAACCCTATCTGAGCTAGTTCTAACCAGTCCACCTCATTACACCCTATTATCCCTATCTTGAGCTTGTTCTATTTAGTCCATCTCATTAGCCCCTATCCCTATCTTGAGCTAGTTATATTTAGTCTAACTCATTAGACCATATCTTTATCTTGAGCTAGTTCTATCCAGCACACCTCATAGCACCCTATCCCTATCTTGAGCTAGTTCTATCTAGTCCATCTCATTAGACCCTATCCCTATCTTAAGTTAGTTCTATTTAGTCCATCCCATTAGACCCTATCCCTATCTTGGGCGAGTTTTATCCAGTCCCACATGTCTACAAAGTTAGTCAATTGTTTTTGCATTATATAAATGCTGAATGTATAATATACCTACACACTTATTAACTACTTCAAGTACAATATTCACAACATTATTACATTAAAGTAAATGAGCAAGGTGAGATATATTGCAAGTTATAGCCTTCAATTTTCCAGTATTTATCAAATTTACATTTTCACACTTAACCCAGGAAAAAGTATTTGTCTGCTGCAATTTAAGAAGAAACGAATTTTTTTAAGAAAATTGCAGAATGATTGTAAAATATGTGACAAATTTTCTTTTAATTTTTTATGATCGAAAATTGTAATTTGGCAAAAGCTACCAAAATGAAGAATTTAGTTCATGGTTAGTTCTAACTTCTCTTAAAATACAATGTGGGGAAAGCCAGGCCTCCACCGTGGTTCGGATTCCACGTTAAACTGTAGGTTCTTCATTTCATCTCACAATCACCCTACCATTACACATTAGCGTAAGTGCGTATAACCCGAACGGGTAGTAAGACGCGGTGCTAATAATAATAATAATAATAATCTTAAAATACAGAATTACCTTGTTTGCTAAGGACTTCAGTAAGCGTGAGGAAAGTCATAGAAATCAGGATATTAAACATCCAGTTAAATGATGTAGCCACACTATTGCAAAAACTTCGTGCCCATGTTGGATATATCTCCGAATTGATAGTCCATGGCATCGGTCCCATACCTAAAAAAAAAAAAATCTTTCAATATTTTTAATTCCTTTTCCTTGACCATAGATCATATAAATTGTCAGAGTGAAAGAATAACTTTTAATGAAATATTCTTTCACAAATTATAAAATTAGTGGAAGCCAATTTTGGAGTTAAAATCCTAGAAGAGGGATTTAAATTTTAAAAGGAAAACTGCAAACCAATTTTAGCAAAGAGATTCCAAACAAAGGTGCGATAACCAGCTTTGGTGATCGAATGGTCTAATACTTCACATTCACAAGTGACTACACTGCCGATGACGGAGACATCGTGGTTTGAATTCTGGTTAAATGTATTAAGGGTGTTTTTTTCTAAATGGTTTTACAATTTGCCTTTGAGCATATGCAGGTACATTTTCTCTAAATTCAACATTTTTCATCCTTAACAGAATAGTGTAATAGTTCTAATGCATGTGACCCAAAAGGCAGTATGACCTTGTGACAATAAAAAAATTTGGACTAAAACTTTATAGGTTCCCCTTTCTCCTGGTTTCAAGATTTTTTATACTCTTTAAATTAAGGTGACATCCTGTGATTAATTTCCAGTGCTATTGAATAATAGCATAAATCAAGCTCATAGAATATGAAATGATCATGAGAGGTATATCAACCTGGACAAAGAATCATCATTTGTTTGTATTATTTGACATTGTAGAGCAATATGAGCGCTCAAAAAAATTAAATTGATGAAAGGCTTAAGAACTTTTACAAAATAATTCCTAGAATAAGAAAAAATACACCTTTTACACCGCAAAAAAACTTTTTATTTACTCTACCGAAATGGCACTCTTCAAACTAAACTGAATAAATGTATTTTATATTTTTTATTCCTTGGTTAAGCTTATGGCCAATATTTATGGTATAGCTATAATATTAAGTTTCATATTAAAAAACTTACCGGGTGCAAAAAATAGCAAATAAACTCCTAGGGCTGACACGGCGACCCAAGAATAATGGGAAGGGCACCAATTAACTGCCCACGTGAGAGAAGTGTTGGAGTGCATCAAGCTCTGGTTACTACAAGGACCCATCAAAGCAGGTGTACCTATAGTTATTAAGTCTTCTGACCAGCAGGAGCCATTGGTAAATCCAGATGCCAGATCGAGATAACAAAAGCCACAATGAGCTGAAGATTCAATACATTCAGCACAAGTCCTAGAAACAAAATTATTAATGTAAAACATATTTATAGCAAAGAGGTTTTCTATTTTCCGCTTAGTTAAATTTCATTAAAATACATGTAAGAATAATAATAGCTTGGTAGCGGAAGCTAAGCAATGGATGAGTAGAGCCTTTAATATCGACCAAACAACTTTTGAGTACATTACACGGATGTATAATTATTAATGAAAGCTGTTTTGCAAGATATTACTATTTTTAGTTGAAAATTTGATCATTTTGATCATTGTGGGATAATTAAATTCAGATACAGGTTAAGATTTTCTGTTTGACTTACATTCTGTAGGAGTATAATGGACAATTATCATTAGCATATTAATTTACATTGTTCTTATAGATCTGCTTTAGTATACAACAAATATTTTATCTATTGTATTCAACTAAACCAAAAATAAAGTAAAGCGATGAGTATTATAAATTAGTTAGAAAAGTTTAACCATGCAACCAAAAACTATTTGCTAGTGTTGAATAAATATGCTTTCAAACATTTCTGACCTCAGTTTTAATATGGCATAATTTTGAAAAATAATGCTTTATCCAAAATTAAAAGATAAAATTCTTTACCACATGATGAAAGCAATAATTTAAGAATGAGTATTTTAGCATACAATAAAACATCTATTTTTATGGTTACCTTACACTTCAACATTTCAACTTTTGAGAGTTCAGATACATTCTTATTTACCATTAACTTAAATTTATTTTGAGCAGTAATTTATTATTTTTACTTAATTATGGATAAAGATCCTAGGTTAAATAAATAAGTTCCACAGTCAAATTTCATTAAATTCTAAAAATGAATGTGCTTTTGTATTGAGTGTGAGCCTGTTGTTTTATAACATCAGCACGGTGTCACACCAACGCTTAGTAACTAGCAGAGTGATTACAATCTCTCTTCTCTAAACTATTATAGGTCAATAATTGATCCAGTGGTTTCTAGTATAAATTTATCTGAGACTTATGGGAGAGCCATGTCAAATGGGTTATATGCCTTTTACTAAGCATGGATCCTTTAATACATTTTGGTTAAGTATGCCATAGTGGAACATAAACATGTTAGATGATATTTCATTGTTTCTTATTACTGGGCCAAGTGGTACAGTGTTTTAGCAAAAGTACAATAAGTCATCCCTATTTAAATTATAACAAAATATTTACCAATTAAATAGGTTTTGAATAATACTCATTTCTCAAGCACAGTTTTTTTCTGATTTATTTTAATTAAGAAATAAGTAAAAATGTAATTATTTAAAATTTTAGTTTGTTAATTGATTTTAAATAAAAGTATGCAAAAGGCATGCCTATCATTAATAAAAAAAATATTGGAATTATAATATTACCTTGCTAAACTGCAAGCATTGCTGTCTCCAGATTGAGAAATAACAGGCGAATCTAAATTCATCACCCAGAAGCCAAGGCCAAGGGTAATTAGGGAAACTACTACACCTGAAAGAGTATTAATAAAATATGATTAAGTTGTACAAACTAAAACTTTATAGAAATAAATATTATAAAGTGTTGATTTAAAACATGTTAATTCAATGTAATAATAATAGCTATATTTAGATTAGTTTAATTTTTAGTACCTTTCGTTTTTAAGAAACATTTTATTATTCAAGAAATAAGTTTTAGCCACTAAATTATTCTGTATACATGTCATATATCTCTTGAAATAATTGGTAAAACTAAATATGATTAATAGATTCACAAAAGACACATATGATTGATGTTTTTGATCTTCCTTAAGGTCACCATTCCAGAAAAATATGTATCATAAGTTTAACCAAAATTAATAATCAATGATCAATCAATAATTAATGAACAAACAGGTGTGTTAAGAAAGTTCCTAAAATTGGTGAAATAGTTAAGGTTTAATATCTAAAATACGATTTTGTTTAAGTCCAAGTTTTCTTAATATATATATATATAAAAAGTTCAATATGTTCCAAACAAAATTACCGACATTATTCCTTTTTAGATTTCTTAATTAATCCAATTGAAGCCAAAGAAAACCTTAAAAAAGTAGGTCCAAGTTTTATGTCCATTTCATCATAAGTCTTATCTAAATTTATTTTACAATACTAATTACAAAGTAATTATATTATCATCAAAACCATAAAAATCATCATAGAATACAAAACAAATTAAAATGATGATCATTCATGCAGTAAGTGAAAATTTGTCACCTATCTGAGGGGAAGAAATTAGAAATTGTAGCCGTAATGTTAATTGTTTGCAGTCCCAGGTGGTATTTTGTGATGAAAGAAATGTAATCAGAAACTTGTTTTTGATGAGTCTAGTCATTGGAGGAAAGACTGAAAATATGAATATCTATGAGAAAGCTATGAAAAGTTTATTAAAATACTGAGTGAGGTGAATTTGGTTCTGGTGGCCATAGTGAAGCCTCTTGTTGGTTATTTTTAGGCTTTGTGTATTATTATTATTATTTAGCACCGCGTCTTATTACCCGTTTGGGTTATACGCTTTAAGTACTAATTACGCTAATGGATTGGGAAGGTTGAATTAGAGAAAGTGAATCCATATTTGCGTGGAGGGAGAGTGGAAAACAATTTAGGAAAAACCACCCCCAGTTCACCCGACTGAGATTCAGACATCGATCTCCCAGTCCTCAGCAGTTGAGCTCAACACAACTAGCGCGTTAGCCAACTACGCCACCGAGATGGGTAGGCTTTGTGTAAAAATACGTCAAATAGTATTGCTATCACCGTTAAGACATACATCCAATTAGTTAACATTATGTAGTTCAAATTTAAAAAAATTAAAATTTATATTTTTATATGTATATTGATAAAAAATAAACTACCCCAAAAGAATAAGATTAGTAATAAGTATGTTACATGTATAGATTATGTGTGCATTTGAATCTGTGAAAAGCAATGATAAAAAAAATTACCTCCAAGTGACCACAGGGTGAGAGACCGTCTTCCAAGCTGATCCACTAATAAGAGACCAATAAAGGTACATAAAAAGTTTACACCTGCAGTAGCAGCAGACAGCCATATTGCAAGTGAATAATCTCTTATACCAGCCATTTGAATAATACTAGCACTATAATACCTGTAACAATATTAACTATTATGTAAACATATATTTCTTTACACCATCTTCACATTTACACTTGGGGAGTTGGGATGATTAATATAGAATTTAGAAGAAATGTACCCACATTTGGATGAAAAAGTAGGAAACCAATTAAGGAAAAAACACTTTAGTTCGCCCGGCCTGGTTTTGAAACCCAAACTCATCACCAGCAAACCAAACAAGATAAGACTAGCAACCTTTGTCCACGCACACTGGTGAGAGTTGCACAAAATTATTCATGGGAATTTGCTTTGATGGTAGAGCAATGTGTCAATTTGATGCAATAATGAGGAGATAAAAATAAAATGCCAATTGAAATCTTTGTTATAGAAGATGGGCTCTTCATGGCTTTAGGAAGTTATGTAGGACCAAAACATTAAGAAAAAATAAGTTTTGTGATAAGATATTTATTACAATTATATATATGTTAGAAGTAGTCCATATTTATTACAATGATACATATCTATTTGAAATAGTCCAAAGCTAAGAGTCTGTTATGGTAATGCTTTGGTTGTATGTAAGGATCAAGTAGGGACATTTGCTGGCTTGTGATTCTATATGCCATATGTGGCAAGTCCTCATAAATTTGTATTATTATGTGGGTTATTGGAATTCAAGAAGTATAATTTGGTACCTTATGGGGTTGTTGCACAAAAGTGAAATTATATTTGGAGAGGGTTTAAGACTTTGTATGCCTAACCAATATATGATATCTTTGATATTAGTTTTAATTAAAAAACTAATTAGTATTGTTCAAAACTTTGAAAAGTAAAAGGCTTTGAATTTGAGATGCATAAAGTTCTTTCACATCTTTGAATACACTAAATGTCCAACGAATGCAAGAAACTTGATAAAATAGGTATATAGTATGTTTAATTTTGTAGCATTTCTACAAATTTCACTTTGCCTTCAACATTTTTCCTTGACTTAATTTAAAAAGAAAAATGTTTTGCGAACATTTAAATCTTGAATTTAATACACCTCTAACAATATGTCAATTAATATGAACAATATAAAAATTGGGTATTAGGAAACTGCCAACTAGGCATTACTTTACTATTTCTACACAATAAAACATACATGACTGTGTTGATGCCTGATAGTTGCTGAATGGATTGTAAAAAGCAGCCAAGGAAAAGTGCACGTCTCGTATAAGAAGTGTTGAAAACTTGCATGAATACAGAATGTTTTGCGCCTGATGATTCATAATTCATCACTTCAGCCTCTTGCATCATACATGTTGATTTAATTTGGTCAAGTTCCTCTTCAATGCAGACTCCCTCTCCCCGAATGGTACACAATACATTTCTAGCTTGTTCGTACCTTTAAAAAACAAATATTACAACTCTTTTTTATATAATTAATCATTGTAGCAAGTAAGCGTTATAGGCTTATGCACACTATTCAATATGTGGAGGTTTTTACTGCAAAAGGTTCAATGTATTGAAACACTAAAACATGAATCAACAAACTGTTGTTTCCCTTGGCCCAAGAGTACTACCTCTTTCATAATAAATTTGATCAACATATATATTCTTAATGTAGAAGATAAATGTGTACAAAACAAAAAATAAATGCTTCAGTCCACTTAAGTGTTTAAGAATGACAGGATTTAAAATATGTAGCAGTTGATAGCCAAGAGCACTATCATTGCTTGAAAAAATTTCAAATATTTAGTAACTAACAGCAAAAATTACTAGCATTGATTAGGTTATTTAAAGAATTTAATATATAGTAAGGGATTATTGCGTCAATAAATCAGCTACCAAAGACCCACTTCGGTGGCTCCATGGTCTAAGGCGCAACTCTCACAAAAGACTGACTGCCGATGACGGCGAGATTGGGGTTTGATCCCAGTTGGTTGCACTGAGGGTGATTTTACATTAATGGGTTCCACTCTCCCTCCATGCAAATTCGAGTGCACTTCCTCTAAATTCCCCCTTAATCATCTCTAAACCACTAGATTAATTAGTAGATAGGTGTGTAGCCCACACAGGTAGTAAGACATGGTGCTAAATAATAATAATACTTAGAACCATGTCTTACTAGCCGTTCGGGTTGTACACTTCGTGGTGGTAAAGAAGACAAGTAAATTTTAGAAATGCAACAAGGAAGAGGGCTAGGAGTGTAATGATGTGACTGAAAATAACAGATAAGATAATAGAAATAGTAGTAAAGAATAAATACAATATTTATTAGTTTTGAGGATGGTTATATTTATAGAAAGTGTACCAGCATTTGTATGTAGTGATATTGGAAAACAGTTTTGGAAAAACCACTTTTGGTATATCCGATCAAGATTCAAACCTTGATCTTCCCGTCATTGGCAGTCTAGTCTATTGAAAGAGTCGTACCTTAGACCATAAGGCCACCGATATGGGAGATAAAAAATAATTATGTGAAATATTAAACTTAGTGGAGTCAATCAAGATTAGGCCTTTGAACACCTGGTGTGTGGCGACCTTTGGGATGGTTTTGTTTATGCTTAACCATAGATAAAAACATTTATAACCAAGATCATTTAAGTCATCATAGAAATTAAAATAAATATATAAAAACTAGAAAAGAGGACTTCTATTAGTTGTTAAAAGTGAGATTAGTGAACTGTTATGTACAATAACTGTACAAGCTTTGGCTTTCTCCATACAAATAATTAAGTACATTTTCAAACCGTTTTCAAACAATTTTAAATTTTAACTCACTTCTTTTTTGATATCAGCCACCTTGGAGTTTCTGGCATTCCAAGAAAACCAAAAAATTGAATAAAAGCCGGCACAGCCGCCAGACCAAGCATATACCTGTAAAAATAAGATATATGAGGATTTAAACTAGAAATAAAAAATCTCGCCACTAACCCGAATAAAAACTTCATATTGTTGATGGAAACAAAATGTACCTAATCAATCTGAATTAAAATAATTCCTATAGTCAGTTCACATTAAAATTAACAAAAATATGCTAAAATATATTTAAAATATAATATAAAACAATATTTCTTTAGTTAAAAAAACACAAATTCATTGGTATTTTTTAATCATAACAGTTCTATAAACACTAGTTAAAACAAAATTATATGAGTGGATGAAAATTAGAAGAGAACAACAAATATCCAATAAGAATATAATTATATAACAGAGTTATAGTGTGATATTATTAAGCTATTAGATAACAACTATGGGGTGGGGGGTAGTACAAAGGGGTTATTTTAAATAATTACAATCAGGTCCTAAAATTAAATATTGTTGCTAAGAGTCAAAACATCAGATCTAAAATCCTTTCCAAAATAAAGTTTTCTACTGTTAGGTTACAAGAAGAAAAAAAGTATTTATTTTAAAGTTAAACCTTTGAATAGCATCATATATTTATTTGGTAGTATGAGCAAATTGGTGCTTGTAGCGTTGCTGAAAATAATATTAATTATGTTTACATGTCTTGGTAAGACCATTAACAATAATTCAAGTCCAAAATATTAGGTTAGGGTAAATTATGGTAAATCAAATAAACTTAACCTAATCTTTGATAGGATTTTGGTAAGAAGAAACTTTTATAAAACACTATTTTTTTTCCGTCAACAATAATAGCAATTTATTATATTATTGATGTTATTTTATAGGAAGTGACAATATCTATCAAAAGTAACAGAGGCACTAGCATAATATGACTTATGAATACGTGAAAGTAGTTCTAGTAGCTTTTCTAGATGTCCGATTAGGTTCTTCTTATAAAAACTGGAGTGATGATTTTAGTTTGTTCACTATGAACTTGTAGGCAATTTCAAATTTAAAAATCAGTTGTTTTAAATTTTATGTTGTGGTACTACCTTTAAAATGACCAAATAAACATCTACCTTTTAATGTGTTTAAGTTAGGGGTGCACTAGATTGACATTTTTAATTAAGTTCAAGATCAATAAATAATCTAATTCGAATGAGATCTAGAACAACAGGACAATTCAAATCATTAGTTTTGAGAATTTAAATATTAATTTTCTGTAGTATTCTTATATTTCTTTTCAATTAAGGTAGACACATTGAAGTATCAAAGTTGGATTTATATAATTGCATGAAACAATGGCAGGTTTGTGTTTATATACGAATAATTTGCTCTAGTATAAGAGAACATGAAAGCCTTAGCTTTGCCAATAAAGCTGTATTATTGTTATATTATATGTACAATTATTAGTAATAAATAATAAAAGAGCAATTTAAAATAGCTTAGTTTCAGGCGTGGCTTTAAGAGCAAGTTAAAAAAAAATTAGCACTAAAATTAGCGCTTATTTACTAATTATGCCAATGGTTTTAGGGAATAGGAAGGTTATATTTAAAGGAAGTGTACCTGCATTTGGGTGGGGGAGAGTGGAAAACAATTTAGGGAAAACCACCCTCAGTACACCCGACCAAAATTTGAAACTTGATCTCCCGGTCATCGTCAGTCTAGTCTAACACAAGAGTAGTGTGTTAGACCATGCGGCCACCGAAGCGGGTCAAGTTTTCTTCCAATGCAGTTTTGTCTACAAATGCAATGCATGTGCTGAATGAACTAATTATTCATGTTTAAGTATTATAGGTATATTTTTTAAATTATCAAACTATTTAACATACCGCCAACCATCCGGAACATTGCTGAACAAACCACACACTACTGAGGCTACAAACTGTCCAGCAGTTATGAATATGTTATTGATTGTAACAAGGCGACCTCTATCTTCAGGTAGAGCACTTTCAGCAATATAGACTGGAACAACCATGCTCACAACACCTAAAATAACGGTGAGAAAACAAATTACAAGTATACTACATTAATGATCAATGACTAATGGAAAGTCTAAGTTTCTGTAAAAAAAACTGCCTAGAGCAACACAGCACTCAAAAAAGTAAATGTTAAGAAAACACTAACTATTAAAAAAGAAAATTGTAATTAATACAAAAGGGATAAAAAGTACATGTATGTATTTTTTTTAAAGAATAAAGAAAAATTAAATTAAAGCAGCAGAGAAAGAAAGAAATCCACAGATAAAAAATTATAGAGAAAAGAATAAAGAAACATAATTGAGAAAAAATGTAAAGAGAGATAATAGAGAAATAAAGAGAAAATAAGTATGGGGGTGAAATGATAAAGAGAGAGGGGAAAAAATAAAGATGAGAGAAGACGAGATAATTAGAGTGTGTGTGTGTGTGTGTGTGTAAGCTAATAAAAGAGGCAATAAGAGTGGATAGAGAGTAAAGAGAGATAAAAGACATAGCAAGAAAGCAATATAGCTACTATATAAAACAGTATGTCTAATAGCCATGCCAGTGTCAAGTTTGTCGAGGTGTGATGCTTCCAAAGAAAAGAGACTTTGGTATGGATTCTGACAGTCAAAATTTTCCTATTTGAGTCAAAACTTACCTATTGGAACCAAAGAAGTATTACAAGTTTTATTTAAAGACATCAATATATATGCATAAAAAAAAAGGGGCCGTGTATAAAAAATGAAATTTGTTCAATTGTTTAGAAACATAAACTATAGTTTCAAACAAAGTGTTAAACATATAATAAACATTTATATGCACATTTATGCAGCGTTTGCTATTAGACCTCTCCCCAAATTAATGATTAATGATCCTAAGACTTATCACCATGTCTTACTACCTATTCAGGTTGTATTTAATGGGGTAGGGATGAGGAAGGACGCATTTTAGAGGTCATATACCCATATTTGCATGGAAGGAGAGTGGGAAACAATTTAGGAAAAAATACTCTCAATATATCTGACCTAGATTTGATCCCCAATATCCCCGTCATCAGTCCAGTATATTACGAGAGTGATTACCTTGGACTATTCAGACACTGAAGCAAGTCCTAACACTTTAATTTAAAGATGAGCTAAAATGACACACAGTGTAAAAATGTCAAGGCTACATTAATAATTAATGTTTCAGAAAGACAAGTACATATGTGTGGTATTTTAAATACAGGATGTAGCCAATAGTGGCCAATAAAATTCCTCTCACATACATCAAACCGTAAGACATCTATATTGTGTTTGACTAATATGGCTGGTCATGTAACGAACCACCCATATGGCTGGACAGAAAATAATGATTGACCAAAGTGGTTATGACACAGCATGTATAATGTATTACTAATATTGTGAGAAACTTTTGCATGGTTGATATTTCTGATCATGATTCAGAGGTACAGAGTTCAATACCCAGTTAATATGTACAAATATTTAGCAGCATTGAACAAAAATGATATTTACTTAATTCCCAAAATATGGTTTAATTACTCAAAGTGGTTATGCAGGGAAACGTACGTGCAATGAATTAAAACTATATTTGACTATGTACATATCTTTTTTGTACTCCAAGTCTTAATACCTGTTTTGACTATCCACATAATTATACTAATCAATTAGGAATTAGTAAGGTAGGATTCAGAAGAAATATACACAAATTTGAAAAATGGGAGACTAAAGGAAAAACACCTTACGTACACTCGACCGGAAATCTAACGCCGATATCCTCAACATCAACAGTCCGGTTTATTATGAGTGTGACACCTTGGTTTAGACCATTTGACCACTAAAGTGGGTATTAATATATTAAACGTTATGTACATTCCCTAAACAGAGTATTAAAAAAGTTAAATAGTTTCTTGTGGTTAAAACAAAAATAATGATAGGAAACATCTAACAACCAAATCCCAGATCATTAATTTATCATTTAATGTAAAGAGACCCGCCTCGGTGGCGTAGTTGGCTAACGCGCTTGTCGTGTTTAGTTCGACTGCTGAGGACGGGGAGATCGAGTTTCGAATCTCGGTCGGGTGAACTGGGAGTGATTTTTCCTAAATGGTTTTCCACTCTCCCTCCACGCAAATGCGGGTTCACTTCCTCTAATTCAACCTTCCCAATTCCTAAATCCATTACCGTAATTAGTACTTAAAGTGTATAACCCAAATGGGTAGTAAGACGCGGTGCTAAATATTATTATTATTATTATTATTATTATTAATCTAAACAAAATCAGAAATGAAGGAAAAAATCCTAGTTATTGGGATCGTTAAACACTTATGCTTACAATATTTTCTGAAATTCAAATTTTAATTAGGGATTTGATGGCAAAATGAAGTTTCGGATTTGAAAAAAGGTAGTCCAACCCATCTTTCATACACGTGCATACACACACACACACACACATTATATTTTTTGAATGACCTAGACTACCATCGACCTCGGTGGTCTTGGGGTAAAGTGCTTGCCTCAGGACCCGATGTTTGTAGGTTTGTAGGAAGTTATGGTAGATCTATTGGTAGATAAGAAGGCCTACAGGGTCGCATTTCAGGTGGTGAAATGTCGAACCGATGCAAGTTATGATGGCATATTAGGCCTAGACTTCCTGATATAAGACTTAGCAATAATAGATTTATCATAAGAAGATAAGAATTATATGCATAGCCAAAAGGGAGTAAACAACCCTGTCTGAGCTATGCAGAATATTCGGTCCTAATAGTCTTAACTGTTGCTGAGCGTCTGTGCCCAGGCACTAGGAAAGTTCTAAGAGTTGTGATGGAAGTACGAAGAAATTTGGAGGTTTGAGTGGCTGGAGGATAGGTAGAAAGCCTATCTGGTAGCATTTCAAAAGGGAAATCGCGGGACTTATTCAAGTATTGTGCAGTGTAAACACAAGATTTTCCAGGGATACCCGGAAGGTAGAAATGGTATAGGGGTTGAATATCCAGGAACCACAAAATAGCTGAGTTGCATCTGACAAGTGAAAGTGACATAATAGAAGAGAAAGATAAGACAGTCTTGGAGGGGAACATGCGGGGAGCAAACCGAAAACTCGCAGTTCCAGGGAAAGCCATAAGAAGGTCAAAAAACGAGGGTAGAAAAACCATCTGTAAGTGTGTCAAGAGAATTGTTAGGGAAGATATTATTTTCAGTGAAAAAGAAAAACGTTGGACTGCTACACCACAAGAAGAAAATTTGGTAATTTTAGGAGAAGAACAAGCTATTTTTGGGAACCAAGCATAAAACCACTGATGACTAGAATCAAACTTAGGTTCGAGTAGAAGTGTTAAGCTCATGACGTTAGTAATTGACTAGGGACGTATGAGAAAAATACCAAGGAATTACACGACTCCAGCTAAACTGTTAAGGAGGGTTCACATTTCGTCCACACTGAAGAAGAGGAAGAACGGACTGAACTACAAGGACAAACTAAGAAGACTAATCACACAAACAACACAATAAGACAATACAACCAACTACATATCAAGTCAGGGATTGGTTCTATTTGGCGAAGACAAATGTGAGGAAGAACCCGGTTAGGAAATTTATTTTACTGCCAACTTGGGCTAGCCCCAATAATTTATGATAATTCAAGAACAAAGGACGATTTAAGATAATTCTAAACAAATGCATCATTTTTAACCTGGACGAGTATAGAGAAATGACAATGTGGAAAACAATCTTAAGTGCACTCGGCTGAAAAGAGTATCAAATTCTGGCCCCTTTAAGTTGAGAATAAACACAACAGTTGAGTTTGCTGGGACAGACCTTTCAGTGGATAGCCTTAGTGATAACAAATTAATTTTTATCATAGAGTTTCAAGGCAATCTCGCCGTTTATAAAAAGTATGTTTTCAAGACAGGGATAAGTGGCGTAAGTGCGACAAAGAACTTTTGAGTTACTAATGCCATATAGCAAGTAAGTAACTGAGTAATATATAGTATGATGGAGTAAATAGCAAAGCTTTTATAGTTGATAATTATGGTTATAGCCGCATCTAAAGATCATATCATTTAGGCCTGAATTTAAAAATGACACCTGAACACAGGAATTGAACCCGGGAATTTTCGCTTAGTACGCCAATGCTCTAATCTTTAGATTAAAAAATGACACCTGGACACGAGAATAGAGCTCGGCAATTTTATCTTAGTTAGCCAATGATCTAAACTGTGATTATCAAATATAATAGATTTGCTGTTCAATCCATCATGATATGCACATTCATTCAACTATAATTTGTACTAATGGCAGCAAAAAGCCAACTACAAGCTAGATGGTGGCTGCATTATCTGAAAGCTCACGATCTTAATTGATCACACATATTTAACTGACAATTTCTACATATCAATCACAGATTCTGCTTTAAAATATGGGTAAAGAATGACCCAGGGCACGGGACAATTCCTGAATAGCTTAGTAGTTAGAGCATTGGCATACTGATCCAAATGTCCCGGGTTCAATTCTCATGTCCACATGTCATTTTTCATGGTGTCTACTCAACTTGACCAATGAAATCCCCGACCTTTTCCCTGATTTCCCTTGATCATTTCCTAAAATTCCCGACTAAAAAAAGTATATCACATCCTTATAACTCCCCCCCCCCCTTTTCGTTTTTCTATTAATCTTTTTTATAAATAATAATAAGCTGTAAAATTTGAATATTTTTTTAAAATTTGTATTAAAATTGTTTACAAAGAATTAAAAATATATTACATAGCTACAAACAAAAAAATGACATAATTTAGCGATTTAATGATTATTATATATCATTTTCCCGGATTTTTATTGTGATTTACCTAATTCCCGACTTATTCCCGTTTTTTCCCAATCACTTCAAATTCCCGGTTAATTCCCGTTTTCCCTGATTTTCCCGGATGGTAGACACCCTGTTTTTCAATCTAAAGAATATAATATAAAGTTTGTTCAACTTACCTATTCCAATCCCCACAATGATTCGCCCAGCAAGAAGAGCTTCTTTATTACTAGCCAAGCCCATGACTATTGAGCCTGCAGTAAAGACAAAACTTGCGAACAAGACAACAGGCTTTCTACCGATTTTGTCTGAAACAAATAAATAAATGGAAATAAATGTGAGAGGTGTGTTTGAAGTTTTTTTACCCAGGGATGCTTTTACTGACCGCCCAGCTAAAATCAATGTTTGTTGCAAAAATCATAAAATATTGGTGTGAAGCTCATCCAAATTATGTACATTTGTAAGATATAATTTAGAAGAAATACATTCCCATTCGATCAAAACAATAATATTGTAACGTATTGAATGCAGAAGAAGACATATGATTCCTGTCGTCTTCTACGAGTATTAAGGCCAGATATTAAAGAGATGTGCAATAATTGTGTTAAACAATGCCACTAATCTCAAAAATAGATGTTTTAGAATAAATAAAACATAGGTTGTGTTTAAAAATAAAGATTTTATATATTTATAAAGTTAATAGTAATTTAAAATAATTAGTAAATACATATTTATTAAATTCCTCAAAGTCTTAAATTCTAACACCGTTAACATCGACAGATATGACACGCTCAATGAAACTCTTTTTAGGGCTGCACGGCGTTTATTTTTAAGGGTTTTAAGAGTCCCAGAGATTAAAAAGTTTGAGAAACATTGGCCTAAGCAAAGAGTGATGCTGGGAAAACGTTACATGGAGCACACTAAGAAGGCCATGATGAGTGTGGCTGTTGTGTATGTTCCCAAGAGAAAAACATATAAGCATATATACTTTAAGGCTTCAGAGGTTAATTCTGTTTGTTACACAACAAACAAATAGCGTTCTGCTAGCTATTGTCAAAAAATGTATATAGCTATTTTGGAAAGTAGCACACAATTATTATTTTTACAAAAGGCATTAGACCACATTAATTATATGAACTTGTGTAAATCATTTTAGAAAACATTCTAAAGATTGGTTAAGTAAGGAGTAATGAAATTTTGTAGTTAAGACTTCGAACTATAAAGCTAAGATTACAAATGTGGTAGGTCATATAATAAAATAAGTTAAACACCAAAACAATATTATTAAAATAAGAATATACTATCAAAGTATTAGAGAAACCATAAGCTTAGTATGAATTTGCTAAAATATAAGTTAAAATATTTTCATTAAAAGAAAAAAGAAAAAGATAAAGTCATATATTATCCTTCATCATTAAAACATTCATATATCACATAATATTTATAATAATATATTAGCGAAAAGGTCCCTGGATAAAACATGTAAAGCTTTACTAATAGCAAAGTTAATTGAATAACCTTTTTGTACCCATGAAGTTTTATGTTTGTTCACTGAAAACCTATTTTAGGTTAATGTTGATAAAATGAGAATACAGTGCAGTGTAATGCCACTAATGTGTTGACAATGTAATGAAGAATACAAGAGAGTGAAGCAGTGATTACTTATACCCATATTTAAGTGATTTATGGCACTAGAATAAATTAGTTGGGCAGAAATTCCTAAATACTAGATTTTTAACATTCCTGGTAGGAGAACAGGGGAGGAGGAAAATACAAATGACAAGACAATTTGTAATGTGATCTCCTTATTAATTAAAAAAAAAAGAATTGTTTTGAGGTATTTTTAGCATGGTGTCTTACTACCCGTTTAGGTTATACTCTTATGTAGGCCTACTATTAATAATTAGATTAAATAAACATTACCTGCTTCGGTGGCTGCTTGGTCTGAGGATTAGTTTGGGCATGTTGAGATGTAGCTCAAGTGATGAAGCAAGTATATGAAGGTAGAGTGTGTGGATCAAAAGGAAGGGGTAGGCCATGTAAGAGGTGGATAAATGTATACAAATGTATGATAAAGAGAAACATTAAGAGTTTTGAGAATAAAATAGCATGTATGACTTTGCGTATGGATGTTGTTGAAGCAAAAGGAGTATGCAAGGATAGGGAAGTGTGGAGAAAGTTAGTTAAGGTGGATTAAGTAAGGAGTTGTTGTTTGTTTTAGCTATATGCACAGATTCTTGCCTACCTCGTAAGGGAATGGTGTGATAAGGTATGTATTTTTTTTCAGCCCTGATAGAGGATAGCAAATAGTGAACAAGAGGTTTAAACACATTATTTTAGAGTGAAATTCATGACCAGTATAGTGCACTATTTATAAAGTTGATTTAACTTTAACTTCTTATGTGTTGACCATGGACTTGAGTGCAGACAGTCCTTGTATCAGCCAATGAGAATGTGAGGAGAACCTCTAGACAATTAAACAACAGTATACACAGCAGACGGAAATTATCTTCTGTTCATGTTTAAAATAGCTTGTGTCAGCCATACTTGTTTTGTTTGTAATTCAAGAATGTTCTTTGTTTCAGCGTCAAAGATTGATTTTAAATATGAATGAAAATAAAGGAGATATACATCGCCGCCTCCCTTTCCTTGGGTCTAATCTGTCAGGATAGCTTGCAGGGAAGGGTAGGGAAGGTGGAAAAATAGATGGTTGAGTTCAAAATCATACTGATGGCACCCGCCTCGGTGGCGTAGTTGGCTAACACGCTTGTCGTGTTGAGCTCGACTGCTGAGGACGGGGAGATCGAGGTTCGAATCTCGGTTGGGTGAACTGGGGGTGGTTTTTCCTAAATGGTTTTCCACTCTCCCTCCACGCAAATGTGGGTTCCCTTCCTCTAATTCAACCTTCCCAATTCCTAAATCCATTAAAGTAATTAGTATTTAAAGCATATACCGAACGGGTAGTAAGACGCGGTGCTAAATATTTTTATTATTATACTGATGGCTTTGTTTTCGGGTTTATTAGTAGCACTAAGAGTTAATACAAAAATGTCATGTTAAAAGGTGTTACAAAAAGATATAACTTTGACGTACATGCGCTTGTGAGAGAACTGACTTAGTGAGAAATACTTAACTACTGGCTCGACCGACACCACTTGCAACCCCCCATACAGACCCAAACCCGGTACCCTGGGCACAACGGTTGCCCTCTAGCACACGTACCCAGTGACCCGCTATTCTAATCTGTATGGTCCCAATGATGGGTAAAGTGATTGCCTCTGAGTAGATCTTAATGTATCTGCCACGATAGTTCAATTAGGGCCAGTTGACGGGAACATTGAGGAAAAGATGTTATGAGTTGTCAGTGCTCTTTTCTATTGTTTACTAACTCATCACAACAAGTTAGCTAGGCCAGTTCTTTCAGTCACTTAGTTTCAACACTGTTATGTTAGTTTTAAATAAACATTCCAATCTAGGGCAGGGGTATTACAAATACAATATTTTTGATTCTGTTATTGATAAGTAGGTTTACCATAATATTCATGACAATAATAAAATCATAACTATATAAAAAACAAATTTGATTTAATAATACAGGCACTAGTTAAATTAGGTTAATTTTATGTTTCAAAAGATCATGTTTATTGAACTTTATTACCCGCCTCGGTGGCGTAGTTGGCTAACACGCTTGTCGTGTTGAGCTCGACCGCTGAGGACGGGGAGATCGAGCTTCGAATCTCGGTCGGGTGAACTGGGGGTGCTTTTTCCTAAATGGTTTTCCACTCTCCCTCCACGCAATTGCGGGTTCACTTCCTCTAATTCAACCTTCCCAGTTCCTAATCCATTAGCGTAATTAGTACTTAATGCGTATAACCCGAACGGGTAGTAAGATGTGGTGCTAAATATTATAAATATTGAACTTTATTGTTCGAGTAAACCCTTAAAGCACCGATTTCCAATCTTTTGCAGGGTTTGAATCCACTTTTCGTGTTTGAGACCATCACAACCCCTTCATAACCTACAAGCATTCATATCTTAATTTGTAAATTATTATTATTATTAATTTCAGTGAATCTTACTACCTGCTCAGGATATCCTCATTTAATTACACTTGTGAGGTAGGTATAAATATCAGAGTAAATTTACCTTTATTTGCATGGAGGGAGCAGGGGGATACTGTTTTGGAAATACCAAACAAACTTTACATTAAGCCCACATGATTCTTTTAATGATAATTAAACGTATTTATCATAACCAGGGCCCAGGTTTTTATAACATGTCATATTTTTTTTGGTACATCACAGACAATGCTCATGTGTACATACATTTGTTTAATGATCCCCTTGTGAAAACATTTGTTATAGGTCCTTTTTTTGGTTCTTTTTTGACATTATGGATTTTTAGGTCATATTTTCTTGGTTTGCTTCCTTTATAGATACTTTTTTGTTGAATAAGTATATTTTTTAATAATATTGATATTTTATAAATGTAAAAATACTCAACCCACAGTTGTCGAAATGAGAAGATTATGCCGGGCATGAACTTTGTATCGTCTTTGCTTGTAAGTTTGTAAAATACACATTCCCAATGAAACTGCAACTAGGCTAGAGAGGGTTGAGTTCAGAAGGGGTAGTTATTACTCCTGAAGCAAATATTTGTAAATCATTGTTATATTTACTAGAATGCCAGAGTTTAGTTGTTAAAGGCTTTTCATTGCATTCATAATTTTTAGTTATGTGCATTCATTACAAGATTTTTATTACATTTTAAGGTCTTTTTTTTTTTTGTAGATTTAAAGTAATTTTTCAGAATTTTTATGTCATTTTATAGGTCATCAAAGTTCAAGCCCTGATAATGACTATAAAAATGCAGCTAAGGTGTCTGAAAAGAGAATCAATGAGCACGGCGGGTATTTTGGAACTTACGGTAGCAGCGCCCCTCGCCTGAACACGAGACTGCTACAGCAAACTAAATCGGCAAGCAACTGTCAGAGATGAGTAACCAAAAGGAACCTACATAATAACATAATGGTTTTTATCATTTTAACTGCTTATATTTCTATTTGAATTGTACCGTTGCTGTGGTACAACACATCAACAACCCCCGCGTCACAAAAGTATGTTTCATGACTTACCCTATTATTATTACTATTAATACCGCGTCTTACTACCCGTTTGGGTTATACGCGCTTACACTAATGTGTAAAGGTAGGGTGATTGTGAGATGAAATGGAGGATCTATAGTTTAACATGGGATCCGAACCACGGTGGAGGCCTGGCATTCAGGTAAATCTGTGCCGGGACCGAGGATTGAACCCCAAACCCCAGCACAGAAGTCCAACACCTTATCCCTAGACCACCAGGTCACCTTTTTGACTTACGCTATTCAAGCAGACGATGTGCCCGTTAAATTGACAACAAACCGCATCACTACTACCAAGTGGTCAACTATATTTGAACTGTGTGCCACGAGGTTACTCTCAAACACCCCGTTCCCCCCACTTTGCCTGAATGTTGTGCTCAGAGTATAAACTGTATAGGTATGGCTACCAAGGGGAAGAAAGTGACGGTTGTTCCCACTATCCCCCCCTTCATGAAACCACAAACTATAGACATAGAGTGTATGCGTCAGAGTGTTTGGTGCTCATAATTAATTACTGATGATCATATTGTGAACGTTATTATTATTATTATTATTATTATTATTAGCACCGCGTCTTACTACCTGTTCGGGTTATACACATGTGATTAGTAGAGTATGTATGCTTAGGTGCAGAACTATATGGTATTTACCCTAATATTATGATGAACAATTTTAGGAGTTTAATGTTGTTAGTGAGATGTTCAATATTAGTTTAGAATATAAATAGGTTTTGATTCATTTATGTTTTGATACATGTGAGGGCTTTCCCACCTCATGGGTATTATGCATGATAGGTCAGGTTACTGGTTAGATTATGATGTATTGTTATGTGCAGAGTTATGTTACTTCTGGTAACCGATGCTAATATTTTTTGTACGAGAGTATAACTATGATAGTTATCCGCTCGTTGGACTATTATTTACCGTTAATGTCATTCTGAGGATGGGGGCCATATTATTTAAATTGTTCACTCCTTCTATTGTGAGTTGTTCACAATGGTCGAAATAGACTATGTTAACATTTTTCTTGATATTGTAATAAACCGACTTTACTTTTCCTGGTACAAGTATGTCTATTTTATATTAGGTCATCTGATTATGATACTTGGGTTCAACTCATGAGTTTGTCAAATGAGAATTCCATGCTGATTGCTATCTTTGTAATCCTATTGCACCTTGCTCATTACTCTAGCTTACATGTTAGTAAGTTCGGGTAACCGAGGAGCATGGTTGAAGAATTGATTACGTAATCATTAAAATCACGGTACTTTAAAGAGTAAATATATCCAACAACAACAAAAAGCATTGTGACCCCACTCAAAGCATGCCATAACCCCAGGTTAGAAACCACTGTAGTAGAGGGCTAGGTCAATGTCTGAGAGTAAAAAAAAAATCAATAAACTCAAGACCTTAATCATTATGTTTTGTTTTAAATGGTTGTATTTTTATTAGGAACTGCGCACTATATGTTATTCTGTGCAAACTTTCTGCAGTTCATTGCCCTTACCAAATTTGGGCATTAGGTACTAATTACACTAATGAGTTAAAGCTTAGAAATGTTTAATCTAGAGGAACTATAAACGCATTTGTGATGTGGAAGAGTGGGAAAACGTTTAGGAAAAACCGCCCTCTCGTCATCAGCAGTCTTGTCTATTGCGAAAGTGACACCTTAGACCATATGGCCACCGAAGCGGGTTATTCACCCCTCATTGACATCAGTACCAAAGAGAGTCCTAGGCCCTGAACTAGTCCCACCTGCCACTAATATCTTAGAATTGGAAGTTGATTGAGGGCAACGATGAACTTAATTCTGATGAGTTTTAAGTTAGATTTATTTAATCGCTTCATAAATTTCAGTTCCGATTGATTTGGGTACAGCCAACCATCAAATTAAAGAAGACACAAGCCTAATCATTACTCCCGCGTGTGCCCACCAACAGATTTTATATAATCACCAAATATTGATATAATATCAAACAGAAGGTACATAAAAATACAAATCTTTTATCAAGTAAACACTTAGTTGTAAAGTCCGTTCACCATAGGAATTGTTTTCTGAAAGGCCTTTTTCCCTACCAGACATCTATTATAGTAGGATATTGGTAGGAAAAAAGACCTTTCAGAGAGTAATTCCTACCGTGAATGGAGTATACAATGAAGTGAACAGTAACAGATCATAAGTTCATAAGCCCAGCGGTAAAGCATGCCATTCACCTGGTCTAGGTTACTCATCTTCCCACCATGTTCTGACGAGAGGAAACACATCCTTCCTGATCAAGAATTCAATTACTAGTCGGTTCTCGCAACAAGAAAACGTCGAACCCCTAGACCCAACTGAAACCTTATGTGCAGTCAGCCGCGCATGAACAAGAGGTCACACAGCGGGTTGCCTAAACATCGCCAGTGAGGGCAGGAAAAAAGAGACTCTTCAAGTACAAAACTGTTAAAGGTGTAACGGAAGCCATACTCAGACACAGCTCACTATACACTATTAGTTATGTGCTATGCAAGAATATAAGCCCAGCCTTAATTAAGTCTTTAGACTTGCTTACTATGAGTTTCTAAGCATTTTTTGAACAGTACCCAATTTACAATCTAATAGTAGTCTGTACAAATGTCTATGTTTTGATACACACATAATTACTTAATTTAAAACTGTAAGTCGGTGGTCATTTAAGATTAAGAATCAAATAGCTGAAGCTATTATTATGCTTTTTAGTGAGGAAGTCTCCATCTAGATGTCATATTCTGAAAATTAAAAAATGACACCTGGACACGGGAATCGAACCCGGGACCTTTGGCTTAGTATGTCAACGCTCTAACCACTGAGCTATCGAGGTGTCATTTTTCAATTTTCAGAATATGATATCTAGATGGAGACTTCCTCACTAAAAAGCATAATAATATCTTCGGCTATTTGATTCTTAAATATACAATCCCTTACTATTACAATAATTGTACAAATGGCAGCAATAAGCCAACTCCGAGTCGAAGGTGGCTGCGTTATCTGATAGCTCGTGATCTTAATAAAATCACACATTTGTAGCTGACGATTTCCGCACATCCATCATAGACTCTGCCTTAAAATATGAGTGAAGAATGACCCTGGGCATGGGACGATTCCTGGATAGCTCAGTGGTTAGAGCATTGACGTACTAAGCCTAAAGTCCCGGGTTCGATTCCCGTGTTCAGGTGTCATTTTTCAATTTTCAAAATATTTAAGATTAAGTTTAGAGCAGTGAAACAGTGAAAGTATTTTTATAAATGATTTGTTAGCACTACGTCCTACTACCCATTCGGGTTATAAGCTTATGTACTAATTACACTAATGGTTTTAGGGATTAGGAAGGTTATACTAAGAGAAAGTGTACCCGCATTTGAATGGAGGGATTTTGGAAAAACCACCCTTAGTATACCCAACACAGATTCAACCCTCAATCTCCCCGACACAAACCGTTTAGTATACTGCGAGAGTAGCACCCTAGACTATGCGGCCACTGAAACGAGTTTTTAAATATTGATATATTTTAAATGTAGGCCTACTAGGAAAAAACATATTTAACATTATTCATATTCCTTGAGTTATTGATCATAATATTGCTTTTCTATTACTTAACGATCTAAATGTTGATAAATGTAATGCTCAGGGATATCACTAGCATATATCGAAGTTATTTAAGAAATAAACAAGGTACGGTAGTCACTTTTAAGTTTAGCCACTAAATGATGACAACTATTTCATAACATCTCTTTTGAGTGTCCACATGAGCGGAATCAAGTGATAGAACAATCACAGGAAGTTGTGAAATCAATACAAAGAAAAAAAAGAGTAATTAAAAGAAAACAGTGGAAAAGTATGATAGAAAGAAAATGAAAGATTGAAATAAAAAGCAAGAAAAATAAAGAATGTAAGTGAGAATAAGTGTATTTAAGAGAATGAACACAAGATAATGAGCGAGAACAAGTGATGTGAATAATATGAGAGTGGGCTAAAGGACCAATGAGTGTGAGAATAATAAAAATCAAGTGAATGAGAATGAGGCACCTATAATGAATAAGATAGAAATAGATAAAGAGAGAGGAAATAAAATTTAAGTGAAGAGGGCAAGAGTGTGAAGAAGAGGCTGAGATTGTGAAAAGCGGGCAAGAGTGTGTAGAAGAGGGTAGGAGTGTGAAAAGCGGGCAAGAGTGTGTAGAAGAGGGTGAGAGTGTGAAGAGGAGGGCAGGAGTGTGAAAAGAGGGTAGGAGTGTGAAGAAGAGGGCAGGAGTGTGAAGAAGAGGGCAGGAGTTTGAAAAGAGGGTAGGAGTGTGAAGAAGAGGGTGAGAGTGTGAAGAAGAGGGTGAGAGTGTGAGAAGAGGGTGAGAGTGTGAAGAAGAGGGTGAGAGTGTGAAAAGAAGGCAAAAGTGTGAAGAAGAGGGCAAGAGTGTGAAGAAGGGGTTGAGAGTGTGAAACTGTGAAAAAAGGGCAAGAGTGAGAAAAGAAGGTGAGAGTGGTAAGAAGATTGTAAGAGGAAGAGCATGAAAGAGCAGGCCTACTCTGAATATAACCAAAAGAGGTATTTGTCTTTGAGCAAGATTGTTTGTACAAATAATATGAAATAGTACTTTCAAACCCTACTCAACACCCTTAGGGTCGTTTAGTTCATACAAAGGTGTAGTGAAGTTGCAAAAAAGCAGATTAAGTATAAGGAGTTCAAAATTCATTGTTCACTACAATGCATTCACAGGAACTAAGTTTAAAAGTGCTGTTGCATTAGTACTTGAAAGCACAACAATAGCTAAACTAACACAAGAAAGTTCAACAAATGCATACAAATAAAGAGCCCCCCCCCAAAAAAAAATGAAAGGCTGTCTATGTGTAGTATTATTTTTACCTGTGAGCCAACCTCCAAAGAGTGCTGAAATCCAAGCTGCACCAATAGTAACAGACACAATAGCTTCATGCCACGCTGTTGTCAGCTGAAATTCATCCCTGTAACATTTTACAACAAAATGATAGAAAATACAAATATAGTAAAAATATTGTTTAGAAAAATCTCTCTTGTGCAATAAAACCGATTTGTTTCCCCCATCCAAATACCAGTCTGGGCTATATGCCCTTAATTAAATTAATAGGATATGAATGAGGAAAATATATAGGGCCTATTTAAAAACTATTTGCCTGGAGTTGAGTGAAGAGAAAGTGGGTAAACCATTTAGGAGAAACCACCCCCATTCTATCTGGCTGAGATTTACACCCCAAGCTCTGTGTCTCCACTCTTGACTATTTACAAAATCCCGACTTTTCCAGGTTTTCCAGGCAACATTTTTCAATTGTCACTACTTTTTTCTAGTTTTAATGGTGGATGATGACTTGTTTTATTTATTATTAACCACATATTTAAAAAAAAAAGTGTGTATCTACTAAAGATAAACAGTTTTACCAGTTATTTTAAAAGTTGAAATATTATTTTATTTGGGTATTATTAACTTTTGTTTTATTGTTTAGTTAAGAAATTAATGGGATATTTTAGACATATTTTTTAATTCCCTGACTTTTCCTTATATTTAGTTAAATTCCAGGTTTTCCATTTTCCTGTTTGTAGCCACCATGTAATAATATATTATAACTTATATGATTAAATTTTATACCTTTTTTAAATTCTTTAAGACTAATACTTGTGATTTGGATTTACATATTTATTCAAGTATAAATTAACAATACCAAAGAAGCTTGCCATGATTAATCTGTATTTGGGCATTTTACTGCAGTCAATTTGTTATTACTAATTTATATACTTTAGTCACTTCTGAAGGAGTCCTAATGTGAGTCGAACTTAAATACCGGTAAGGAACAATTCATTTTAAGCTTTTATGGATGTACAAAGTGTTAGATTAGGCTGGGTTTAAATTAATTTAGTTGTAGTAGGCAGAGGATATTTGGGTTGGCCTAAATTATAGGGTTGTCAGGTAAAAAGGCTTAGCCTACTACAGGAGATGGAGAAAATCTATAATCAATTTATTAAATGGCTTTATAATTGGTTTGAAGATGTTTTATGATAGCTTAGAGCAGCAATTTTTTTTTAGCACCGTTTTATTATCTGTTCAGGTTGTATGCAAGGCAGTGATTTAAATAGGCCAAATGTTTCAAGTAGCCTTGCATATCAAAGTTATTATTCTATACATTTTCCAAATGAAAATTTTAGGGGTACTTTAATATGTGTAAAAATACACCTTTTGGAAATCAAGCCTGTAAGTCTCGTTTTTAATTTATCCTTTACATTCAACCGTTCTTCAGTAATCAATATTTTAATTTAAATTAATATTATTTTAAAAGTATTTATTAGAATTAGTTGCGGACTTGGGTGAGAGTGGGGAATTAAAATTGTCTGCTTGCAAACCTAGTGGTCCGCCAGTGGACTGGTATCCTAGCTTTAAAACTCAAAATTGTATTGTCATCAAAATATTTCACAGTGCCAATAAATGTGTATTTAAAAGTGTGTGTCAGCCTATTTTAATAAAATTCCAGAAAAATTAAATGGAATGATTGATCAATGAGTATAAAAATTTGAAAAAATGTGAATACATAAAGTTTAATTTTACTGTAACCATGTTCACTCACCGAATAATTAGCATTGCACCTGATACAACACCAGTGTCATATCCGAAGAGAAACCCACCAATTGTGCTTAAACAAGTTAAAACATATATAAAAATTGGTCTAGACTTATGAGCTATTTTCACTCTTTCCTGAGTGATTGCATCTGTAGATTCGTAATTCGTTGACATTTTCAAAACTGGATAATAAAAGACATAAACTATAACTATTTAAATCAACAACAAATAACCCAAGGCTTATGATAGTAAGCAAGGCCAAATTACTTAACTAATCTTATCTGTCATTCACACGTAGACTGCTTAATATATGCTGTAATCGCATACAGGATATTTGTAGATAGATAGAAAAATACATGTATTTTCTTTAGCGCACAGAAAAGATTCACAACCACAATAAACCAGGGTCTAACATATACGGGTCTGGCTACTCTTTAAGTTCAGTGATCAAACATTAAAACCAAATGGCGTTAGCGTCATTGCGGGATAAAATTTTGAAGAGAAGTTTGAACCACCAAGCTTATATTTTACTGTTAGACAATATTTATTTTATCTCAAATGTGATAACTAGTGAATAAAAAAATAGCTCACAACAAATGATAGCATACAAATTACAATTAATCATTTGCTCATCGATGTAAGATAATTTAAATTTGAAATACTGTGTTATAAATCACATGCTAATTATTTGTTTGGTAAAATTTGACCATATAAACATGACTATAAATTATTATTTAAAATATTATTGATGCATGAGAGCACTAAGGCATCAAACAGTCTTACCTCCTAGCGAATAACACCTTAGGGGATTTTTGATTTAATCCTGATGAGTAACATTTAGAGTAATCTGTCTGAATACGAAAATTAGAGTCTTTTCTTAATAAAGGGATGTGGCAGAATGCAAGACTTTTATAAGCAATGGTAAAGGGTTAAATAGAGAAGTGTGATATTTGAGTGTATTTAAAAAATGTTAATTTACATGTGAAAGTGTGAGTGGTGTTAATTAGCTATTCTTGCAGAAGGCTCAATACTGAGGTAAATCAATACCACGCACCTGTTTACTCATTTCGTTCTTGCATACAGTCTATAAAGTTTCAATATCGTTTATTATTTAAAAAATGAGATTTAAGCATAGTACTATGGTACTACCGTTCTTACAATGGTCACAGATTTTTTCCAACCTTCAAGTAGACATTTTTCAAATGTTATATTTGACTTAAGCGCCAAGACAATTATTGATCGTACCTATCATCCCTAAATACTATTTAATTAAATTACTGTAGTAATATTACTTGCAGCAACATATCGACTGCTACTACCAAGCTATAATGAAGTCATATTAAGAGAGATTAATATGTCAGGATATGAGCAGTTTCAATTCTATATGAATAATTTAATACTTTTGTGGCAAGTGGCATTAAAAATACTAGACAAATAGTGTTACTTTTTTAATGTGAAATTGTCAAATACTTTCGAATGTAAATAATATAATTTTGGTTTCTATTGATTTTCCATATATTTATGAGAGTATTGAAATAAAAAATTATCAACTTTTTAATATTAAACAACAAAAGGGATATATGTATAGCTAAGGTTTTTGAGCATCGTCCACTTCTTACTTAACCTTTCTAGCCTTTCATGTGCAAATAAATTCAAACTTCGAACAATAGTGTTCAAATAAACGACTTGTCGTTTAGGCCCTTCGTCTGGATTTTAATTCTAATAAGATGTCTGAATATTACAAAATCAAATTATATAAAATAGACCTAAATATAATTATAGTATCATTTGATTTGAAGTTTACTTACAAGTATAAATGGTAATAGCAATTTATTGAAGGTTTGCTGTTTTAATTTGTATCAGTTCTATAGCACCATTCCAAAATTAAAAAATAAACTTTTTTATTTTGGTATATAAATAATGTTTAAAGTTAAGGCAGTAGAAAAATCAATGTTATAAATAAACATACAAGTAGTCAACGATATAGTAGTGGTGGTAACTAATATCTAGCAGACGTTTTTTTATTGCAAACATTGATCAACCCATGTGGAAATAATTAAGATAAAAACTAATCTTAAATTATAAAAAGCAATTGCACATTTCCCTTTTGCAAAATTCTTTCATCACTATCTGTTACAATCCCTCTCGTAGACTATCTTTGGCCAAAAATGGTTTTCACAAAATCCATCATTAGATTTTTTTTTTCTAAAGTTTTCTTAACCAGTAATCTTTACTGTTTTTTTTTTTTTTGTTTTTTTTACAATCATGTCTTTCTAAATTTGAGGAAGTATAAGCATTGGCACGTCAGTTTTAAAAACAATCTGGAAACTTAAATTTATTTTTATTTTTGATATATAAAGCCATTGTGCAGAAGTAAAATATTATAAATCTAAACAGCTGTTGTATAAAACGTCACAACTATCCGCAACGATCACAATTCTTTCTCATATAGCGGCAAATTGTGCAACTAAAACAAAGTCTGATCACTTTTTGGAGGAAAGAAGCCAAGAAAATTCGGGACTCTCTAAAGTCTGGGGCAGGAGAGGAAGATGTTTACCAACCAAGACTGTGGTATTTTCAAATACTTTCATTTATTGATGACCAAGAGACACCAAGGACATCAATTTCAAACATTCCAGAGGTAAGTTAACGCAATTAATTTGATCTAATTATTATTTTAAATACTAGTTAAAAATTGGTGATTATTTAATGTGTGGTACCAGTACTCTAAAGGTGCTTCTACATTGCAGCAACATTATCGGCAGCATTTGTTGTCTAATTATTATTATTTTTATAAATGTAGACAACATTTATGTTTGGGAGTGTTTGTAATCTGTTGACAGTTTCCCGTCAGTGAGCGATAATCATCAGATAAATGCTGGTAAAATATTTTGGCAGCATTTTTGAGGCGCATCTATACCGGCACAACATTGTTGGCAACATATTAATCAGCATTTAGTTTACTTGGAGGATCCACCTGACAAGGTAGTGTTCGTTCGCGTTTTGTGAACTTAGTATTGTGCACTCAATTTCTTGATTGCAAAATTATGTACATTATAAGGTGGAGTTGAGAAAATATAAGTACATTATTAGAAATAAAGAGAGATCAGCCGGTTTTATGTGGTGAAAGTGTGAGGACTATTAAAAATAAAAGCAAGAATCATGACGCATGGCAAAATATTTCAGAAGTGAAATCCACTTACCATATTTTACAACTCACAATATTCCGTAAAATTATTTTTAAAATTTAGTAATGAACAGAAATATCAATCAAACATGTTTTAATTGAACAGAAAAATGTTCACTTTTGAATTAAAAAATCCATTAAAATTAAAAAACTTATTAAAATAAATACCAATCCTAATGAAGTTCACCTTGTTGAAGAAAAGTATTGTCATCATTCATACGATTTGTTGCCAGCAAAGTTGCTGTGTTGTAGACGCACATTAATATTACAAGTTTAATAACAATGTTCTAATAAACTAGGTTAAATAGAAAAAAATCTACAAAATGTTTAAAAAAAGGTTTTTGCTTGCATTGCATTACTAAACTTATAATTTTTTCTAACACTACAAATTAAGAATAATATGCCCAAAATCAACATGTGAAAACGCCCTTCGTATAAAGCTCACAAACTTTTGGAGTTTAAGTTACACAAAGTTGTTTTGTCAGGGTACAGGGTTCATTATTGAAGTATTCAACAAATTGGTTTCGCACTTGCTTTGCCTCAATTGTAAAATTACTATTTGACCCAGCTTGAAGTTCACCGAGAGTTGAATCTTCCGTGGTGAAGCCTTCTCTGACTGTACCATCTTCAATGTTTTCTGTGTCTAGTGCCTCTCTAGGCAGGTATTTAGAGCCTGAACGTGTACGTAAATAATTAGGTAACATACAACAAGCAAGCACAACTTTTTCAATGTTCTTCACACTTAAACTTAAAGCTGTGTGGAATATTCTGAAACGAGACGCCAGTATTCCAAACTGATTTTCAACCACTCTTTGGCATCGTGACAGACGGTAATTGTATATCCTTTTCTCTGCTGACAGCTCTCTAACATTAAAAGGCTTCATAAAGTCATCCCTTTAAGAAAAGGCCTCATCACCAACAAAGACATAGTTCAGAACCCGTGTACCAAATTGTTTTTTCTTTGGATTTTTCAGCTTCCCTGCGCGTAGTTCCTTGTAGAAGGTGGTGTTTTCCAGTACACCTCCATCAAATACCGCCCATTAATCCCAAAATCAACAAGTAGGAATTTGTAATCTGCATCCACAATGTCCATCAAAACTATGATATCAAAGCCTTTATAATTCCTGTAAAAAGCTCCACTGCCCGTAGGGACAGTTATTCGGACATGTTTCCCATCCACAGCACCCAGGCAGTTGGGGAAGTTCCACTTTTCTTCAAACTCGTCTCCTATTTCTGCCCATTCCTTCTCACATTTTGGTAACTGTAACAACAAAAATAACATTATTCGGTAATAAAAACCCTAAAAAATTGATTTTCATGACTTTTTTTATTTTTGTTTCAGGATGAAGAAAGTTTCGAAGGGCCTTTTCATACGGAGGGAGAGGAATAAATCAACGCCAGTATAGACAGTGTAACTTAAGAACCAAGCACACGATGTCAATCAATAGGTGCTGGTTCTCGATCATCAACAGCGTCTACTGCCAGTATAGACAGTGTAACTAAAGAAACAAGCAAACGATGTCAATCAATTGGTGCTGGTTCTCGATCATCCACAGCATCTACTATGAGCAGAGCTTCTAATTTGAAAAGGCGCTCACAACAAGATTCGGATGAGATACTAGACATAATAAAACGCCGACTCTCCATGCCCTTGGAAAGCATCACTAGATTTAATCACCTTGCACAGAACTGGGGGGATAAACTCAAAACACTTAAGAACACCCAGCAAAAATTAATGGCTGAGAAACTAATTAACGATGTACTTTTCGAGGATCAAATAAGTCGACTAAATATTTCCAGCCATATTGCAACACCAAATTTCTTTGGCAACCAGGGCCAGTCCTTTCACAACATGGCACATAAAGGAGCACCATATTTCAACCCCGAACCATCCCCAGGGGGCCAGGACTCACAATCCTTTCTGGACATTAATAGACATATTAGGTCACTATTTCCTGACCCTGTATCAGCCTTGTCAGAGCAAACAAGTGGATTGACAAAGTATTAAAAAATGTTTTCTCCACAGCCTAAGACAATGTGTTTGAAATTTAAAAATGTATAATAATTTTTTTAATTGTTTCAGATGTTACATGATCTAGTTAGCTACAATCTAATCAATACAATATTACAAAATCTTATTTTCTTTATCTTTTTGGGCTGTAGGTTATTGTGGAAACTTTGAGTCTCTTCCGCTTACGTGAATAATAAATGTTATTTTTGACAGATGAAGTTTTAATTTTTCCACTAAAACTAACATTTCTTTACATTTTACTCTTAAAAGTAAATGATATTCCTAGCTTTGCAGTTTTCTGGGTATAAAATATTATTTTTTCCGAAATACCCCTCTCTTCCTCCCTTATCTATATATTAAATTAAAAATATTGAATGATAATTAAAGCAAGAAGGTAATCCAAACATTTCAAACTATCGAGAAAGATAAAAGCCATGTTCATGGGTGAAATAATCCCAACAAACATAATTAAATTCCTTTGGAGAGGCCATTGCTCTAATTTTTAGGAAACATACTTGCATGACATCTTTAATGAGGCCATCGACGATTGCCTGACAGGTCTTTGGAATGATGTAGGTTAAAGCTGGTCGAGAGATGGCTGAGGAAAATCTAAAATCTTTGTTTGATCGTCCTGTTGCAAGGAATCTTGATGTGACACTTAGCTTCTCATGTGAAGATATAGCCTTTCTCATAACGGTATCTTGCTTGGTTAACCGATGAGAGACTATATACAAAAGATGCTTGTAGGTGTCTTCATTCATACGTAGGTAATTTCGGAAGTCGTCAGCATCTAATTCAGGTAAAATCGTCTCAGTATATGACACAGTGTTACGTTTTAACACTAAATTTCAACTCCACACACGTTTCTTTCTTCGTTTTACAACACTACAAGATTTCAAACTTTGGTAGTACTCGTACAATAGAAGCAGCTCTTCATCTTCTTGTTTTTGGCGAAATATCCTAGCACAGATTGAACCAGCAAAACCAAGTGCGGTCGATAAAATAAATCCCCCTTCTCTGAGAGGCAAGATGATCATTCATCAGAATGCAGCTTGTATGTAATAGGTAACCCAGATTTGTCAGCTCGCAGCGTTGCAAAACGATGTCAGAAAGCAGAGCTGCAACCTGCTACGTATAATGCGGCCTTTTTACATAGGGTTTTGAGTAGAGTGCCATAGGTGTACAATAAGCTAACCGTTTTTAGCCAACATTAACAAAGAAAAGATAACTAACAATAAAGTTAATTTCAAAAATCCCATAGAGTGCTGCGGGTGGAGAAGTTTGGTTATAAAATCGATCATAGAGTACACCATATGTAATAGTTTAGTTTTAAAAAATCTCATATAGATCGATACAAGAAAATAATAATTAATAGTATAGAATATACGAGCCAAATTTAAGGCGATATAACTTCAATGTTTGAATTTTCCCCACAACACCAATGCTGGCAATTATAGTACTAAGTGTATACATCAACCCTACATAGGTGTGTAACCTGGGTCTTCTGGAAATTTAAATCACATCCCTTCTAAACATTCGATGGTGCACAAACTTGCGCCTTATACACGCCAAATTTAAGGTGGTAGGCCTATAATTTTTATGTTTGAATCTGCCCCACGATCACCGATGGTGGCAATTATAGTATTAAGTGTATATACCGACCCTACATAGGTGTTGAACCTGGGTCTTCTGGAAATTTAGGGAAATAAAGTATGCAAGTGAGAGGAGAATAATGGAAGCAATTAGTGGAGGAAAAATGGCGGAAGGAAAGAAGAAGATGAAGGCATTTTTTTAAACTGACCACGCCACAGGATGGATATAGTTAATGATAATGGTAATAGATATCTAAAGTATTAGCTGAAGATCACATGACTTGACGTATGAATATATTAATTTTTTAATAATAATTCTATAGCTGTTAAAAATGTGTCTTCTTACATTAATTGAAATGTATCTACATCAGTATGATTAAATATTGCAAACCTCGTAACTCGACACTTGCATCGGCGTACAAGTAGTTAAAGGGCATGTTTATTTAGTCAGGTTTCCCAGCGACTGGGGTGGGGGTTAAGGTTCGAATCCCATACTGAGGGTGATTTTTTCCTAACTGGTCTGCCACTTTGTCCACACGCAAAGGTATATATTTTTACCACTAATCTTTTCTTCTTATTCCTACCAAATTAAGGTAATGGACACAATGTATGATGCAGTCGAGTACTGTGAAAGACTCCAATAAATATTATATTCATTTAGTTTTGTTTATACAAATAGGATCATATCAATTTTTAAAGATTGTCCAAGTCTAAATATTGTTGGTCCTGCATTGCACGCTATCCCATAAGTCATATTATATTGGCTATTATTATCTAAGAGTATAACTGTCTATTCTTAGATTGGTTAAAATCCGATAGGTTTTTTTTAGTTGTGTCCAAAGCTGCAAATTTTTTAACTCCTAATGGGACTAGGTAATGAAACATTATTGATAAATTATGTATTAAATATACTATGACTAAATTTGTAATTGCTCACTTTTTAAAATTATGCTCAAAGTTAGCCATACTGGGCATAATCAAAATAAGTCGAAAGATTAAAATAAATGTCACGACACAATCGCACAAACTTTCACATATTATGCATTATAGTTTTGAAGAAAATGTTCAAAAATAGGTTTTTAGTAACTACCCTTAGATAAGTTCTGCTGATAAAAACAAACACATCATCTTGTTTATCACAATAATCACTATTTATATATAAATTCTAAGCCAAATTATTTAAATACAACTAATGAAATTCTATTTTACAAAGATTAATTTTCCGTAAACTACCCTAAAAATTATTTGTTATTAGTAAAAATAAAAAACTTTTTCTATTTTTCTTGATAAACCATTCACAGATTCTCGTTTTGAATTCAATATTCAAGGACACTTTCCAAAATATTTTTTTTAAAATAATTTTCCCTAATCAAACCACCCTTAAATTAATATATTTCGAATAGGTAAAAATAAATTATTTTTGATATGAGTAGCTAGGGGGGCGTTTGGTAACCCCAGTTCCTATGACAATTCAAAACACTCATCGTGCAGTGCTGTGATTTTCCTCCCCCCTCCTTGTTTGACCCCCATTCACCTTCATTTTCGCTCTGGTTATTTCCATGACATCATGGAGTTAATGACCTGTTGTCCTTCTTCAAAGTCGCGATGGTTTATTTCTGGAGTTTTCTTCCGTTGGTCTTCTATGTGGCAATGGGGTTTTCCCTGATGACTCATACCTGGTGCTAGTTTGTCTGCTCGACGTGTCGAGACAGGAATAGATTGTGAACTTGAAACCGTAAGTTAGTACATGAGGTCATTGACCCTGGCAACAAACTAACCCTTTCTATATGGCAATGGGTTTTTCCGATAACGACATCGCTCTGTCGCATACTTGGCGCATGTTTGGCGGATCGACAAGACAAGTCGAGACAGAAATAGATCGTGACCATGAGGTCATTGACCTTGTTCATGCTTGGTGCCAGTTTGGCGGCTCAATAAGTCGAGACTCGTATCTTGTTACCGTACGTGTTGGGATAAAGTAAGGGACAAACAGGTTTTACATGAATAAAACACGATATTACAAACATTTATTTATTATACATTAAAGGTTTCGGGAGCAGGTAAAGTGATAGACAACAAAGTGGCCGACACGAGAGGACAAAATGGTAGACAGTCAACTGCTAGACACGAAGAAACGACGTGGACCAAGTGATCGACATGAGCTAGATCATGTGATAGACAGCTTACCGGTAGACAAAATGCAAATTATTATTTAGAAGGCTGGGTGGGACAAGTGGTCGACACGGCTTGGACCAACTAGACAAGCTCATATATAGGAGTACAAAGCGTTAGACAACCAAGTGGTCGACACGAGAGGACCAACTGCTCGACAAACTTTGATATAATCTAGTTAATAGTGGGCTAAGTGACAGAACAGTTAATTCAATGAAAGATTGTCCTTGCTTACACTCAAATAATCCTTTCCCCAACCCGTCAGCTTAACCTAACTCTTCTTGACATATTTTTGTAGGGTTTGCTAAAGTAAAAATGTAGGTAAGAATAACCCAAACTAATGAAGAACTTATAAAAGAATATCACGAATTGAACAGTCGCCAATAATTCTGCAGCGCTGGCTACAACATTAAGAACAGTGAGCGCTGGTCCACACGTATGAACTATCTTATTTTTATATTAATAGATTAGAGTGAGGAGGGTACAAGGTAAAGGATGGTGATTTTTTCCACGCAATTGCGTGTGCACTTCCTCTCCCCTATCATATTAGCGTATAACCCGATCGGATAGTAAGACGCGATGCTATGTATTCAAACGGATGGCCCTCAGAGATCAACATTGATCGTGTGCAGATCACATGACTTGACGTATGAGTCCTTTACCAGTGGTCAGTAAGTATCTCATTGACGTGACGTATGAATATATTTAATTTGTTTGGTAGAAAGAATATATAAAACTTATATTTTTTTAAATCAACATTGACCATGACTTGACGTAGGAAGAACCTGGAACAGCCTTATAGTATGATTATTGTAGGAAGAGCAGTTTAAAAATACAAACTTTATGGTTAGTATCTATCAGATCATGGACTTGCCGTATGAATATATTTAATTTGTTTGGTAGGAATAACAGTTTAGAATTTGTAGGAGGAACAGTTTAGAATATTCACACATAATTTGCTATCAAGTGTTTACTACAAATCACATGGCTATTTACTTAATTGTGTTTTCCTGTCAAAATCCTACAATAGGCATCCTGTTACCGTAGATTAGAGTAAAATGTTAATGATACAGAGTGCTGGGAGACATTTAGCGCGGTACACGTGGCGTAATAATTAGGGAGCAGAACAGTATTTCCCTGATTGAACATGTTTAGTATAATCATCATTAAGTAATAAATGCCCTGGGTCCCCGTAGGAAATAACCGTAAATACTCTCTTTTAACTTGGAGGGGGGTCTGTATGCCCTACTGCCCAAGCAATGTCACGTGTCAAGGTTGTGGTCTCGATAGTTTCTTCACTCATTAGTAATCAGGTTCCGAATTGACAACATTATGTACTCCGCTTCTCTCAGTTTGTGGATTACGAGCGGAGAACCCCAAACACTGGTTGTTTAATTATGGTCCCTGCTCAATGTGGTGGGTAATGTCCCGGGTTTTAACCATCTGCGACACATTGCTTAGACAAACAGTATTGCCGACACATCACGGGAGGAGTGCCCGAGAACGCACGCTCCCCACACCAATAAAAAAAACTCCGCCAGTCCCAATCATACCCAGACATTTTGATCCAATGGGCACAAATAAAAAACTAATAGGCACATATAAAAACCAATGGGCACACATAAAATTCAACGGACACATATAAAATCACATGGGACAAAAATGGAGCAAAAAAATCAAATGAGGCAAAAATAAAATGTGGAAAAAATTCATCACAATACACATTCTCTCCAGATCGGGGTCAAGGGTCAAATACAAAATTGCCCCAGCTTATCATACTACACTACTGTTGATTAAGATTATAAATTTACTGGCTATTTTCATTTTCCCATGAAAATGACTTTTAGGGTACTTTACAGAAGCGGGAATTTCCTTATCTCAGTAACTATTTGAGATACTAAATAACTTTTCATTGCAAAATTGTAGTACTATTAAAAATTAAAAAAATTATATGAAATATATTTGTATAAAACCAACAGTTTCTGAGATATTGGCTAATATATTAATACAATTTTGTGAGCTTTAGTTGTAAAGTGATACTACTTTAATTTTAACGCAATAATTCTCCAATGCCATTGACTAATTTAATATTGCCTACGTAAGTGTCTCAAAAAGCTTATTATATTTTTCCTTAAGCCTCTTAAGAAAAATGTTTGTAAAACTATGATCTATCTCCATATTAGACACAATAGTCTATATTTACATTTTTTATTGGTAAAAATGTATAAATAAGGAATTTAATAGCAATGCGATGACATGAAGATGTGCAACACCTAATACAATGTTGAAAATTTTAACCAGAAGTCAAAATTTTAATACGAAGTGTTGACCCTTGTGGACCCAATATTAATCTTTTTTACTGGTTCAAGTATACAAATGAGGACATTCATTCTTTAAAAAATAAAATTATAAAAATTCAAAAGTGGTACTAAAAAAAATGTTTTACGTAAGTATAGTGCAGTTTATGCTTGGGTTTGCTAGAGTATATTATTTTGTTTCACATATATTTTGAGTTTTAAGTAAATATCTCAATTTTTAAACAATAGAGCGAGAAAGTCCTTGTGGAGCTCCGTACCATTTATTTTTCATATCAAATAATAAAAACTTTTGAAATTTGATTTAAAATGGTTTTTTTTTACTTTTTTTATTAAGAACCACGTCTTACTACCCGTTCGGGCTACAGGCTTATGTACTAGTTACGCTAATTGGCTAGGAATTGGGAAGGTTAAATTTAGAGGAAGTTAACCCGCATTTGAGTGGTGGGAGAGTGGAAAACCATTTGGGAAATCTACAAATATAAGCTCAGAGATCCCAGATCTTACTTTGATATCTTACAAGGCGTAGTTAGCGTAAACCCGCATTGGTGGGCACGCGGAGACCATGACAGGCTCATCTAATGTGATTTAGTGTTGATGAAAATGTCGGGGTTCTAATCCTGGCCCAGTATGTCGTAAAGGGGTTCCTCAAAGGTTTCCTTCTTTCCTTCTATACATATGCGGGTACGTTAAATATTATATTTACCTTTATTATCCTAGTTCTAATTACCTGATTAAAAATGTACACCCCGGACTGCTGAGCACGTGATAGAAGAAATTATAACTAGTCTGTGTATTTAAGCCTATTTAAAGTTGCATGGTTCATTTATTTAATAAAAAAATTATATTTAGTTAACTAATTTTAAAACTTAATGGTATGTCTAACAGAAATAGGAACTGTGTTAAAAATATTATATAATGTATATTTACATTATAACGCAAAGCTGTATGAGGTTAAACATTCTCATAATAAAGTATGTAAGGTCAGTTACTGGAGAAAATGGCAACAACGCTGGAGGCTTTCTTAATACTGTTGTATTTTGTGAGGAGAACATCTTCCGAGAAATAGACAATAAATTATAAGGAGGGTGATGAGGTAAATACAAGTTTTCTGACCATTGAACAAAGCTAAGATTTGTGTTCAAGTAGAATACATTTAACGCCACCCACTTCTTAGTACCAAAAAATGTTACAAGATCACTAACTTGAGTCTCGAACTAGGAAACGTTGGCCACTCGAAGCATTGATTGACCTTATAAAGGTAATTATTCAAGCTAGTTATTAATTAGGCTGGGGCAATAGATACACTATAGCTAGGGTGTGTGCCTTTTTGAGTTGGACGCCTAGGGGGTTTAATAAATTAAAACAAATAATAACCTATACATTGAGATAACTAGGTTCAGGGTAAATGTTTAGCTTCCCAGCTTGGCATTCAATGATTTTAGGCTATACATTACGTCCTACCCATCTTTTCTTACTAAACATAAGTGATATTGTCTGTGTTCCTACTACTTGATTGGTGACAACAATTTTTGATCTTCCTTTAGCCAAGGAAATCCAACAAACAATATCACGATACAAACTATTTAACCATAATATTAGATGGTGTTATAATATAGGTAAGTATTTTTAATATTTAGAATAAAATACCAAACGATTCTTTTGTAAATTAATAAAAGTATTTACTACGATGCTGTTACATTACTCCTTATGGGGGTAATTAGCTTTACAAACAAGGTGAAATTTTAATGTAATAAGAATTTGTTAAACAATAAATATATTTATTAAAAACAGAAATAATTATGATTAGGTTTACAATAGTAATACAAGAGTATGGTTTTTAAGATAGTTACAAATAATAAGACTTGTGAAATTTGATTGTCTTTCTGTAGCTGAGCAGGAGCCAGGCTACAGGTAGGTGTTTTCTAAAGGAGAAAACAAGTGAATAGTTATTAACAAAATAACAAAAGGTATCGAACAAGATAAACATGTAAATTTTAACCAGCTAGCTTGACTGGGCGTTAAGACAATATTCTTAAAACACTTTGAATAACGAAAGACAATAGAAAGATCAGTAGATAATAGTGGTCTATGGCTAGCAAACAGGTGTCGATAAACAGGTACTATGGCTGGTTCTTTTCCTTATCGGTACTGCCAGAGCATTCAATAGTATAATCAAATATAATTGCAATTACGCTGAGAACAACACAAAAAAAACAAAAGGGGCCAAAAACAGGCTATGACAAAGGGTATTATTTGCGCGGACCCCATTATGACACAAGTGGAGTTCCACGGGTTGCACACCCAAGCTAATACCGTACGTGAAGCGTGACTACTTGACTAACTCAAAACATAGATCTCTATTAACCCAACAGCGATTTGGAAAACAAGACAGACAGCTTGGTTGTAGCCATCCAAATATTAAACGGATGCACATGACGTTCACGGCGTCATGAGAAACATTAGCTCAAAATATATAAATGGAACATGTGGAGATTAGTAAGTCTTTGACTAAGACATTACTGCATTCCAAGCCAAAGGCTCATAACGTAAAGTCTGTATGATAAAGATACAGAGAAACATAGTCTCTAGGACTGATGTACAAAATCTAATATTAGTTATAATGAGACTTGTCCTTCAGACTGAAGGACACAATATTTAACCAATAAAATATACCTTTTAACTTTGAAGTCAACAAGACTTGAAGTGGATTAACTGTTCATTCGACATGATATCAAAACAAATTAAAATCATCGACTATATACAGAATTACAAAACATGTCTAAGTGGACATTGTCTAGTTTTACAACAAAAGCTAGACTCTAAGTCATAAGGATTTAATGATGTTTACAGAATACTTAAGCGATTGAAATATTTCGTCCTGTCCAGGGTGGCGGTGGATCTGACGGCCATTACTTCCTGGTCGTCGTTTTCCTCGTTGCGTGACGGTGTAGAAGTTCCTCTTTCGACGCTGTGTTGTAGTAGAATGGGTATAATGTGAACCTGAGAGCAGCCCTATATATACTCCAAAATCTGATATGAACGTAACAAAACAAAAAGGGTGAAAAGCTCAGGAATATAGAAAAGGAGAGGGACGGATGAAGGTGGGTGAAAGGAAAAAGAACCAGTGACAGCCGCTTGCGGGGAAAGGGAAAAACAGAGTTCCATGGACTGCCGCTAGTCTTCTCTGAAGGTAAGTGGGTCAGTGGGTTAATCTCAATATAAATTTATTTTCTTGGTCAGATGTAGTTACGATAGCATGTGTGGCAGCCATTATTGAATAATTTTCTTTTCTAAGGCGTGGCGAATGAATCCAAGAACATCTTGAAATGGTAAGTAGATATTAAAGCATCTTCTATTTAAATATATCTTGTTTGATTATATTATTTAGGCTCAGCTATTATTTTTATGAGAATTTGCTATATAGACGTCCTTGTAATATTTTCTTGTAAGCAGCCTGGCAAGTGTATGTAAATATATCCGACATCATACAATGGTAGAGAGCATGCGTTAAGGTATTTTATTCATAAATATGATAATATTATTCCTCTTCTTTGATGGCTGCTACATTATTTATCAAAAGGTAGTATTTTTTGAACAACCACGTGTTTCAATTTAGGGAGACACGTAATTATATGTGACTGCATCTAGTTCGGGACAATAAACTTTGAGGTAGATTACTTTTCAAATACATTAACATTACTTCTTTCTTTCTTTCGTAAATTATCAAAATATTGAAATTTTAATTGTAGCTGTCCAATCTATCTGATTGACATGCTACAATACGTTGTATTTATTGGAAATTACACCGGTGTGCACGCAGACTGAATGTCCGGTTCTACACCTATGTAAGTTGGTTAGCCCATATACAACTAGTACTATAATTGCTACCATCAGTGATCGTGGGGCCGCTTCAAACATAGGTGTTACAGCGCCTAAAATGGTGGTTCTCAAACTTTTTTTTAGATTGTACCCCTTGGTCATGACTAAAAGTTTAATGTGCCCCCAAGATAAAGAAAATTCAAAATTACATGTTTAAGAAATTATGAGCACATGGTATATTATTGATCGATTGGGAAAAAATATATGTAATAAAAATATTTCATATGTGACAAAGCTATTTAGAAATAATCCTACTTTATAGCCTCAACATTATCTCTTATCGATAATCGTAATTATAAATTTAAAAAAACTGTAAATGTCTGTAGGAAAATTGTATTCATTTTCTTCAAAAACTCGTTCAAAAATAAAGAAAAAATGTAGACCTTAATACAATATTTTCTACATAAAAATTTTAATTGTAATTCTGGAGTTGATATATTATCAATCCGAAAGTTTTTCAGCGAGAGGGGTGTGACTGCAAGGCATGGTACAACTTTTTGATGTCTGGTTGTCCAGTTGAATTTTTCAAGCGGAGGTTTGGCTCCAAATTAGCATATTGCAGTACTTATTTTTTAGGTACACCAAAATGAAAAACCACTCTCACAAAGATATGTTGTTCAGAAAGGCATCATAAACTAGATGGCATGGTCAGCGATATGAAGAAACTCGTTCAGCCTTTGTAAACAAAAGTCTGCAAAGATCTTCCAAAGAAGTTTTCTTGAGACTGGATTTGAGGGTTTCATCACAGGATGGTTCAATAATTTATTTTGTTGAAAAGTTTGGTAGACTGGAGTCTTCCACAGTAGAAAAAAAAATGGGTGTGTGTACTTATGTACGCGCGTGAAAAGTTATACTTCTTTGGCATCATTAAATATAAATATTTATTATTTATTCAATTTAATAATAAATATTAAAAATTAATATTTTAATTTGATGTTCGATTTAAATTTTTATCACAAATTTTTATTAATGTTTTATTAATTTTATTTCTTTATTTTGTAAATATTAAATAACCAATAATAAATATTTAACAATAATAATTTAATAATATTTAGTATTAATTATGTTAAATAATAATATTTTAATTTATATCAATAAATAATACATACGGATAGTTAACCTCAATTATATTGGTGCACTTCAAAAAGTCTATAAGCACAATTTTTTTCACTAATATTTACGAATAGTAAATAATATTAATCAAAATATTCAATTTAAATCACTACTGAATATAATTTTTTAGCACATATATAATTCGCACTTGTATGAAACTAAAACACGTGTTGTGAATGTAGAAACTAGAAACATGTGGATAAATATTATATATATATGAAAACAGTGATCAGAGGCGACGAGCGTACCATAGAGAAAGGAATAACATAGTATACATTTCTCTATGAGCGTACCAACATGCGCGACTAACAGAGGTTCTATTTCTATTTTGTTGGTAGCTTTTTTTTTTCGAGACTTAATGAGTGGTTTAGCTTCAACCTGTTACTTTTGTGTTACAGTGATTCGCGCGCATCTTAAAATTTCACTCTCATCATTTTTTCATAACGCGCCTAAAGAAGTATAACTTCAAAAGGGTCTCACATCCACTACTCGCTCCCTAAATTCTCAGGAAAATATTCGTGAAAGTCTTCAATATAAACCCAGACAATGCTCTTTTATGTCATTGACAACAAAATTATGAAGCGGAAGTTAATTTTCTTCTACGAAATTTTCTAAGGACGGAAATAATAACAGTTGTCCCTACACAACTTCTTTTTTTTTGAAAATTGAAATTTATATTTTAGAGCTTTTTTTTGTCATGAACCATAAAGAGTGGTGTGTGTTTATTTACCCTGCAGACCTTTATTAAGACAATTCATTTGCTGAAATACCTCAGCCATGAAAGTTAGCCTACACAGCCACTGCTCATTTGTAGATCTGTTACTATCTGTCTATCCTTTTTCATAGTTCTTATTTAAGATTTTCGATATATCGGTTTGGTATTGAGCGTTCCTTTGAGAATATTTATTAAACTCACACTTGTTGTCAGAGAGGAAAACTCTTATTTTCTTGTCTCATTTCATACAAACGAGCAAGATAATTTCGTTTGAGAAGCCACCTTAACACGCATTATATATTTGAGTAACATTATCATGAATAGGCCAATACATAATGCATAAACACAAATAAATAGGAACTAATGAATATATAAACATCACCGCAATATATCTCTACAACTTCGTTGCGAGTTTGAGTAATATCTTTAAGAGAGAAAGAGTATGTCACCAAGTCGTGACTGTTCAGGAAAGATGCTCAAATTATTCTAAATATAAACAAAATAACTGCTAACGTAGAAGTTGTCAAGAAGAGGATTGAAAATTCTCAAAATCAGTCTCCAGCCGAGATCAAATAGGTGATGGGTGTAAATAATCAGATAAAGGTAAAATCCAACAATTAGGGTTTTCCATTAGTCCCTTGTTATTTTGCCTCCTTTCCCTTGAGAGCTGCTTGCGTAACCCCTGAAAAGTGCCCACGTACCCTGTTTGAGAATCGCTGGCCTAAAATTTAGCGCGTGTTGTGCATCATCGAATGTTTAGAAGCGATATGCTTTAAATTTCTAAAAAAAAAACAGGTTACACACCTATGAAGGACATTGATCTCTATAATATAAATGGATGGACATTTGTGGCTGTAACATTCTAAATGTCGTCTGCATAACATTGTGTGGGAGAGAAGGAAACTTTCGGGAATATCTTTCTCTCTTACACCCATACAAGTCAACGTGGCATTTTGACATCGTTCATTAATTTGATTGACTATATGAGATACATCAATGTGTGATTAGTTAAATGAAATAAATGTTATAGTAAAAACTTTGAAGAGCATAACAATGTTCGAAACTGATTAGTTTTTTCTTTAAATAAGTTGATGTAGTCTAATATATGCGATGATCTATGATTTTCGAAAGAAGCTCGTTTGGAAGCCTTTATCTCATACCCGAATCTTACTCTATAGAAATGATAGGTACAGGTAGGATAAAAGATCTTCCAGAAGGAAATTTCTACTTCTGTTTTAAATGGCCCTTTATCCTAACAGCATATTAAATATATTATGGTATTCTGGTACGAAATAAAGCCTTACAGATTGGGATTCTTACAAAATCAGGGTTTAGTAGATACCACATTTCCTACAAGCCTATAACCCAAATTATCATTTGAACATAAGACTTGTAGAATTTCTGATTATGGGTCCCTACGTTGTGCGCCAATTGTAGTGTTATTGAAATATTACTGTACCGCTGGGCGCTAATTATGATGTTTTGGACGTCTCTCCGCGTCGATCGATGAATTCTGGATCTGGTTCGTCGCATTGGGCGTCGATTGAAGTTATACCGTTTAATTAACTGATAATTGCCCCGTGGTCGAGCACTAATTAAAGCGGTCCGGTATTTTGATGTGGTGAGTTAATTGGTATTTATATATTTATAGCCCCGTGATCGAGCGCCAATTAAAGAGTTATTGGTGATTTAAATCTTGTATAATTAATACACACTTTTTATGTTGACATATTTTTTATTTATAAATCTCAGTTTATTTCAGGAGAAAATAGATCATGTCGTCGAAATATATACGCGGCTTATAGTATGAGCGCGGACAGAAGTTGCAGTCCGAGTAGTTCAAGGACTGGACTCCAAGTGACTAGTGAGTTCTGTGTCTTACATTGCACCATCCTTCGTATATATCCATTGCTAATGGAAGCTTCGAGAAGGTCGTGTTATAAAAAATTAAAATACAAAACAAAAACATCTCGGTTTTACTAGGAGCTTCGAGAGCCTGAAACTGACTCAAGTTACATTTTAAAATCTCTATTCGAACTTTCCAGAAGAGGAAGTTATTATTTAAAAATCTTATATTGTCAACCTGACTTGACTAACGTCACGTGCATGACGTCACTGATCAGTGGCTTTTGCCTTCTTAGAAGAAGAAGTGCTTTTAGCGCCATTTAATATACTATATAATTTAAATAAAATAAGATACGTTTATAAAATTAGGACAATATTATTGTTAATGCTTTCACATACTTTTCAGGGGCAAGTCAGTTACATTACAGACTTCTATACAAAGTATGTATTTCAAACCATGTAATACAGTCTTTAGATAACTTGTTTCATTATAGTTATCGAACTTTCACATAACATGGTTTCTGATATCAATATTCGAGATATGAGCCAACATTAAAAAAAATTGTAATACAAGCCTATAAACTAAGTGATAGTTTGAATGTATGGCAACTAAACAAAGTTTATAATTCAAACAAATGTAATCAAGTTAGAAGATAACTTATTCATTATATTCATCGAACTTTCAATATAATATGGTTTCCGAAACCGATATAAAAGCTAATAACCAACTTTAAATATAAGTGTAGTCTTAGCATGCTGTAAACAACATAGATGCTAACTACTTATTTAAATATATTAAAAATTGTATCCTTATTTGTACAGTGTTAACTGTGAAACCGAATTGTATATACTTTAATGTAAAGGTGGTTTTTTTTTTAGGAAAGTGTGGTATAATACTTCACTATTTTCAAATAATATTTGTATTCATCAGAGACTTGTTTTCGCATAAGAACATTGAAATAAACCATTAAATCTGTCCCCCCACCCACAATGCAGCAGACAATAAACTTAAACATTACACTTTGGTCCTTGTTAATGTGTATGTTTATGTCCATCCAGTATGATATAGAGTTCACTGATGTATGCTATAATTGCCACCATTGGTGATCGCTGAGCAGATTCAATCATAAAAGTTATGGCGCCTTAAATTTGATTGTGCCAGATGAACCAGGTTCTGCACCCATGTAGAAACGTTATAACACTTTAAATTTGGCTTGTATACTGTGCAAATTTGCATATACAAATTTTAACAATTCCAATTTCTAATCTTTTTGTCCAATGCCCTTTTCCTGTGTTTGTCCTTTATTGTTATACCTTTCACATGTTCCTATCTATGTGTCCTATCATTCTTTTCCTTTTTCTCCCCTTTTGTTTTTTGGTTTTCTCTTTTAGTAAGTTGTGTTGTGTTTCACACTCCTCCCTGATGAGTTCTTATAGAATGAAACCTAGGTCAGGGGATTGGGCAGTGACGATTAATTTTCTTTAAGAGGCAACCACTACCTCTTTGTCCATTGGCAGCAGTGTAAAGTGTGAACTGTGTTCTTCTTTTCATTGTAAAGGCCATTTTGTGTTTGTTACCCTTTTATATGTTTCTATCCACCTTACCTATACCTTCTTCCAAATATAATATAATCTTTTGTTGAGTCATTATTTGATTTAAAAATAGTTTTTATCCACACCTTAGCTATCTATCTTTTTTATTATTTCTTTTCATTGTTTTACATATTTACTCTTTGTGCTCATAATTTTTTTTTACATTATTACTATTTGTTCTTGTAGTATTTAATTTGTCTTTAATTTCATTACTCGGTCTGGCACACATTTATCTGATTACCAAACCCTTCCTTCACCTCTGACAAGACGTGTATTAATCACAACTTGTGAATGGTTGGAATGCCAGGCCTCCACTGTGGTTCGGATCCCACGTTAAATTGTAGGTCCTCCTCCATTTCATCTCAAAATCACCCTACCATTACACATTAACGTGTGTATAACCCGAACGAGTAGTAAGATACGGTGCTAATAATAATAATTTCATTACCTTTTTTTCTACTATTTTGTTACTGCTATCTCTTGTCTTTAATTAGAATGTGCCTTTTATTTACTGTATTTGATGTGCTCTCTAATGGATAGATGTATAACTAATGGTGATTTCTGGTGCGAGTTTATTTTTGCCACACTGAGCGTATCTTGTTTTCGCCTAGAATAAACGGTTAAGCTACTATCATATGACACTTGCTTGTTCTAGAAATCAAGTGTGCTAGCTAGTACAATAGAAATGGGACTAGAGTATTCACACGCTGCTAGTTTGGTTCTAGTGCAAATATTTATAAAACGTCAGATTAAATTTGGGTGCAACAGCTGCATTCATTATTAATGATATTGAAAATTATGAGAGGGAGCGTAGGAAAAGAATATGGACACGGGAATGGCTGTAAAGTTGAAATAACGGTCGCGGGATGCTAAAAATGATACATTCGGAAGTTAGACACAAACGTTTAGTATCTCCCTAAATTTGTATTCTTAGCTCAATCGGGAGCATAATTGTCTACTGAGCTAAGGGTCCCGGGTTCAATCCTTGGCACGGCCAAATTTTTTTATTGTTGTTGAAATGTGGGTTTACCCTTTCACAGCGATGAATTAATGGCCGGGGACTGGATGTTGTGTCTGTCCTAGTATTAAGTTAGATTATAGGGCATATGAAGCTACGACAGGCCTAGCCAGCTGGTAGGGGAAAATATATGGCTTTAATAAAAAACTGACCCAGGCCACAGGCTGGAAACCGTAATGGATGTAAAAGTCTAATGACTGGGATTCTCGGCAAATGACAATCAAGACTTTTAGAATCTGAATGTGTCTTAATCCAATAAGTAGGGATGAATAAGGTTGGTTTCGGAGGAAGTGCACCAAGATTAGTGTGGCGTATGAGTGGCAAAACCAGTGAAAAATCACATTTGGAAAGTAACCATACCCAAGTTCCCCTGGTGGAGATTAGAAACTTTACCTCCCCAACCCTAGCAACCCAGTATTTTTTAAGCTTGACGCCATATACCATGTGACTATTGAAACAGTTTTTATCAATAATTAATATTGAGATATTTTCCTTGCAATGCATTTGATTTTATAACAAATAATTTTTTACTAATATTTATCTTCAAATGCTGATACAAATAAGATATGACACTTATATGGACAAACTTATGTAATAAATGATAACTTCAGAACCACAAATAAAATATTTTTATTATTTTATATTATTTATATTTTCATCAATATCAGAAATAAAATGAAAACCCAATGAAACAATAGTTTGTTTACAAACATATTAAGATAAATAACAATGATAATAATAATAGTAATAATAATAATGATAAAAACACCATAAATAATACTGACACAAGTACTGTAGCTTATAATCATCAAAGCCCAAAATACAAGTGTGTATATGAGTGCACTGATGATTTTTTAATTAGCAGAGGAGTTCAGACTGTGACACAACAATATTAAGGTTGAGAGCTGACATTTTGTTTATATAGATAGGACAGTGTCTCAATGAACATGACACTTTGTGAAGACTGGAAAACTATAAAATTGCCTCATAATGATCCCAATAAATGATATACCTTAATATAAAATTATGATGAATTAGCAAATTTTAAACTTTAGACTTAATTATAATTATACTGTTTATGTAATACCTTAGGCTTGTTTACTTGATAATTACATGTGGGCTAATAATATTGAAATTTAAAATAATATTTTTTTTAATCATGACTAGGGACCGGATTTTGCCCATTTGCCTTTTCTTTTCCTTGGTTGTAAGACATAGGTAGTTGAGATATATGTGCCTTTCATTTTATTATGAGTACAATATGTTATAGTGCCTATTATTGCCTATTGTTGGTTTTTGTCTATTTTATGAAGAGGAGCCATAACACGCCTATTTAAACTTTGGCTTCTCTCATTTTCATACGGTATGGATTTTCTGTTGCAAGAGAAAGTCCAGTTTCTTAGAAATTGTAAGTTGCGGTGTACTTGTCTGGATGATAATGGAAAAAACGGCAGACATCTTGAGAGGAAAAAGCATGCTGTTGCGGAAGTAGTTCAAATTCTTCGAAAACAGCAAATTTGAAATTGTTTCTTTTGACATAATGTTAAATAGAAGTCAGCATTTTATATTATAAAAAACTTTTCATTTGAAAATATAACCTATTTAACAAATGAAAAGCTGGAAAATTATCTAGTGACTAACAGTATGTGACCTGCTTTGGTGGCCGCATGGTCTAAGATGTCACTCTCGTGTGGACTAGACTGGTGATGTCAGGGAGATCGGGATTCGAATTCCTGTTGGGTGTAATGAGGTTTTTTCCAAAATGGTTTTCCGCTCACTCAATGAAAATGTGGGTACATTTCCTTTAAATTCTACCTCCATCATTCCTAGAACATTAGCGTAATTGGTACATAGGAGTATAACCCAAACAGGTAGTAAGACGTGGTGATAAAAAACAGCATGTGACCTGCTTTGATGACTGCATGGGCTAAGGCACTAAGCGACCGACGAGGGAAAAATTGAGATTCAAACCTCGCTCCGATATATTTAAGGTGATTTTACTCAATAGTTCTTAACCTCCCTCCACGCGAGTGCAGATACCAATGTGTATAACAAGGAACGAGTAGTGAGATGTGGTGCTAAAAAAAACCAATGTGAATTGGCTGTAGATAGTAAAGTAGTAGGTAGTAAAATCAATTTTACATTGCTTATTGTGTGCTTTTTTCAATTTAAGTGCCTATTCTGGGGCCTGAATTCCATACTTTTAACGCTTATTTGCCTGCCTATTTTAAACACCTTTGGTGCCTAAGATTCACTCCCTAATCATGACATAAATATATTATTCAAAGTGAAAAACAAGTTTACTGGGATACCCTGCTACACTCCATTTACCCTGAAAAGTAGCAGGCTTACCTAGACATATTACACTCTGAAGCAATCTTATTTATTCTATCATGGTGGAACCTAGTAAAGGTTTAATGCAAACCAAGTATGTATGTATATTTCCAGGCACATGGGTAAACCCCAATTTTTTTACAAATGGACAGATCTGAAAACTATAAAAATTTACTAATTCTACTTTCAAATAAGTTATTCATAAGTCTAGCCATGTGATCCACAGCTGTAACTGTTGATATATAATATCAATAGCTATTACATCTGTTTGTGTATGTTAAAAAAAGCTTCATATGTCAATTTGTAAGAAAATCAAGGTATATGTTCACTTTGTTTACGCTTACAGATTGCACTATGAACCTATCTTTTAAAGTGAACCACAGAAAACTTATTACCTTTAGAGCAAACAAAGAGTTCATAAAAGCACTGAAGAGCTGAGAACAATTTTTAAAGTTATCCTTTAGTTTTTAACTTTCAGTGTTGAATGAGCTTAAAATAACAAAAATTTTACAAATACTTTCCAATCCAATTTGAATACAATAAAATTTTGCACATTAAGAAATATATAATAAATACAAATAAAAATATTAAAATTTTGTAAAGCCAAAAGAGGATATTCAAAATAAAGTTATATAAAACAAAAATAATCACCAACTTTAAAGGTACTTATATATAATTTGTAAATGGTGCAATAATCATTCCAAGACTAATTTAAGTGAAAGAAAATATGTTGAAGAATGAATCTAATTCATAAACGAGCAGTTAAGAGGTGAAACAAATTCATTCCTTAATTAAGGTGAAACTAAATCTTTTCTGATTATATTACCATTTCAAAATACAATAACAGGTACAGTTTTGAGCAATTTTCATGAATAAAGTTTATGTTTGAAAAGTTTCTATTCGTTTAAAACAAATGGTATTCAATTGAAATACATCAAAAATTACTTTTTATGAAAAACAAATTATAAACCTAATCAGGATTGATAAAATTACAAGTGGCCCACATTTTGTACTCATTAGTTGATGTTTATTTCTGGAGTTACATTAAAAATATACAAAAGTACATGCCGATATCCAAACAAATGTACTTAAAAAAAAAGTGTATTGTTGATTTTAATTTGAGGTATTTACGGGAATTCCTAAACATATTGATTATATCAGTGCAAAACTTACAAACAAACTTAATTCCAGAACAGACACCGCACCCAGTTCCCAAGTGTTTAGTCATCACTGTGAAAGGGAAAGTCCCAATACCACCAATGAAATGTTGTTTTGACCGTGCCGGTAATTGAACCCATAACACTTAGCTCAATAAGCAAACATGGTACCAAATGAGCTAAGGAGTAGATAAATTATTAAATGAATACCTACATTAGAGATCTAGTAGATTTTGGCCTCCTAATCAAAAGACCCAGTGCAAATTTGAAGATACTTGAATTTTGGTAAATCAAATTTTACATACTTTAGTTGAGTATCAATTTTCTGGTGTGCATAATGAAAATTTCATAATTATTATGTAAATTGTATTTATATGTGAGTTAAGTCAATATTTGAATTCAAAAAATTATATTTTGGTTTACAGCAAATCAACAACACACTTTAACAATAACGAGTTGCACAAGATTTATGTGCCATGAAGATCCATACCAGCAGAGCCCAGAGGCAAAAACGATCTAGTTAAATGAGTTTATGATTTTTGGTAAGGTACCTTAATGTCACGTGAGTTGAAATTAAAAATCACCATTTAATTTCAATACTCATTGCAAATTAATATTAAGTGAGGTTTACATGAGTTAAAACATACAGTACAATAAGCAAAAGTGAAAAAAACAAACTATTATGTGTATGCAACAATTTCCAGTAACTATATTATCTAAATCTTCCTTCTTTTTAATAACTTATGTAATAGGTAACAAATATGAATTATATTTCAGTAAAAATATTATTTATAATTTAAACAATTATATAAGTCTTACATATAAATATATCCTGTAAATACAGGTTGAGCACATGGAATAAAGTTAAGTCGTTCCATTTAACTTAAGTCTCACATAAAAAACCCACTGAATTAATTATTTAATTCATGGTTAGTATAACAAAATAGCCTTTAATTTTGTTCTTAAACATTTCATAGAAAGCTTACAAGAGTATTGTCTTTCTATTTGTTAAGTTTTTTATCTAATAAATTCTTTTTATAAGATTTCTTTTTTTTGTTATCTATAATAGTTCCTTGTTTCTTAACAATGCAGACTCGACAATACCAATCTTCATTTTCATCTGGTGGAACTTGAATCCCAACACACACCCTAGAATATGAGATGCAAAATATAGTCAAAACATAATTATGAACACCATATGTTGTGTGTCAAACATATATGTAGAAATAGAGGAGGGAGGGGGAGGAGTTTATTTTCACATTAACACAGAAGGTAGAACACCAGAATTCATGCTTGTGTGTATACTTTTGCAGTTTAATATGACATACACATTTTTGTGGATAGTAACATGTTGGATAAATTATGAAGAAATGGAATATATCTATTTAACACCGCGTCTTACTACCATTCGGGTTATACGCTTAAGTATTAATTACACTAATGGATTAGGAGTTGGGAAGGTTGACTTTAAAGGAAGTGAACCCGCAATTGCGTGAAGGGAGAGTGGAAAACCATTTAGGATAAACCATCCCCAGTTCACCCGACCGAGATTCGAACCTCAATCTCCCCATCCTCAGCAGTCTAGATCAACACAAAGCTAGCGCGTTAGCTAACTAAGCCACCGAGACGGGTAACTGGAATATAAGTTTAGCCCATAATGCACCTATTAATGTATATAGATTTGATATTATGCTTACCAATGATACCAGGCATCACAGTCATCACAACCTATCATAGGACTTCCATCGTCATGACCCCCACATGCAGGACATATCCAAATTTGATTACCAGAATAATCCTGAAAAGAGATAGGGTGTAATGAGGTGGACTAGATAAAACTATCTCAAGATAGGGATAGGGTGTAATGAGGTGGACTGGATAGAACTAGCTCAATATAGGGATAGGGTGTAATGAGGTGGACTAGATAAAACTAGCTCAAGATAGGGATAGGGTGTAATGAGGTGGACTGGATAGAACTAGCTCAATATAGGGATAGGGTGTAATGAGGTGGACTAGATAAAACTAGCTCAAGATAGAGATAGGGTGTAATGAGGTGGACTGGATAGAACTAGCTCAAGATAGGGTTAGGGTGTAATGAGGTGGACTAGATAAAACTAGCTCAAGATAGAGATAGGGTGTAATGAGGTGGACTGGATAGAACTAGCTCAAGATAGGGATAGGGTGTTATGAGGTGGACTGGATATAGAGTAGCTAGTTCAAGGTAGGGATAGGGCATAATGAGGTCGACTGAATAGAACTAGCTCAAGATAGGGATATGTGGCGTACTTTTTTAAGTGTGGCCATAAACTTTCAAGTTCCTAATGCCATAAAGTTAGTACATAAACAACGTGTACAAAAGTTAGGAATTTTTTTTTTACTTTAACCTAAAAACCTACATCTCTTACTTACTCAAGAGTTTGTAGCTTTTAGTGTCATGTAAACTCTTATGCTTACAAGGGGAAACTGGGTTCTTATGAAATCTATCCAATGATATACGGTAAATATGTATGAACAAATTTTTAAATAAATACCCAAATGCATGTTAAGAGAGTAAAATAGTTACAACACTGCAAATTCTTCCATTTCGTCCTAGTTAACATCATATGTGAGATTATACCTTTTAATTAACTAAAGAAAATTTACAAATATATTATAAATTATAGGTGTCTTAAATATTACATGCAGTTGGGGCATGTTAAACCTTTAAACTCATGATACACTTTGTAATTAAAACTCATCTACAAAACTACATTTGTTTAAATTAATGCTTGTGTACTCAGCTAAGTTAATGAACTGTCAGAAGTGGCAAAACAATTCAAATATTTAAAAATTGCATTTATAAAAGTAGAACATTATAAAAAATATAACTGCACAAGTGCCAGAACTGGATTTATTTTTAATATATATCAATTGCTTTCTGTAAACAAACTAATCAATGTTATCTTGTGTAATACTATCACACCTGAAATCGTTCAATTTGGGCCTGGACAGTGTGGTCTCCATTCTCTGCAAGCTAACTCAACTCCAATTAATTTATTTTTAGGAAGGAAATAAATTTGGTTTTATGTTGTAGATTGAGTGGCTTTTTAAATATATTGGGAAATTATGTGTGGTATTCCTAGCTTTTGTATTTTCTGGCTATGTAGGTAAAATAAGTGATGACCAATAGAGGAAAAAATATTTTGAAACCTCCAGCGTTGATCATAAAGAGAGTTTCTATCTTTACCCCGAGATGCTGGCTAGATACAATCTAAGTAGATTCTCTATATAAAGGTTTACGTTCTTGTTCAAGAATTATCTTCATACTTGCTTCTATGTAAAATATCTTAATTTTGATGAAAATTAATATTGTCACTAGCTCTTACAAAGAAAAATATCGAGTTAGTATTAACCCTTTTAGTGCCATATAGACTCCCCTTTATGTTTCAGGATTTAATGGCTCTTAATTTTTGGAATAAACTCTTCACTGTTTTCACTGGCTTTCCTCCTCAAGATTTTTCCAATAGTTGGGTTTATTCTTCTTCTTGATATTCCTTTATCCATAATATCAAATCTACTTATTGGACATTTTATGTATTTATTAATGAGGTATTATCAACTTTATCTCGTCTTTTATCACTAGTGGGGTTTTCAAATCTTTGGGAAACAACCTAACCACTGCAAGGAAGAACAATGATGTATGATGTGATACAATATGGCGTCTATAATGAATAACTATTTTACCTAATTGAATAAGATTTGCATCACCTCCATCCATTCCCATAATTCAATTTTCTTCATAATGTATGTAGTGGGCCTGCAACCTGTGACAGCCCATTTGGATGTCTACAGAATTTAAAAGTTACTATAAATTCCCTACGCTACATTTGCTTCAAATAAATCAGAAATATCTGTGTGGCCTCTGCTTGGGTAGGATCAGATCTAACTAACGCCTTTGGAACCGAGTAAAATACCCAAGAAAGGTATCTATCTGAAAAACAATAATGTATATAATTGCAATATATTTGAATAAAGACACCCTTGAAACACTATCTCCAAATGCAATAAATGCTCTTCAAAACTAAAATATATAAATTTGCTCAGACAAATAGTGAAAACATATTTTCAAAACAGGATAAATATCAGGGATGTGCCAATAAGGTAGAATTTGAGACTAAGTCACTTTAAACCTTGTAATAGACAGACAAATAATACCAAACATTTATATACTTTTTTAAGTTTAAAATAAATCCCCAAGGAAATAAGACTTACATAAATAATTCTTGCACAAAGAAAATATAATATATTTCTTTCACTTCCCCTTACTTTGTAGTTAGCTTAATCCTTTTAATGCTGTCACCAGCCCTTTAAATGGACTATTCTACTACCCTTACTCCAGTGGTACAGCTACTAACCCCAAGAAGAAGCTAGTCTAAAAGAGTTGTAAAATCAAATTGATATTAACCCTTTAATTGCCAATGTCGCTCAGAGCAATGCGCAAAATATTTGCTAAAATTGTCTGCATCACTCACAGCGATGCCATGTTTTCGAGCTCTTAGTTCAGTATTAAGTCAACAGATAGGGTATATTTTATTTCCACTGAACTCTCATATGTTAACGCTACTTTTATTTGTCTTTGAACTTAGTGTTTCGATATATCGAACATGAAAATTATTTTCCAACTTTATGAGTTCTATCTTTGACCTTGTTTGTAAACATGGCTACTAAGAGGAAAGCTATGATTCAAGACAAAGAAATACTTGCAATATTTATTGATAGCTCAAGTGAGAGTGATCAATTTGTTAGTGATTATGAAATCATTGATTCTGAATTTGTAAATAATAAAACTGAACAAGACTTATATTCGAGGGAAGGTGAAAGATCGGAACAAGTAGAAGTGACAGCTGACATTGATAATGTGAGAGTGAATACGAGTGATTCCTAAAGGGATGAAATAAATCTTGAAGATAAGGATAATCCACCCCAACCTCTTCATATATATATATATATATATATATATATATATGCAGAAGTACTAGGTTTGAAGTCTCCCCCCTTCCCTTGAGATGCTAAGGCAATTATTTATTTTAGATTTTATTTTAATATAACCCTGCTAAAGTTGATGGTCACTGAAACAGCTGCTATGCATAACCCAATTTTAGCGTAAAATCTAGAGTAAGTTTTTTTTGTAAATTTTGTTTACTCAATTTTTTATGTTATTTTCAGTTATTTATTCTATTTCAAGCTATTTAAATTTTCAATGCTTAAAAATTAATGTTAAATATAACAGTAATTTTTTTTAAATATCTTTGCTAGTGATTTTTTTATTGTATTTAAAAATTAAAAAGTATATGCATGAACATATCATCAGATTGGCCAGAATGTAAGCTAGTTTATGTAAAAATTTGAGTGCAAGAAGTTCAAAGATTAATAAGTTATTAAAATTTAAACAAAATTCGGTATTTTTCAGCAAAATAGCTTGGCACATTTAGCACATTTTTTTGTAATTTCTCTAGGCACTCAAAGGGTTAACATAGATTGTGGTAACTGGTATTATTGTGCAAATAAACAAACGGTTATATTTTAAATAATACAACACAAAATATTTCCCACTTAAATTATGTTAGTTTTTATTTAATGTGTTTAATGAAGTTTTTTTATTTTTGACACTGAGTTTTTAATTAATTTCTGTCAGATTGTGACAAGGGAAGAATACAGGTTGGGTTTTCTGGTACTTAAAGGATTTCTATTAAAGTTATTCAGGCATAAAACATCTTGCCTTACTACTCGAGCTAAAAAGGTTTATCAAAAGTATAACCTGAACAGGTAGTAAGAAGAGTTAATAATAAAAAAAGTTTATTTATTTTACTTACAAATGTATCAAATAAAGTCAAATGTTCATTAAAATCTAAATCACAATATCAATTTTTACTTACATAGGGCTATATATAGTAAGAACTACTACACATAACAGAACACTAAACTATATTATTTTCTACTAGTGAGTCAAACAATACAGTTAATATTTAAATAAATGCTTGTATCTACACAAGGTTACTGTGATATACTGAATCATTTCAGTAAGAGAATGAAGTTTTCACTTAAAATAGTTTGGGGTGTATCACATATGTAAGGGAAATAGAAACTAAACTCCCCATTCAATCAAATTAGACACTTTATGAAAGGAAGATTATCCCCATAAAAGCAGATACTTTCAGACTTGGACTTTTACAAAGGTGGTGCCTTAAATAAACCATTTCAATTAAGGTAATAAGTGACTATCTCCCAAATAATTAAGGAAATAAGCTAAAGAACACAAAAGAAGAAGGGGAGGGGGGGGGGGGGGGGGAGTTGAACCTACCTAATCAGATTGGACTCTCTTGAAATGGAATGGTGTCATACCCTGAACATTTAAATATTTATTTTATGTGATTTGTGAAATATTACTACAAAAACATAAGAAACTACTGGCCACTTCTGGTTACAAAAAACACACACATACCACACACACACACACACACACACACATTCAATTTCAGCCAAGTAAGTAACTGCAGGACAGTCTGAGTATATATATAGAGAGATTAAAATATATAACTTGCTTATGCCCCCTTATTATTTGACCACTGGCAGTTTTTTAAAAGGACACTTATCCCCAAAGACATGCCAACCTTTTAAATGTGCTAGCTTTAGTGTATTTATTGAAATTTAGGAATACCGGTGACAAAACCCCTCATAGGATGATGTGTGTAGCGAATGTGGAAGAACCAATCATGTAACTTTAATGATGGGTGGTTTGTTTGCTAAGTAAGGGCTTGGTCAAAACCACCCAGTTGTAGAGTAACCCAACCCTAACTTCTAGCACCATTAAGTGGCATGTAAAGGCTACTATGTTTGTTAAGGAATTAGCACTTTTAAAAATACTAAACAAACTAAAATTAACTATACATTACATTCCAGCTGAAATAAACAATTCAATCTAATGAAAAATATATGTGAATATAGTACACTGGTATCCCCCCCCCTCCCGCTCCCCATTAAATAAAGGTGCAAAAGAAATATATATACTGTACATTTTTTATAAATTTATATTTCATTCTAAACAATTGAAGAAATCAACAAATTATAAACTACTTGTAATATAAATAATTATTCTAAATATAAAAAATGAGCAGTTTTTATGTATATAAAGAATGGGAGATGACAAAGATGGGGAAATTACATACAATCACATGCAAAGCATGCAATCTGAGATAAATTTAACAGGCAAAACGCTACTTTAAAAAATGAAATGGAAATACCTACTTGATCAATATATTAGGAACCTGAGACAATATATTTGCTAGTATAAGCAATGCATAGTTAAATTATGATTTAAAAAAATTGTTACTAGATTTCATCGTAGAAAATGAAAACTTTAAAGCATATTTTCTAGCTTAGACTTTTTCAATAGAGCCCTTCTTAACATATATCCACCTTTTAAAAGAAAAAGATTACCCCCTATACAGGTTTTCATCTGCTCCACTGTTGACAAGCCCTACACTTGCTTGTAAGATGTACCATATTAATAGATTACATTATTATATTTTACTTACCATAGTAGCATCATTGATTCGGCGGTTGTGGCGGCCTCTTCCTAAAGAGCTTGAAGGTCCTGGTTGGGGATCTAAGATGTTTCTAGAAGCTGTGGTTATCACAGGTGTAGGCTCAGGTTTAGGTCCCCATGCTATGGGAAGGAGGTGGATTGAATAGGATCATCCACACGCATCTTTGAGTAAGCTTCTGTATCACACAGGGGAGGTCGGTCATCAGGTGAGAGCATCATTCACAAAATAAATTAACCCAAAGCGTGCATTCAAGTCAAATAAGTATTAACTAAGGTAGGAGGCGGTTATAAGGTCCTTCAGGAAATAAGGCCCAGTTGTTTTAAAAATATTCCACCAAATTTCCTGGTAGATATTCGTGTCATCACAAAGCTAATACAGGTGCTATCCATCGACAGCAGCAGGAAAATTGTAGCCTCCAATGTGTTCAGGACAGCGTGTGTCTGAGAATTGGCAGGTGAGTTATCCTCTTTTTATAACTTTTCATCTCAAATAAAGCTACGATTTTAGGTTAGTTATCATACCTTATCGTTATAATAGAAAATGTTAGTGTACTTAATAAGCAACACCATCATGTACTGAAAGTGGGTTTCAGATAATTCCTATATTTGTTTCGAGTAAAAATCAAAATGTTGTGCTATCAGGTAATAAGGCTCACCGAAAAGACAAGTGGGCCTTATTACCTGCCATGGATTTTAAAGTACATTACTCCTTACATTTTCCGATTTTAATTCTCAAAAGGACAAATTTTTGACTGCTGGCCTCCAATGCTATTGAGTTTTATTTTATTCCTCAGGCATTAGTATTAAGGGGCTTGGTAGCCCTCAAGAGAGGCTCCAACTGCAGTTGGAGAATATAAAATACAGAAAATAATTGGCTCCTTACAGAATGATGAAACTTTTACCAGATCTTAGATCATAGCCATGAATTTACAAAATAAAAAATCATTTTTTTAAACAAAGTTGCTTATGGTTCTAGAGTATTGGAAAACTATGGGTAAGAAATGCCAAGGTCTGAAATCAAAGTGTGACCAACCTATGATGGAAGAAGCCCTGAGGTTACTCAGACGAAGAAAATCGCAAAGGTACGTAGAAAGTAAATTTGGTATCCCACGCAGAACTCTGAGGAATAATTTGAAATTGGGGTTATCTGAATGAAAGTTGAGTAAATGAAGCATTCATTCTAACTCGTGAACAAGAATGTGACTTAGAGAACCAAATGATTAGTTTCTCTGAAATCGGATTCCCGCTTACAACAGTAACTATACGCCGGTGTGTATATAAGTTTGTTGAAAAGCATGGCATTCCACATCCATTCAGCAAAGAAGAGCAGCTAGCAGGTAGGGAATGGTACAGTGCCTTCATGCGCCGTCATCCACGTCTTTCCAGGAGGAAAGCACAATCATTAAATCCAATTAGGGCTAAAAATTGAATCATGTGATTGTAGAAGACTATTTCACAAAGATTTGCAACACTCTTGCTTCATTAGATTTAAAAAGCCAACCAAAAAACATTTTTTAGCATGGATGAGAAAGCGGTTAGGCTTACGCTACATCACCAACAGTCAGTTTTATAAGAAAACGGAACTAAGTGAGTGCATCTTGTAGCTTAATAACACGCGGAAAATGTAACTGTGGTTGCATGTACAGGTGCTCTGGGTCAAGTGATACCACCAATGGTTTTATTCAAGGGTGTAAGGTACAGGCAAAGTTTCGGATATGGGCTGCCCACTGGATCAGTTGTAGAAATGACAAGCAAAGTAGCATGACAACTCAAGTTTTTGTAAAATGGATTTACCATTTTCATATATTCAAACCTCCTGGCTCCACACTGCTCATTCTCGATGGAGCAAAATGTCACCTTGACATTTCAAGTATCGATAAAACTAATGAATAACTTTGTTTTGCTTGCCGTCCAACATGACTCACGAGCTGCAACCATTGGATAAGGCAATTTACCAGTCATTTGAGCACTATTGGGACCAGCAGCTTCTTTTGTTCTGAAATGATCCTGAGGAGCCAAACCGTAAGCTTACTAAGGATACCTTTTCTCGAGTATTCACTCCTGTCTGGAGTATATGTATGACACTAACCAACATTTCCAGTGGCTTTAGGGCAACAGGTATTTGTCAATTTAATAGTGCTGTGATACCCACTGACACATTCACACCCAGTCTTGTAACACATCAAGAAGAGTTAGACAATGAATGACATGCCTCTCTCAGAAGGATTGACAACACTTAAGAAGTCACTATTTCAAGAAATTATTTCTACACCTCGCATCAAACTTAAACGCAACACAGCCCACCACAAAAAGGCGATTAACTATAGATCTCAGACCCTGAAAAGAAATATTTTTGGAAAAGATTGTGACAAGGCCCTGGAGTCAAATAACTCTACAACCATGGCTCAACCATCCACATAGAATGCTGACCAAGGCTCTACAAAAGAAAATTGGCTATGTGGTGTCTGTCAGGCAGATTTTATTGCAGACATACGAGCATGTCGTTCATGCAATACTTGGGTACATGAGGACTGTGTTGGACTCACAGTAAATGACAATAAAGATTTCATTTGTCATGAATGTAATGAGTAATTACTGAAATGTATTGCCTTGAACTTAAGATTTAACTTATCGTCTGTAATTCCTTTAGTTTTAATTTAAGATGGTGATTACAATGATGTATGACAAAGATCGTTTGGCTTGACTAAAAGGGATGCATGTAAAGGATTTATTTTCACCTTTCCCATTGTTATTTGATTATATTGTGTGTTTTGTTAAAATGAGTATCACCAGCAGTGTTATTTTATGTTTCTAATGGTTTGCTAGTTTAACACATAAGGTAAATTTGTCTAAACTTTTTGAATTTACAACTCCCACCATACAGGTTGTTTAAAAAAATTAATCAAAGTCCCATTTTATTAACATTAAATGTCACACACACTTAGAATTGTATTTCCACAACTTTTATTTTTCAAAACTAGCGGCGATTGATGCTTTTATGATTCTTAATACGTTTTGATATAAACTTTTTTTTAAATATTTTATGACTGATTTAAGGATTAATTCTGATGTTATTTATTATATGCTGATGCAGGTAATATGGCCCAATTACACACATTTGATTTTGTGTTTATATAGTAACTATGGTGTATGCTATAGTTATAATTATACAATATTCAACTAGGAAAATAATAAACAAATATTTTTCGTTTTTTTCTACCTCCAATATTAAATATTATCTAAGCAATTATTTTGTAAGTGGGCCTTATTTGCACCCCTTACCTTATTTAATAATAATTTTAGAGTGGCAAAGATGCTCATTCTCTAAGGATCTTAATACCAGGGAGGGTTTTAAACAGGTAAAAAATATAGCAATGTCAAAAAACTAAATCTGATACATGCATGTACCTAATGTATACTTGTCTTTTGCTATTTAAAAAATAAATGCTTACTTGAAAACAGTTTAAAAAAATTGATTTCAAGTAAACATTTACAATACCTTTACAAGTGATTGAGATCTCACATGCATGACAATCCACCTAATAAAACATGCAAATATACATATATGGAATAGAAAGGATACATAGTTAAAAGGGAAAAAATCATTTATTAGGGTACAAGTAACAACATCCACATTATACATATATCTGATAAACCATTCATAGGATAAATTAAATAAAGTTCTTTTAGGCCATACGTAAACTTATAAAATGCCAGAATAAAATGAATATATTTAAAAAATAAACAGCTTGACATCTATTCTCAAACATTTAATACTTAAATTTCATATATATATATATATATATATATATAATATATATATATATATATATATATATATACTGTGGCAGTTAGATAATGCTGTCTTTGTAAGACAAGTTAAGGTACCTTTAATTTACTCTGAAAGGTATCAAGCTCACCCTGACAGGCTACTCTATAGTTAAGCATATAAGAAAGGCCGGGCCAAAATGTAACTGGCTAAGATAAGATGGCTACCTTTTAGGGTATAGTTTACATAAATGACAAGCGAAGGGATACCAAAAAGCCTTAAAATTACCATTTTTATTTTCCTTGTACCTTCTTCCAGTTACCATTTCCCTAACAGTGAAAATATAAAAAGTTTATCTTAAGGAATTATATTCAGGGGTATATCTTTAATAGAAGCTATGGAGACATATCCCATGTAAAAATATTTATTTAGCCATTTCATTATGTCATATTTATTATCATATAGTAAATTATAAAAAGGAAATGTAAAACCAGGAAAATTATAAGTATGAATATTTAGGAAAAACCAACCTCCATAAGATTTATTTAGCACCGCGTCTTACTACCCATTCGGGTTATACGCTTAAGTACTAATTATGCTAATGGATTAGGAATTGGGAAGGTTGAATTTAGAGGAAGTGAACTCGCATTTGCGTGGAGGGAAAGTGGAAAACCATTTAGAAAAAAACCACCCCCAGTTCACCTAACCGAGATTCGAACCTCGATCTCCCCGTCCTTGGCAGTCGAGCTCAGCACGACTAGCGTGTTAGCTAATTACGCCACCAAGGCGGGTAAATTTTATAAGACCCCACCATGATTCCAACCCTGATCTCCCCATCACCGGCAATTCAGTCTAACTCGAGAGTGATGTGTTAAGACAATGTGACCACCAATACTTATGATTCTATTTGTTTTAGTTCATATGTGACTTACAAATTCAAAAATGCTAAAATTAACTTCTAATTTGTTTTGATAGTCCTTTTAATGTAATGAATAAAAGTTTGTGGAAATTAAGTCTCATGAAATTTAAGTGGAAATAATTCTCATGAAATTTACGTATGTCTAAATATTATATACTATATAAAGATTGCATTTAAATTCTTCAAATTAAAAAAAAAAATTAAAAATAAGTATCAACAGATATTTTTCTTTCAAAATCGCCTGTGTTTTACCTGTTTTTCCTATATACAAAAACTTCCCTGTCAGTTTTCCAAGTTCGTAGCAACCCTGAACCATGTGCAATACATGGTGTTTATCCCTTTTATTCTTATTAATCTTTTCATATATTTTTTTCACTTTGTAAATTATATTTTATATAGTTCACACTATTAAGATCTAGAGTCTTAGTGTGTAAATAAAAGAAGAAGAAAAACACACACACGGCTAAGTAGCTGTTAACGCCTTTTTGTCTGGTTTTTTCCTATGTCAAGCTTGATTTAAAAAAATTATGGCCAATGCTATATGAACAGTTCTCAGAAACGAATATATGCAAAACTGATATGTAATGATTTATATTTTGTTGCAAAAACCGTTGGTATGAATAAATAAATCTCTTTGTTAAAACCCTGTTCCACTGTGCAACAAAGAGAGTTGGTCAAACTATTATGATCATGTCCACAAACATTTATTGGTATGGATAGGTTGGTCCTATCTATGATTAATTGTCAGAAACGCTTGTATTTACAGTATTTCATCTGTTTCCTCCCTCAAGCACCCTGCATCTTCCTTCAAGTTAGAAGGGTTTTATTACAGTGGAATTAGTGTTTAGAACTTAATCTGTCGGCTGAAGAATTTTATCTTATTCTGTTTAAATCAGCTAAATAAATAATATTTGATTTGTATTTAGTCAAGTAGCTAGATGAGCTAAATGTTATGCTTAGGATGGTTAGCATCAAGTTAAAATAATGTGTATCCTTTAAGAGAATAGAATGAGAGTAAATATTGTTTATAATGACTTCTTTTTTATTTGCACATGTTCACTTTCACTAACCCAATTTGAATGCTATTTAGAGTAGATTTTTTTTTCTTATATGATTTGTGAAGAGAAATATAATATTTGTGTCAAACATTTATCTTCAAATAACTATATATATATATATATATATATATATATATATTTGTGTCTTTCTCATTTTTGTTTTACACCCTTCTCTTCCTATGTGTTCTTAATTTAGTTTAAGTTGCGGATAGCTTAAACAGGCAGTATGAAGTATAGCCAAAAAGAGTAAAATAATATGTTGGAAGACACATCAAACCACAATTGACATTAAGAAAAATATCCAAATGAAAATATTGGAGGATGAATTGAACCTAATTAGTATCCAAATCGCTTCTAGGGACATCCAATTTTCAAATTAATCCTTTGGTTTCTCTTTAATGCACCTTACTCTCTGGCTTTATTCGTGAATTGTGCCCCCTTCCCATATCCTGACAAAAAACACTGTTGCTTTTGATTCAATGATGAAAAGCAAAATACTTAATTATTTTTGTAGTTGTCATACATAATATAATTTAATTCATATTTGGAATAAGGTAGATATAATATAATTTAAGTGTTTCCATGAAACTGCTTTTTTACAATAGTAGGTGTACAATTATATAGTAATGCTTCCCATTAAAATTCTCTATTCCTATTTTAAAATATTTGGAAATGATTGAATTAAGGAAAGTGAGACAATGGTTTGTGAACTTGAGTTTGGTATTATCAAATGCTTTTCGATTTAGTTGCACATTTTCACAATTCACACTACCAAACAAACAAAAAGAATTAGCTTAAACAAAACATTAGGTTAAGGTGGAGTTTGTTGTGTTTCTCTATATAATATTTAAGCATAGAGAGTTATATGCATTCTCAAATGTACACTTCACAATATTTTAACAAATGTAGTTTTTGTAATTCTGATTAAGATGTGCATAAACTGGAGCACAATTCAGATTTGTATGGTAAAAAAGATTAGGCCTGCAATGTACACTTTATTAGTACATATGTTATTACTTACATAATAAAATGCAAGGGGTTCCTTTTGAGGCTCCAACTCAGTTCTGGTTTTCTTGATTATTTCTTTGGTTGTTACTTTAGAAAAAGGGGTTGTGAAAGATTTCTTCCCTTTTGTGACAGATGTGCTACTAGATAGTGAAAGAGTTGGAGTGTTAGTGGATGGGTTTGTATTCTGGATCGTTAGTGGAAACGAAACAGGAATGGTTTCTGGAATGTCATCTGACCTAGGTAAGAAGGTCTTACTTGCGGATTTTTGTTTGGGAGGGCGTGTTACCAACGCCGAGATTCTAGCCAACTCTGGGGACAGCTCACGTTTTGGTACATCCACAATATTAGATTGTTGGGACTGATCTTCATCATCTTTTTTACTGCTTTTCTTTATTACAGGTCTTATGACACTGAAAATAAAAACAGATTTTAAAACGTTATTAATTGGTTAACTTCCCCAAAATGTGTGAAATTAATGAAACTCATATAGGTATTAAAATAAATTATTTTTGATAATTTTATTAGAGTGGAATCTAAAACAGTATGTTTTTATTTTAAGAATTTAAAAAAAATCTCTTTTTCTTTTTAAAGTTGAAATTTGATAAAAAAATATATGTAAAATGAGTTTTTTCTAAGATTTTGGACAACCTTGGCTGTGCCGAAAATAAACCAAAATTGGTGATTTCTTTAAATTTATATTGTGCTTAGCTTCAAAATGCTGAATCATAACTCATAAGAAACTAAATGATGAAAGCCTATGTATGTGGCCTTGTAGATTCTTTATATGTATAAATATCATTCACGCAGTTATGAAAATTGCATACTACAGCAGCCCCATGACTTCTTTGGTGCTGACTGACAGCTCACAGCTGACTTCTGACAGTCAACAATTAGGTATATACCTAAATTTTGTCTGTCAGAAGTGACAGCTGCTAAACACATGTTTTTGCAGATCATATGGTTTGGTGTAGGGATTCATAATTTGGTCTGGTAACTTTTCAGAGCTGTGAGCTGTCTGTCAGCACCAAAGCTGCCATGGGGCTACTGTAATTAACACACACAAATACTTTGTCATCACATTAGTTTCAAACATATGGCTATTAACTTACATTTTCCGTGAAAAAGAATCAGATGTTGGAGACCTAGAAGATGCCATAAGGTCAAGCTTGAATGTGATTTTTGGAACACTAGATTCTGTTTTTTCTTCAACAGTACAGCGATGCTAAAATGTACACATTGGTTTGTGACTTTTAAATGAATGAGTATTGAAGGCTAAAAACATAAATTTAACTGTAGGGAATTAAAGCAAAGCGAATTAAACTCCTTGCATTACAAATATGGACAGTTACTGCTTTTAAAACAATTTTTTTTAATATTTAATTGGGAAAAAAGACACAAAAAACATAATGGTCCCAACATTTTTAATAAGCCTAAATATAGATAAAATCATGCTTTGCTTCACACCCATTAATGTGATATCCAAACAATTTATTCATAAATGCTGTGTTTAGTATGGATGGTACCTTTTATCCAGGATAGAGTTATAACTTAATGAGTTTACTATAATTTTTTGTTATGTAAATATGCTATTTTTTTAAAGTTATACTTACATTAGAAAAAAACTCTTACAATACTAATGGTAATCACAATTCCACATAGAAACATCTGTGAAAATCTAATGGTAATCAAAATTAAGAGTTCAGAGATAGAAGACCAAAACTTTTGAGTTGACCATTCATATACGATTGAATGAAGATTAATGATTGTGAAACAGGCTAAGCCTACTTGGGAAATTTACAAACTAAGGAAAGAATTAAGTGACTAATATATAAATTTATAAAATCTTGGATCCATTTTCTATTTGGTACAAAGTAATTTCTTTATGAAAAATTAAATTTTATTGAAAATTTACAATTCAACCAAATAAAGTTGTTTCTAAATTCTATATTTTCTTAGAGCCATAAATTATACATACTTAAATATGTATAAAATTATGCCAGTTAACTATCTGTAAATTATTTTTTCCCTGAAAACAAGTATGGAGTGTAATTTTTTTCTGTCAAACACTACCCTGATATGAGTTTTAAGCAAAATTGTTAAATCCATTTTTAAAACATTTTGAAATGTTGTCATCAGTAAACTAACCTTAATTCTAGGACTAAAATAATAACTAAAAAATGCCCCAAGGTAAGAACATATAACCTCTAAACATAAGTTTTGTAAGATACACAATTTTACTTCGGGGCATATAAAATGTCAAGACTCATTTTAATTTCTTATAAAAGAAAGTTAAAAACCTGATAATTTTTGTTAATGAAACACCAAACTATACTTATTTTTATAGATATATTACTATACAGTGGCGTGTGGTCAATTCTGGACAAAGGGAAGCAATGAGACTACAATAAAGGTGGTCTGATGGACCCTAGTTTAATTATAAGCTCCCACTGGTCTTTTGCTTTTTTTTATATAGTTAAAAGTATTCTGGGGAATAAAGGAAGGGGGGTGATACCCAAGCTATGCATGGACTAGTACAAATAATTGGTGATATTAGAAATATTACCACAATCATTAAATTATATATATATAAAATCATTAAATTATATATACCCGCCTCGGTGGCGTAGTTGGCTAATGCGCTAGACGTGTTGAGCTCGACTGCTGAGGACGGGGAGATCGAGGTTCGAATCTCGGTCGGGTGAACTGGGGGTGGTTTTTCCTAAATGGTTTTCCATTCTTCCTCCACACAAATGCGAGTTCACTTCCTCTAATTCAACCTTCCCAATTCCTAATCCATTAGCGTAATTAGTACTTAAAGCGTATAACCCAAACGGGTAGTAAGACGCGGTGCTAAATATTATTATTATATATATAAAATAATAAATATAGTTCTAACTCAAATAAAATAATAATAACAACAACAACAACTACGCAAATGAGTATGATCTTTGCCCTGCCTTATAGTTTTGAATCAGGATTTATTCTACACACCATTATCATTTTTCATTAGTAAATAGTAAGTTAACTATATAATTTTCCGCCAGCCCAACATACCGATATTTACTATACACTTTAATAAAATTAATTATTGAAACATCAAAGTTTTTTTTATAGGCTGCCTGAAGATGGAATGGGTCTGCCTGTTTCAGTTATTTTATTTTTCTCGTAAAAAAACCGGGACAAAAAACTATGCCTCAAAATGACATATGAATACACAGCAGCTTCCACTGCTGCACTTGTTAAACACACTCGCCATTCTACTATTGTACGCAAAGAATCAAACCACTTCCCTTGGAGGATCAAATATGCGTCAATATTCTGTAAAATAAAACTAAACTTACTTTAAACTAGTGATAAATACGTTATTTTGTAATAGAGTGCCCATAATTATATCGAGAAATAATAAATATCAGTTAAAACAAACTAAAAAATAATATATATTTTAACAGTATTAAATGTACCATTATACAACAATTGCGATATTAAACTCATGCGCTAATACTCGCCTAAGGATATGGTGCTTCCCTTTCCCCGATGAGAACTGGACCGACCCGAAAACAAATGATTGGCAGAATAAAGAGTGAGTGAGACTAGCTGGCTGGCCGGTCAGTCTGAGAAAGAACGGCTTACTCTGAAAGAAGAGCTGTGACCTCAACTTAGTATACTGGTTGGAGAGGATTCTATTATAACAATAATTTGTTTTAACTTCATTTTCCTCTTATTTTCTTTCTACTCGCTTTAATTTTAGAGAAGCGTTGCTTCCCTTGTTTCCATTGAATAAACGCCACTGTTACTATGAATTATAAAATATAATTTTACTTACTTCTCGGTCTTTCCTTTTATCCTTTTTATCTTTTTTCTCCTTTAATTTGTGTCTGTCCCTTTCTTTCCTTTCTGTTTTAAGTTTTTTCTTTTGACTTTTTTCTCTAATTTTAAGCTTGTCTTTCTTGTCTTTCTTCTTTTTAGATTTATCTTTATCTTTCTTATCTTTCTTGTGTTCTCTATTTTTCTATAGATCAAAAAAAAAAGTAGTAATGATCAATAAAATTAAAATTAGAAGATTACAAAGCCAACAAATAAATCACTACTAGCATTGGGAACTAAAATATATTATGCTAACATAAATAATAGTGTGTTTATTTATTTGAGGTATTTAACATGCACTTTTTGAACCGACTGATTATTTCAGCACACAAGAATTTCTATTAGCGAGCACAAAAGGGCCTGCCAATGTTGCCGAGAAAGGTATTTTCACTTCCCTTCCAGGGTTCTTTTAGATGCCACAATCGATATAGGACCGATGGCTTTACTTCCCCTCCAAAGGAAGTTGTGGTACAGGTTTTTATTGCTCAAGAAAAATGTATTAACCTCAGCTGGGTTTGAACCCATGAACATCAGGTTCTGAGGCAAGCACTTTAATCTAAGACCATTAAGGTCGACAAGAATAGCTTGAGTAGCTCATTTGTTAAAACTTTATGTCTAAGAAATATTTTTTCAAAATGTATCACACCAATTGTTTTTAAACTTTGTGCACACAAATGTTATATCATAATAAACTTAATACTAATTGAACTGTTAAGAGAGGTTATTTAGTTATTTAAATAAACAAATAGCCACTACTAGGAGCGTATATATTATAGACTCCCATTATGTTTGATAAAACTCAAATCTAAGTAGATTTTAAATATACCAGTCAAAAGATAAATCTGGTCAAAGAAATTAATCCAAGAAAAACAATGTAAGCAAAATAATAATAACAATGATAACAACAATAATAATTAATACCTGCTTCAGTGGCCACATGGTCTCACTTGCTAATCTCGCACTAGACTAGACTAATGATAACAGGGAGATCAAGGTTCGATCCTCGGTTGGGTGTAGTGAGGGTGGGTTTTCCAAAATTGTTTTCCACTCTCCCTCCATGGAAATGTTGGGTACACTTCCTTGAAATAAAACCTTCCTAATTCCTAAGGCTATTAGCGTAATTTGTGGTCTAGTAAAACGTGGTGCCAAAATAATAATTCTAAAAAAATATATGTTCATGTTGTAACAAGTGTTGTCTTATTTTTTCACTTTTCAAGAAATTTGCTAGATAGTTGTAAAAGTATCTATTGTATAAGACAAATCCAGAGAACACATATACATAAGCCTTTCCCCCCCACCGTAATTAATATTACCATACAAATCAGGACAAGAATCGGGTAATATCAAATCTAGGAAATAGATCTGATTCAAGAAAAGCAATAAGTTCTAAAGAATTATTGTTTTCTTACCCTCATAATACCAATATATTGAAGCATCTTTTCTGCCATATATCTACCATCTTTTGACATTCTACCCTTAATGGTCAAACCTGCTTTAGTGGCCGCATGGTCTAAGGCACTAGTCTCGCAATAGACTGCGGAAAACAAGGAGCTCAGGGCCGGACCCCGGTCGAGTGTACTAAGGGTGGTTTTCCCTAAATGGTTTTCCATTCTACCTCTATGCAAATGCAGGTACACTTCCTCTAAAAGTCAACCTTCCTAATCCCTAACTCATTAATGTATAAGCGTATTACCCAGACGGTGCAAAAATTTTGTCATAATATGATTTAACATTTCTGTGAACCAAAAACTACTATATGCAATGAGTTTGAACCTTTTGAAAGCTGTTATAGTCGTGTACACTTTATTTTATATGATAAACTTCACTATGTTAAAACATAAAACAAAATGTATTTTATTTTTTATAATTAATCTATATTATCTTATTATTATTATTCTAGAAAAAAATTATATTTAAACTCACCTTTTCACCAGTTTTTTCTTTAATTGGTGGAATAGCTGCATTAGTCATTTCTTCATTTTTAACTTGATATTGGGTAGCTTTATTTGGTGAGTTGGAAGATGTTGAAGTAGCTGTCGGTTTGTCAAAAATGTTTTCTTTCACTTCTATTGGATTTTCCTTTTGTTGAGGTTGTATAGAAAATAACGGTGGTGGAAGTGGCAAATTAGGCATTGCAGGATGAGGCAAATTTTTCCCTAATACTAAGGGTGGTAGCTTTGCAAAAAGAGGATGCGCAATTGGTGGAGGTATAAGACCAGGAGCAGGTGGGAAATGAGAAAAAAAAGGGAAAACCGGAGCAGGAATTAGTGCTTCACTGAGTAAAGGGACTAATGGTGTCTCCAGTCTTTCTGAAATATTAACATCTGTTTCTAATTTTACTTTTTTATTGCTACTTGAACTTTTTAATGATAACATCATTGGATCTTTTTTAGCTTTAAGTTTTTCTCTTTTGCGTTTTTTATCATTGAAATTGGAACATGTGTCTATCTTGCGAGAAAGGGTTGGTAACTCCACTGTTGATGACGCACTCGGTTTGGTAATATCTTCCTCACCAAAATTTACATAACTTTTTGAATCTGGGGTTTGATTAAGTACAACATTGTTTATTGTCTCATCTATGTTTGTGGAGGTTGCTTCTATTATGAGAGAGGACAACAGAGATGGTTTCACCATAGGAGACTTCCTTTCCCTAAATGTTAGTTGATCCTCTTTATCAAACTCCAAACTTTTCCGTATTACTGACTCAATGCAATTATTTATGTGAGCCAAATGCATTTCATGCTGCTTATTACCGACCTCAGTCTCATCAATTACCAAACTTGTATCACTTTTCTGCGAATCCTGCACATAATGTTCAAGAGATTCTGTTTTCTCAGATTTTTCTTCTTTAAGTTTTGATATCTTTTTAAAAATATTTAATTTATGTTTGTTAGGCTCCGAAAATAACTTTCCTTCTACAAATTTACATGTAGAAGGTGAATTTTCTGGTTTTGCCTCTAATGGAGATGTAATTTGAGAAGGCTTATCTAGTTTAGGTTTTATTTGGATGTTTAAAGTTTGTTTACTCATTTTAGGATCAGTCAACTCAATTGATTTACTTGAAGGTGTTGATATTTTAGTCTGTTTTCTGCTTGTGCTTGGTTCATAAGTGGAACTTTTACTTGTCATTTTAAGACCTCCTGGTGTTGGGGCTTTTAATTTAGATAATTCTTTGATACTAACAAGCTTTTTAACCTTAGAGTCATCTGAAGACACATTATTTTCTTCTTTACTCATTTCTTTTATTGTCTGTTTTTTTGTTGTTTTTTCTTTATAAACTTTTGTTATGTTGTCAACATTTTTCTTGGGTAAAACTTTCTTAACTTTATTTTCACCTTTAACTTCAGGAGGTACTATAGGATAAGATGAAGGCTGAGGTAAATTTGACCGAGAGTCAGATGGCTGAAGAGGTGAGCAAGATTCTGGGAGTTTTCCTTCTCTAGCTGGTGATATAAAGCCTGAAGTTGTCATCATTACACTACTTATTTCTCGGAGCGGTCTTCCTTCCTCCTCCAATAGTAGCCTGAAAAATAGCACAGGATAAAACATTTAACTATTTTAGTATACTTTGTTATCCCTCGCTGCAGCTTTGGGGGTAACTGGTTGATGACACAACGATGGCGACGTATTCCAACCTGTCTGAGTAGGGGTAGGAAAAAGGTCGGCAAGATTGTTCCAGAAACTTTAGTCGTGGTGGGAGGTAGGATAGTCCCGGCAACTGAGTCATGGTTGGAGGTAGGATAGAGTCCCGGCAACGTGAGTCGCGTTGGGAGGTAGGATAAAGTCCCGGCAACTTGAGTCGCGTTGGGAGGTAGGATAGAGTCCCGGTAACGTGAGTCGCGTTGGGAGGTAGGATAAAGTCCCGGCAACTTGAGTCGCGTTGGGAGGTAGGATAAAGTCCCGGCAACTTGAGTCGCGTTGGGAGGTAGGATAGAGTCCCGGTAATGTGAGTCGCGTTGGGAGGTAGGATAAAGTCCCGGTAACGTAAGTCGCGTTGGGAGGTAGGATAAAGTCCCGGTAACGCGAGTCACGGCGGGAGGTAGGTTAGAGTCCCAGCAACGCGAGTCACGGTGGGAGGTAAAGGATGACGGTGGAAGGAGAGGGAGTTCAGACAAAATTGCTCTTTACAAACACGACAATTTATTAGCTCTTTTAAACAGGTGGGACACCCAGGTTGGGTAGCCACTCTCCAACTGGCCTCTGACTGAGGAACCACCATGATAAAATACCCTCCACTGCTGCCTGGCCATGTCAAATGGGAGAAAAGGGAGTTTCTCATTGGTGCGGTAAAACATGAGCGATAGTGGCCGCCAAGTGAGCCAATAGAAAGAGGAGTTCTCATTGGCGCTGTGTACAGTGGGGAAAGCGTCATGGACAGCTCAGAGAACATGGACTGATGGAGCGGTTCAGGCAGTAGAGCCGGTGGGTGGCGCGGCCTGTGCAATTACGGAGGAAAGATACAAGGGCCGACTGAAAAGTGAGGCACAACAGCTCGTCTATATTAATATTTTAGTGCCTTCTAAGAGATATTTCAAGGTCGTTGGTTAGAGCTGAATGCTGGATCTTTAAAGAGATTATTAGGTGACCAAACTAATCAGTATGGTTTGCGAAAATTACAGTTATTTAACTTTGGATTAGAGCAATAGGCTATATCATGGTTAAAGTAAAAAGGATGATAAACAGTGTTGTAAAAGAATTCATAGAAATAGCACATCAATACAATGCAAAACACATTTTAACAATAGTTTTTATCTGGCTATTCTATTCATTTTTTATGCAGAGATATCACAAATATAATTTATTGTTTTATAAAAACCAACTTTGAAATAATGTTGTGTGGTTTAAGTGTAACTAATCCCTCAAATAGCTAGAAAAATTTTTACTATGAAATTCTTAGTTTGATGTCAGTCATTGTCAGTCATTCATGGGGTGTAATGTTAATTAAAGCTAAATAAAACAAGTTTTTATACATGATATAGTAAAGAAGAATATTGTATAATCATCTTTTTTTAAGTGTTTTATAATTTCATCACAATTAAAAACCAGAGTATTTTCAAAATATCTATTTCAGAGAGAGGGAAATGCTAAGCTAACAACATATACAATTTAACAAAAGATTTAAAATAATATATTTTGTATTTAAAAAGAGGAGTTTATTAGGAAGCCAGAGTAATTAGAACACAGCACATGGCAATATTTTCTAATTCTTTTAAGAAATCAACATACCATTCTTACTTGACTTGGAAAACTAAGTACTATAATGACTAATTAAAAATAATGAGTGCATCACTTCACCCTTTTACAAGTGATTATGTTATACCTCCACAAAAACCTTACACCTTTCAATATATTTTCTCTGGAACAATTATTTTTATATTTCAGAAATCCAAATAATTAACACGAGCCGATCTGATTGGCTCCGCCTACTCTCGCTAAAAGTGCCAAAGCCGATAAGGTTGGCTCTCCCGATTTGAGCTAGTTCTCGTTTTATCTGATAGATAGTGTAGTAGTGTCATATATCACTAAAAAGAGAACATTTCCCTATATTATTTTATATAAGGTTGGCAACAAAAATCAACTGTAAATAGTTATTGGAACTGGGAGTTTAGTACATTTAGAATGGGACGGTCGCATACTTAATGTGTTAAGTGCAACACCGGTTTATATACATGCTGCATGGAAAAACATAAATGTGGCTCACACTTATACTGATGTAAATAGTTTTGTAAACAGATTTCAAATGTACGGGTTAAATTGTTCTGAGTTTAGATAAATATACTACTTAGATTTTCATGTTTTGTCATGTGAATGAAAAGATTTATTTACCAATGTAAGTAAATAATTGTAATAACTTTATAAATGTATATAATATGTAAAAAAAAAGTATGAAATTATTCATCATAAAAGGTTTTTTGTAAACACATTCATTATGTGTAGGAATAAATATTTATTAATGAGGTAAGCAATATAATAAATCTTCCTGTAAGGTAAGCAATAAGGGCTCAAAAATATCTGATGTAGGATATCAAATAAAAATTCCTGTGATTCCTATTTATAATCATATATATTCAAAACTTTATTTTCTTGTATAAAAATAAATGCAGTACAACAAAATAATAGTGAAATATATATATAATATATTTTTAAAATATATTAGTTAGCCGTAGTTTTGAAAAAAAATAATTTAGAGATTAAGTAATTTTAATTAAACTGTATTAATTTATTATTATTATTAAGGAACTGTACATGCAGATTAAAATTATAGAAACATCAAAATAATTGCTTCATTAATAAAGGTTTGGCAAATTTTCTTGCAAACCCTTACAAAAATGAGGAAATAGCTCACATTCTCCGCACTCAAAACCTAACAAGCCTCTGGCACTCATAGCGCGGGAATTTTGGAATAAGCGTGGCAATAAAATGGTTAAAATATATAAAAAGTTTTTAAACATATATATTTTAGAGCAGTATTATTGTAAACACACCTTATTTAAGGGCCAATAGTATTGATATCTCACCAAAGTAGCCGTGGGGTAATTAAAACACTTGGATTGAGGTGATTTGAACATTTAGAAAAAATTGTATCCTTAAAGATTTTAACACCAATCCAAGTTAATGCTGCTAATCTAACTTAGACTACAGGAATCCAGCTGAGCGTGGACAGGAAATAATGCTAATAGATACTGCCCTTAAGTATTAAAAAAAAAGTAATGAAACAAAAGTTTTTTTATATTATTTAATCTAAATTCAGTATACCTAAGATGATCATCTCAAGGCATAGATATTATATATAATAAATTTGTTACTTGAGCTAAAATTTAAACCAAACCAAGCCAAAGATGCCCAAATCAAAATACTTGCAGATTTTTGCTTGCTCTCAAGACCATAAATAAAATTATTTTAATTATATAAATATAAACATTACCTAGCAGATTTAATGGCTGGACTCTCCAATAAGATAGGATCACCTGGGCGCTTAAACAGATTTGTTTTAGGACTTGTAACAGGGGATGATGTGCTTGTTGATGGAGCCAATGTTTCAACAGACATCGGAGTCTGCTTGCTTTCATATTCTTCCTCTACAAACAATTAAGCACATCTAATTTAAATACCAAAATAGTATGGGTATGAATGCCTAAAACCATAATTTTCTAAAGTTATTTTACTGCTCTCTGAAAGAATGACATAAAATAAATAATTACACATCATCATCATCATCCATATTTCCCCAGCCAGGAAACAAGCTTATTACTTACTCATCCTAAATAAACATTAAAGCACTAAGCTTTTCAAAGGCCCTAAGCAATTTATTTCAAGTGGCACCCTACTACTGTCTAGAGAATTTAGAAAATTTGTATCCAATTTAAAAGCTTAAATTTTTCTACATCTAAATAAAAATTAAGTGTAGAATGTAAACATTACTGATTTTGCTGTCATATTCAATGGTCATATTTATCTACAATTTCTATACTTCATACCTCAATGCAAAATTGTTAGATTCCAAAATCACTGACTTTTCAATATGCAACTAACAGATGTTAACAAAATGTAGTTGTATGCATTAACCTCAAAATATTCTTATGCTAAATTAATGAATATGAGGGTACAACAGCTTAGCTCAGTCAGAAGTGTTTCCCCAACTGATCCAGGTGTTCAATTTCTGACAGGGCTCAAAATGTATCTTTGGTGAGTTTACAGCCTAGGGTCTGGGTGTAGTGAATGTTTTAAAATCAAGTTAATTTTTAAGTAGATTGTTGATATGGCATAATATAATTATATTAATAAAGTGTAGGTATAATAACCCCATTTCCAGACTCCTTACACAAAATGAGATGGAATTAAAATCTGTTTAAGTCAATAAAATGTCCTTGCTATTTCATTGAAGATCGGAATTTTGAATATTTGGCATGGGTGGCAGATTACATAGATCCAGTCCTGAATGAGTAACTGGGGAAAACTTTACCATTTGCACCCCCTTCCCTCTAGGCAACCCTACTGGTCTCGCCCTTCCCTATAGGCAGTCCTGCTGGTCTCCCCCTTCCCTATAGGCCGCCCTGATGGTCTCCCCCTTCCCTATAGGCCGCCCTGATGGTCTCCCCCTTCCCTATAGGCAGCCCTGATGGTCTCCCCCTTCCCTATAGGCAGCCCTGATGGTCTCCCTCTTCCCTATAGGCAGCCCTGCTGGTCTTCCCCTTCCCTATAGGCAGCCCTGATGGTCTCCCTCTTCCCTATAGGCAGCCCTGATGGTCTCCCTCTTCCCTATAGGCAGCCCTGCTGGTCTCCCCCTTCCCTATAGGCAGCCCTACTGGTCTCCTCCTTCCCTATAGGCAGCCCTGCTGGTCTTCCCCTTCCCTATAGGCAGCCCTACTGGTCTCCCCCTTCCCTATAGGCGGCCCTACTGGTCTCCTCCTTCCTTATAGGCAGCCCTGCTGATCTCCCCCTTCCCTATAGGCAGCCCTGATGGTCTCCCCCTTCCCTATAGGCAGCCCTACTGGTCTCCCTCTTCCCTATAGGCAGCCCTACTGGTCTCCTCCTTCCCTATAGGCCGCCCTACTGGTCTCCCTCTTCCATATAGGCGGCCCTACTGGTCTCCTCCTTCCTTATAGGCAGCCCTGCTGGTCTCCCCCTTCCTTATAGGCCACCCTACTGGTCTCCCTCTTCCCTATAGGCGGCCCTACTGGTCTCCTCCTTCCTTATAGGCAGCCCTGCTGGTCTCCCCCTTCCCTATAGGCAGCCCTGATGGTCTCCCCCTTCCCTATAGGCAGCCCTACTGGTCTCCCTCTTCCCTATAGGCGGCCCTACTGGTCTCCTCCTTCCTTATAGGCAGCCCTGCTGGTCTTCCCCTTCCCTATAGGCGGCCCTGATGGTCTCCCCCTTCCCTATAGGCCGCCCTACTGGTCTCCTCCTTCCTTATAGGCAGCCCTGCTGATCTCCCCCTTCCCTATATGCAGCCCTGATGGTCTCCCCCTTCCCTATAGGCGGCCCTACTGGTCTTCCCCTTCCCTATAGGCAGCCCTGATGGTCTCCCCCTTCCCTATAGGCCGCCCTACTGGTCTCCCTCTTCCCTATAGGCGGCCCTACTGGTCTTCCCCTTCCCTATAGGCAGCCCTGATGGTCTCCCCCTTCCCTATAGGCCGCCCTACTGGTCTCCCTCTTCCTTATAGGCGGCCCTACTGGTCTCCTCCTTCCTTATAGGCAGCCCTGATGGTCTCCCTCTTCCCTATAGGCGGCCCTACTGGTCTCCTCCTTCCTTATAGGCAGCCCTGCTGGTCTTCCCCTTCCCTATAGGCAGCCCTGATGGTTTCCCTCTTCCCTATAGGCGGCCCTACTGGTCTCCTCCTTCCTTATAGGCAGCCCTGATGGTCTCCCCCTTCCCTATAGGCCGCCCTACTGGTTTCCCTCTTCCCTATAGGCGGCCCTACTGGTCTCCTCCTTCCTTATAGGCAGCCCTGCTGGTCTCCCCCTTCCCTATAGGCCGCCCTACTGGTCTCCCTCTTCCCTATAGGCGGCCCTACTGGTCTCCTCCTTCCTTATAGGCAGCCCTGCTGGTCTCCCCCTTCCTTATAGGCCGCCCTACTGGTCTCCCTCTTCCCTATAGGCGGCCCTACTGGTCTCCTCCTTCCTTATAGGCAGCCCTGCTGGTCTTCCCCTTCCTTATAGGCAGCCCTACTGGTCTCCCCCCTTCCCTATAGGCGGCCCTGATGGTCTCCCCCTTCCCTATAGGCAGCCCTGATGGTCCTCCCCCTTCCCTATAGGCAGCCCTGCTGGTCTCCCCCTTCCCTATAGGCGGACCTACTGGTCTCCTCCTTCCTTATAGGCAGCCCTGCTGGTCTCCCCCTTCCCTATAGGCACCCTGCTGGTCTCCCCCTTCCCTATAGGCGGCCCTACTGGTCTCCTCCTTCCTTATAGGCAGCCCTGCTGGTCTTCCCCTTCCCTATAGGCAGCCCTGATGGTCTCCCCCTTCCCTATAGGCGGCCCTACTGGTCTCCTTCTTCCTTATAGGCAGCCCTGCTGGTCTTCCCCTTCCCTATAGGCAGCCCTGATGGTCCTCCCCCTTCCCTATAGGCCGCCCTGCTGGTCCTCCCCTTCCTATAGGCAGCCCTGCTGGTCTTCCCCTTCCCTATAGGCAGCCCTGCTGGTCTCCCCTTCCTTATAGGCCGCCCTGCTGGTCTCTCCCCCTTCACTCCAGACGGCCCTGCTGATCTCCCCCTTCCCTATAGGCAGCCCTACTGGTCTCCCCTTCCCTATAGGCAGCCCTGCTGGTCTCCCCCTTCCCTATAGGCAGCCCTACTGGTCTTCCCCTTCCCTATAGGCAGCCCTACTGGCTCTCCCCCTTCCCTATAGGAAGCCCTGTTGGTCTCCCCCTTCACTCCAGACGGCCCTGCTGATCTCCCCCTTCCCTATAGGCAGCCCTACTGGTCTCCCCTTCCCTATAGGCAGCCCTGCTGGTCTCCCCCTTCCCTATAGGCAGCCCTACTGGTCTTCCCTTTCCCTATAGGCAGCCCTACTGGTCTTCCCCTTCCCTATAGGCAGCCCTACTGGTCTTCCCCTTCCCTATAGGCAGCCCTACTGGTCTCCTCCTTCCTTATAGGCCGCCCTGCTGGTCTCCCCTTCCCTATAGGCGGCCCTACTGGTCTCCCCCTTCCCTATAGGCAGCCCTGCTGGTCTCCCTCTTCCCTATAGGCGGCCCTACTGGTCACCCTCTTCCCTATAGACAGCCCTGCTGGTCTCCCCCTTCACTCCAGACGGCCCTGTTAATCTCAACAGTAAATATCCAGTGGTGTTAAAAATCCTGGAAATGAAGTGGCCAAACTACATCTGTTTGTGCATTGTTTATTGTTAGATCAATACCATTAGTCTCTACTTCATGTTTCTGTCCTCTATGCTATCTCTTTGGATAGTGCTTTCTTTATCTAGGTTCTCTATGCCTTGAAATTAGTTAGTTTTTGTTTTGTCTTGTGATCTGATTGCCTTTGTTGTGGTTTATCGGTTTTTTGGTCTTTTCTTATATTTCATTGACTCCTTCCACCTTCATTAACCTTTCCTCACTCTTGGAGGCAACAAGAACACACCTGGACCCCTCTAGGTCTATTGTTTTCCCGCCAAGTGTCGCTGGCGCGGTTTTTCGTTCTGTCGATTTAATGAGTCGTGTGCTGAGACTTGATCGACCAATAAGTGATGGTTATAGGTTCCGTGAACTTTCACCTGGAAGCGGTCCAATCTCAGTTATTCGTGTGCGTGTGTTAATCAAATTGACTACTCCAAGACAACACCAATCAGACAACATAAAGTGAAGGTGTGTTGCCTCTACCCATTCCCATTCCACCATACAGTCCATTTGTCCGTGTTCGTAACACTGGTCCTCCAGAGGTTTTTTAATTTTCAGTTCTTGTGATTTACGCCACATAATTTTGAATTTCGAGGCATAGAGAACCTAGATAAAGGAAGCACTATCCAAAGAGATAGCATAGAGGACAGAAACATGAAGTAGAGACTAATGGTATTGATCTAACAATAAACAATGCACAAACAACATATATTCTATACATTCAATACATTCATTCCAACATCCTGGATACATTTTATCCCATAATGCCTGTGCTGCTCACTAATAATGGGTAGGGAAATAAACATACTGGTTGTACATTCTCATATCTAAACAAAGTTGAAAATGTTAATAGCAAAAAAGATGGCATATTTAGGAACAATTAAAATAAAAGCCAATGATGTGATAATCCACAAAACCAAACACCACTTAAGTGCATCAATTCCTTTCAAAGCCATTGCATGTTTCAGAGATTTATTTGTCAAGTGTTAGCATAGGAAATTAATATACAAGCAGAGAAAATGAATCATTAGTGTACTATAAATAGTCACAGAATTTTTTTTCCCCAATTAAGTGCATAAAGCGGCATAGAATAACAAGTCCAAAATTCAACAAATACAGCCAGTCAATTAAAAATTCATGTTTTTTTAGCACCGTAACTTACTATAGGTTCAGGTTATAGGCTTATGTACTAATTAAGCTAATGGTTTTAGGGATGAGGAAGGTTATATTTAGAGAAAGTGTACCCACATTTGTATGGAAGGAGAGTGGGAAACCATTTTGTAAAAACCACGCTCAGCACACCCGACCGAGATTTGAACCATGATCTCCCCATCATCTGCAGTCTAGTCTAATGTGAGAGTAATGCCTTAGACTATGCCGCCACCAAAGAAGGTAACCTCACCTTAAAAACTTTTAACAATGCAAGTGTGTCCATGTAGATGTGGCAGAGTTTACATGGGGGTAACTGCTTGTAGAATATACCGGTAACTAGAAAAAATTTGCTTTTGTTGGAATCAAACTGACAAATCCCATTTAACAAAATAATTATCCTGTTCTTTAAAATTACAATTTCAGCAAAATTACATAGCACAGACAGCACGGCAAGAAAATAAGGGATATTATTTGAAATATATTTTACTCAATTTTTAATTATCTCAATCAAAATAATGAACATAATTTTGGTATTATTTGAAATCAATCATCAAGAAATATAAGATAAATACAATAGGTTAATTTAGAAATCTATTCTCAAGAACAATAAGGCAAGTGTAATGCCAGCATTTGATGAACCAGTCAACCAAAGTAATAAGCCATTTCATACTAGTAGACTACATTTTATCACAACTTTCTGTACATATAAAATATCACCTACCCCCTTAAATTCTAATTTAATGGATGACCCCAACTAACACAACCAAGGTAATCCAAAACCATAAGAAGAGGTTATGTCTGAAAAGAGATGATGTATTCCAAATGTTGTCAATTTAGCTAAACATTGACATCTTAAGACTGGAAGCCAGTTTAAAGTCGCCATGATAGAACAGAAAACTTGCATGTGTCAAATAGTGTTTTATGTTTCAATGTTTATAGAGATTTTTTTAAAGTAAAATTTAAAAACTTCTAGCTACTCATTCAAATGAATGCATAACTAGACTATGAAGATAAGTTAATTAAAACAGTGTGTGAAAGGCCATGTGGAATGTAGCAAGTATGATCCACAATGTCTAAATTTGAAGATATATGCGGTGTCATAAATGCTACAACTGAGTTTCTGTAAAAGATAAAGATGGTATCTTACATACTAACGTAAAGTGGCAGTAAAGTATTATTATTATTATTATTTCTAAACAGGAGAGTTTCCACATTTTAATTTCTTTTATTTCTTTGAGGTATTTAATGTGCACTTTATGAACCAACTGATTATATCAGCAGAAGAGAATTTTCTATGAGTGAGAGCGAAAGGGCCTATCAATTTTGCTAGGAAAGGTATTTTCACATACCTCTTTCATGGTTCTTTTACATGCCACAATCGACATAGGACAGACAGATTTACTTTCGCTCTGAAGAAAGTTGTGCTACAGATTTTTGTCACCCAAGAAAAATTTTTCGACCCTGGCTGGGTTTGAACCCAGAAAAATTGGGTCTTGAGGTGAGCACTTTACCCGAAGAGCACCGAGGGTGACCACATTTTAATGCTACATATAAATTAAAGTTATTATTATATGGAGGGGAAAAAAAGGTAAATAAAATGGTCCCCATTGGCATTTGCCTAGAAGGAGGATGAACTAATATATGGAGAGAAAAAAAAATCCTCAATTAAGTCAATCAGTATGGATGCCAGTCTCACCTACCATCAAGTAAAAATAATGAAACAGAATTTCAGTGGCGCAGCGTCAGGGTAGAGTATGAAACTAAGTATCTCCAAACCATCTATTGGACAGGTAAAAAAAAAAGTTTATATAATATTGTAAGTTTAAAACAACTCCCAAAGTGATAAAACTTACATAAATGCTTCTTGCACAGAGAAGATATTATTTCCCTTCCCTTCCCTCGCCTCACTTTGGAGCAACTTTTTTTTTTCTAGTTGTCATCACTCCTTTCAAATTCCCACCCCTCTATCCTTACTCCAGTGGTATCTCTACTAACCTCAAGAAGACACTAATCTTAATAATAATAATAATATTAGCACCGCATCTTACTACCCGTTCGGGTTATACGCTTTAAGTATTAATTACGCTAATGGATTAGGAATTGGGAAGGTTGAATTAGAGGAAGTGAACCCACATTTGCGTAGAGGGAGAGTGGAAAACCATTTAGGAAAAACCACCCCAGTTCACCCAACCAAGATTCAAACCTTGATCTCCCCGTCCTCAGCAGTCGAGCTCAACACGACAAGCATGTTAGCCAACTACGCCACCGAGGAGGGTTTAATCTTAACAGAGTTGTCAATATGTTTGGTATTTAGATGCAGGGCTAACATATTAATGATTTATATATAATATTTCGTTAACAATTTTGATCATTTTTTATATATGGCAACATTGTGTGTGGTTTTATCTCTTGCTAAGGGGTATGGCATAAAGAGGGCTTTGGTAAGTTTTTGGGGGAAAGTGGGGGATAGGACAGTCGGGATGTTAGTTATCAACAACATATGTCTGTCTACATGCAATTGCCCTACTGGCTGCCTGACTTATAAATGTCCACTCACATAAGCCTTAAGTAAGAACTATTTCATGTACAAAGAACACAATTCATTAAGGGTGAATTAAACAAGAAAACCATTTTTTTTTTAATAATAGTATTTTCATGAGGAATCTTGTGGCTTTCTCATTTGGGCACTTTAAACCTTTCTAAGAATTGTTACATACTTTTAACTTTAACTCTTAAGACAAATGTTGTGTGTACCATATGCGCTCAAATTATTTAAAATATATTTAGCGATGTTTTAAAATGGAAGGAGAAGATCTGGCAAATATGTCTTGTTTAGTGTGACATTATATATCTGATGTGTCAATGTGAACAAGAATTTGTGATTAACACAATATTACTAAACTGTCAGCTAGAGATAATACAAGATATAATATGTGAGATGATTGTTACTAACATTTCAGTCTCCCCTTCTTTATAATGTTAGTTATGCCAATGCAGAATAGTATTAATAGTCTGTTATCATCAATGGGTTTTCCCTAGACTGTAGATGTGTAATAGTGTCTAAACAACAGTAAATTCAAATGCTAGTAACTTCCTCAGTGT
>JBCFYV010009882.1:95178926-95196067 GCA_039000515.1 Timema cristinae | reverse complement strand
TTCCGACGCCACTGTTATCAACTAAATGAGGTAAAATATAAATTTGGTCTACACGTGATTAATTATTGTATAGTTAATATTCACATTTCCCTAAATAAAGTGACATGTATAAAAGTGTGTGTTCAAGAAAATTGGTTTTTTTAAAGCATCGCGTCCTACTACCCGTTCGGTTTATACAGTTTCAAGACAAGTTAAACCATCTAATCAAGAATTGATTGTGCTTGTTTGTGAACTCTTCAGGAGAATCTCAAGGTAGCAAAATACCACAAAATAAACATACAGGCTGACGGCTGGACTCTGTAGGGCGATCAGCCGCGCATTCTTCCTTTTGACCTTGAGATAGGTTTCCTTTCCGTTGCTTCTCTTCTCCTGACATGGGGTGGTAGATATGGGGTGGTGGGGAAAGTGTAAAGAGGATAAGATTAGACAGAGACAGAGGCTGTAGTTCAAGAAAACAGCACATAGCATTTCATTTTAAGACGAGGCCTCCTCACACGATTGATACTATTTCACGTACCGAGGCGGCCCCCTTAATGAACATAACTCACTTTCTTAATAGCTGGAAGACGATTGCTGTGTTAAAATGCCGCATCTAGCCAGGTGCCCCATTTAGTGAGCGCAGGCTCTGAAGGAAGAGGTGCCTCTGATAGCTTCTCTTTGAAGAGAACCACAAGTGATGGAGCATTGACGAAAACCTTGTTTCCCGCAGATATCAAATTTTTCACCAATGAATACTGTGAGCAGATTTCTTCAGAAAGACAGTGAAGTTCATGGACAGCACAAGTAAAATGAAGTACTTTTGGATGGAACACTTTAAGAAATTATGCTGCTTTTAGCGTGTATGCAGCAGCGCTGTCTGTCAAGAACATAAAAAATCTGCCCTCATTCTCTTTAGAAGGCCATATTACACCTGCAAATAATGGTAAAGTTGTAAATAAAAACTCTGCTAATTTAGAATGACAATGCTTTCTCATTGCGGGCAGTAAATAGTAGTAATGTTAGCCTATTTTATTTGGTAAAGGTAGGAATAAGTATGTGGAAAATAATTTGAAATTTATAGAACATTTCTAAGGTGGGCTACATTTTAGGAAGTGTTCACTATTTGTTTTCATACAGCAAGAAGGTTTGAATATTTTTATTAAAACTATATTTAATACAAGTATGATATTGTCTATGTGGTGTAAGTAGTTTTAGGATAAATCAATTTTAAACATTTTGAGCATCCGCTATCTTGAAACTGGATGAGCTATAAAACGTAAAATAAATAGTGAATCTACAGATTTGAATAAAAATGTGTGTCTAATTTAAATAACCAAACTGAAAGCTAAAATAAATTTCGCCACATATCTTCCACAAGAGTTGGTCGTTTCATCTAATGACAACTAAATGTAGGAATTTCCAATATCATCTCAGATGTTCTGTACATCCTTTAAAAGTGAAAAGTTAAAACTTTTATTAAATTCACTTTTAGAATATTTTTTTCTTCCACTTTTTGAATCATCCATCCCCTTAAGCCATTGCTTGATTAAAAAAGTATCCCCACCAAACGTTTAAAACAAAATCTGCTTCATTTCACATAAATTCACAAAATGTCAGAGTATAAGTTGAGTTTATATAATTCTTCCCAAGTGTTAATTTATCAGCATTTTCCTCTGACGGTATTTGCTCAAAAATGCACAGAATGCAGGATTGTCCCGTTTTTCCAGGAGATATTGGCTGCAGCTAGATCCTGGCACGGAGTTTTAGAAAACGTCTATTCCTCTATTCGTTCCACTGTCAATGTTGTCTAGAGTTTTTTCACACCTCAGTTTTGAATGTTAGTAGCTGTCTCCATGTGTTGAACTTGGAATTTATTTTCGCATTTAACATAGAATACTTATGCGGTTGCTTGTAGTCTTACCACTTAGGCCTGCAAGTCAAATGTCAGAAAATATCAATACCACCAAATTATTACAGTTAATTTAATGTACTGTATATACTTGCATGGTCACGACTTGGTATCTATAGATAATTGTGTCAACCAAGTTAATTTAGCAGGTAACAGCGCATTTATTCCCATTACAAAGAGTACTGCATGAAACGTAACAGTGGAAAAGGTCAATTACAGCCATTCCACCAGTAAATACATGTATCATCTTTATTAAACAACAATACGAATATAAAACTTACCTGTTTTGAACAAACTCAGCAAAATATGTTTCCATCAGTTGTCAGCATAGGGTCCTCTTGAATCCACTGCTTAGACACTACACTTTCCACAGTTTTTACTTTTGGGATATTTGAAATAAATAAAATTAAATATTTAAATTATTATTATTATTATTATTATTATTATTAGCACCGCGTCTTACTACCCATTCGGGTTATACGCACTTACGCTAATGTGTAATGGTAGGGCGATTGTGAGATGAAATGGAGGACCTACAGTTTGGTAAACACGAATCCCACACTCGCTCCTGGACTTAGATGGTGAGATGTATGATGTGGCCTCGGGAAGGGAAAGAGAGGATGTATAAAGTGGCCTCGGGAAGGGAAAGAGAGGATGTATGAAGTGGCCACGGGAAGGGAAAGAGAGGACATATGTTGTGGCCTCGGGAAGGGAGGAGAAACGCATGTAGTGGCCTGGATGAATAATTTTTTACTGAGAATTAAGAAAATATTATTTTTAAGTCAAATATTCGACAAGTTTGTTAAATTTCGCATACGATATTTTTTTGTAAAGCTGGCATATCAATATGATCAAAGGAAAAAAAATCTGCATATTTGCAAAATCTGCAGCCTAATTATAAGTCTGTTCTTAAATCTTTTTTACGAGGATATATATTTGTGTTGACAATTGATGTTAAAACCAGTGAAATTATTAAAATGATTTATGCAAAAGAAAGAATGACATGCATTCCATGGTCTTAAAAATTTAAACATTGTTCAGAAATCTTTCCATTTTAAATAAAATACACCATTTTAAAATTAGGTCTGTATTGATGTTTATGAAAAAAGTAGCTTAATATTTCACTCTAGTAAAACTATTTGTTCATGTGCTAAATTAAAATTTCAGGTCTTTTTTTGTTGTCAACATATCTTGCTACTTGTTCAGGTTTACCCAACCTATGCCATATTTCCTTTAGCTATTCTTATATCTACGATTAAATTATGTTTGAAATTTTAAAACTATTTATCAAAACGGTATCAAGCCAAATAAGAGTTATATTTTTTTATGAAATACTTAGATTTAAAAATTAAAAAATTATTATAATTATTTGACAAATAATAAAATTGTTAAATTAAATACAAATTATGACTGAATAATATCTTAGCTAAATATATTTGAGCTTTATAAAATGTAAAATTTTAAAAATATATTCATAAAAACCTAAATATTTGTAATGGTTATGAAAAAAAAACTAAGTAAGAAATTGTATACCAAGGGTGACGTGTGGGTTGTTGCCAAGGAAAGTGCAGATTGCCAGGACTTTAACATCTCCCCCACACACTTTATCACCCATTTGAATTATCACACACACAAAATAATGCAGTGAGTAAATATATGTACATTGGCTTTAAAGTTGGTTGGAAGGGGAAGCAAACTAAAGTATAGGTCTTTTTTGCAATTTTTATCACAAAAAGCCGAAATAAATAAAACACTGCTCTTGTAGATACATTTAAGTATATTTTTTTACACATAGTATAGTCTATATAATTCTTGAATATCTGTCACAGGCATAGTAGTATTTGACAATAATTTTTTTAAATAAAAAGTTGTTAAAAATACCATAATGATCATGACAAAGATTCAAGAACGGTTGAGATTACAAGTGTAGAAAATTAAACTTTTAACATTTTATATTGGGAACATTTATTTTGGCCAAAAACGCTATTTTTTGCTTTTATTTTTTATATCACCGCATCTTACTACCAGTTTAGGTTATATGCATATGTGATAATTTCTTTAATGGGGTAGGGATGAATAAGTAAGCATTTTAGAGGTAAACTACCTGCATTTGCAAAGAAGGAAAGTGGGAAGCCGTTTAGGAAAAAACACTCTTAGTAGACCCGACTGGGACTTGAGCCCTGATCTCCCAGTTATCAGCAGGCCAGTATATTACGAGAGTGAGGTCTTAGACCACTAGACATGGAAGCGGGGTTTCTTTATTATTAAAACTATAAAAATGCTGACATTAACTTGCACACCCTTCCATCTCACCTTGAAGGAGCTTGATACTGAATTAGAGAGAACAATTAACTAGTACAGTCTTGTCAAGCTTGACATGCCCTGGTAACAACCCATTAACTGCCAATGCTATATAAAAATAATGTATGTTTTTTTTTTAATTGAGCCATTAATATGGATCTAAACGCCAAATTAAAGGTGAGATTTTATTTGTTGGCGTGAGAAAATCTCACCTTCCATTTCTGGATGCATTGGCGGAAGATGTTCATGCACGTGAACGGGGCGTGTCACCACTTCTCTACTGCCCGGTTTCAAGAAGTTCAGGTGACTCTCTCGTGGGATCGGATACTTTGGTATATCAAATACGCAGGGTACCGATTCGACATTTTTAATATATTCTTCCAAGTCTTGTATGTTTATACCCAAATCTTGAAATGCAAGGCCTAAGTCATCAAGATTTGGTATTGTATGCCCAACTGAAATCAGTAATGTGAGAAAATATCAATCTTTAAATAGTTATTTTTGATGATGTGGGACATTAAGAAGAACAATAATGATGATTATTATTATTGTATTAAATCCCTAAGAATGTGTGGTTTCAGAGAGATGAAATTTCATCGGAAAAATTTGCCAAAATTAATTATTATTTATAGGTATGTACCTTCTTTAACTTCAGTTTTGTTTTATGAAATTTTATTCTAGTTTAAATTGTAGATGTAAATAAAAGCAAAATTTGTTGACATAGACTTTTGAGTTTAAATATTTATATTAACATTGTGAAAATTTAGTTTTGCACATTTTGAAATGCTGTGATGCGCCATGAAATTTGTTTTATTTGTTATTTATTTGGTTAGGTAATCAAATCACCTCCCTAGTAACTTCCTGATAGTATATAATTAAATATTTGAATCAGTCTGTGTATATCTACACACACACACACACACACACACAATATAATTTAAGTAAAATACTGATTTTAATGTATTGAGAATTTAATTTTAAACACATTTTCAAAAACATTCTAAATTCTATCATTTATAATTAATAAGTTTTAATAGAAAATTTGCTAGACAATTTTAAAAACAAGCCGCTAAACTTTCTTAGAATTGTCTGTCAACTTATATCACTTATTATTATGTTGAAATCATGGTATGTTGTCATTCTTGTAAATCCCCGTTATGTTATAAATCAATGTTTAAGGTCAAACAAATGGTATTTTTGGCATAAATATTATTTACAATTTTAAATTTAATTTAAAGGAAATACTTAGGACACCACAGGAAATTATACAAAATCGATCTCTTATTCATTAAATTATTGTAATACCTAGATATTTAAGAGAGATAACTTTTCCAGACAAAAATATGGAAATAAAGTTGTAAATAAAGTTAGAAAAAAACTTTATACATATTGTATTATAGGCCCAAAAGAAATATTTATATATTATATGCCAAATATTATATATCTATACTAATATTATAAAGAGGAAAGATTTGTTTTTTTGTTTGTAATGGATAAACTCAAAAACTACTGGACCGATTTTAAAAATTCTTTCGCCAATATAAAGAAAGCTACATTATCAGCGAGTAACATATGCTATATTTTATTTTGAAAATTTAATTTATTCCTCATAAAAATGTTGATAGTATATTATATAGTCGTTGGGAAAAAAAGTTGTTGAAGGGAAAGTGTGGTTGGTGAAGGGAGTGGGAGGGTATGGATGAGGAAAGAGGAATGAGATGAAAATAGGAGGGAGGATAAAAAGAGGGAGGGGGCTATACAGTGATGGTAGGACTGTATTTTCAAAAAAATAAGTAAAAAAAAAGTTTTGTTTTTATATTGACATGATGGATGATTTGAAGCTTTGTTTTACAGGATTCTTTACAATATTTTTTTACGGGGAAGGGGGCTAGTATATAGTAAGGTTAAGCTTACACCAACCAAGATATTCAGTCATGGGATAGGTATATATGATTTGTTAGTTCTCTTAACCAGTGTAATAATAATAAAAATCATGGGTTATCATAACTATATAAAAATTAATACATAAAATTACTTTTAAATAGATGTTATATTTATGATTTTCTGACCATGTTTTCATGTTTTAGATGGATTTTATTGGGCTTTAAGATTGTACCAATTAAAGTCAATTCGAGAGTAAAAATTAAAATGTTTATAACTTGCTTACTTTTTACTATAGTATTAGATACAGTACTTTAAGATTTTAATTGCTGAAAAATGTATTCCAGTGAGTCAACTCTTAACAATCATAGGGGGCTATTAGCACCCGAGACCACACCTTCACTAGGATTAACATCATGTTAATATGAAGCATTAAGTTGGGAAAGTATGGAATGCAAGTTATCTCTATGAAGCATTAAGGTGGGAAAGTATGGAACGCAAGTTAAGGGCAGCATTTTCTCAGTTTTTATAAAGATTAATTTTCTTCACATAACCTGCTTCGGTGGCACATGGTCTAAGGCACCATTCTCACAAAAGACTAGACTGCCGGTGAAAGGTAGGATGGGGTTTGATTCCCGGTCAGATGTGGTGAGGGTGGTTAATCCTAAATTATTTTCCACTCTTGCTCCATGCAAATGCAGGTATACTTCCTCTAAATTCAACCTTTCGCCTCCCTTACTCATTAGAGTAGTTAATACATATGTGTATAACCTTAAAAGGCAGTATGATGCAGTGCTAAAAAAGTTGTTCAATATCCGTCAAGGGTGTCCTGGAATTTAATGACAACTTTTTCTCTTCATTTAAAATGTTGTCATCTAATGCTGCTATGCTTGCTTTTTCTTGATATCACCATGTGTAGAAAATTAAACTCTCTACTGGAATTTTTTTTATTTATTTTGGTTAAAAAAATGTTTTGCTATAAAAACTGCAAAAATACTGGCCTCAACTCGAATTCCCTAAATTCTCACCTTAGTAAACCAACCGGGATTCAAAAGTTAAGTCTTTAGAGATGGTTGGGCAATGTGTTCAGTCTAGATCTGTTTGTGGTCTTGCAGACATTGCGGGGACAGTTCTCTTTTAATACTTTTTTTAGCACCACGTCTTACTACCCATTCAAGTTATATGCTTATGTACTAATTACACAAATGGTTTTAGGGATTAGGAAGGTTATATTTTGAAGAAAGGTGCCCACATTTGTGTGGAGGGAGAATGGTATACCATTTTGGAAAAACTGCCTTCAGTACACCCGACCAAGATTCTAACCTCAATCTTCCCTTCAACAGTCTAGCCACCCTCTTCGGTGGCCATGTGGTCTAACACACTACTCTAACAGTATACTGTACTGACAATGACGGGGAGATCTAGGTTTGAATCTCGGTCGGGTGTACCGAGTGTGGTTTACAAAATGGTTTTCCACACTTCCTCCACACAAATATAGGTATACTTCCTATAGATATAACCCTTATAATCCCTAAAACTGTAGGCATAATTAGTAGGGACTACATAAGCATATAACCCGAACAGGTAGTAAGATGTGGTACTAAAGAAAAAAGTCTAGCCTACTGCGAGACTAGCATGTTAGACCATGCGACCATCGAAGCGGGTACTTTAATACCGCTTTTATTAATATGCTTACCATGACAGACTACTCTGTGTATCTAAAAGGTATATAACTGATTCCTAATTTTGGTCATAGCTGTACTTTTGTTTTGAGGACTCATACGTGTTATATAGAATATGGGTATTTGACAGGACTTTCATAAGGTCAGGTTAGCTGCATTGGTAAGAGAACATCACAACTGTATTTGTAGCCAAGGTTTGTATGCTAATGGTGAGAATTATCAGGGATAAATCATTTACAAAAATCAAAAAGTGCTGGCCCAAGAAAAATTGTGAAAAATGTATATGAGGAACCTAAAATTAATGACATTGATATTTTGAACAGACTGAAAGCAAATAATCAGGATGTATATAAACATAATTAGCAATATTAAAGAAAGAGCTTTTATAAATTTACCAATATTATCTCTATTAGAAAAGTGGTTGGCAAGTGATCAATCACTTGGCAATTTTCAGTTGGCCGCTTAAGAAAACTGCATTGCCATTAAAAGGAAATATTTGTGCCTTCTAAACTCGTAAATAAATAAAGTACAGTATACTTTTAAAAAATATGTGTATGACCTAAATAACCTTGATCAGTCATATTTGATAATGTTAAAAGAAGGTTAAATAGTTTAACATGAAAATGTACATTTTATTTATTATATATACTTTTTTCTAGGATTGTTGGAACATAGTTATTTGAGGAAAAGTTTGAATTTTAATGAATAAATATATATATATAAAGAAACACATAACAAAAATAGAGTAAATTATTACTATTATTAGCACCGCGTCTTACTACCTGTTTGGGTTATATGCACTTACGCTAATGTGTAAAGGTAGGGTGATTGTGAGATGAAATGAAGGACCTACAGTTTAACGTGGGATCCGAACCACAGTGGAGGCCTGGCATTCCACACATTCACAAGATGTCTTGTCAGAGGTGAAGGAAGGGTTTGGCAATCAAATAAATCTGTGCCGGGACCGAGGATTTAGCCCCGGACAAGGGGTCCAATATTTCCCCGGAACATAACATTTTCATTATTTTTAAAAATTCACCCGAAAACCATAGTACTCAATATAAAACATTGAATATTTTATAGAGGCTGAAGGGAATAAGTATTTTTACCTACTACATAGTTTGGAAAATTCAAATTTAAATATATTTTTAATCATAGTTATTTTTATAGTTCCTGCCTTATAAAAAATGTAGTTGTTTCCCAGAAATGGCAGCCTTCCCATTTCCTTGTGTGTATTACATATTGCTATTAATTGTTCATTGATACCAGTAGGCTTACCGGTACTAACATTTAATTTTACAACTTGAGAGTAAGAGGTAATGGAGTGTAATTCCAGGAGGCCTTGGTTTAATTGTTGATTTTCATGGAATTTTCATTTTTCATAGACTCGCAACTACTGCAAGGTCTATCACTATCAACCACACCAGGGGAAATACTATCGCTATTTACGACCATGAGTTTTTCCTGATCAAATAATTTACGTTTACAAAACTTGCAATGCTCCCTTGATCCTTACATTTAGGTTTTTCTTGGGGATGTTTTTTAGATACACGATATCCAAGTTCATCACGTTTGCCACGCCATTCATTCACAATAAGCACAGTTTACGACTGTTTGTTCTTAAAGTCGACATAATAAACATTTCTTCACAAAACCATCAAATTTTTTTTTTAAAACATGTATCTATTGTATGATGTACAAACTTTAATAGGTCCACTAAAGAACAACAATTTCATTGCTACACAATTATTACAATACGCATGTCACGAGTTTAGATAAACTTTGTCACATCGCCATGTAAGTCGGCCGTGATATAACGGGTGGTTGAATTCAAACTAAAACAAAACATCGTTCATCTTTCCCTACCCTCCACCGCCTGCCCGCCATAGCCACCAAACACCTGTGCTAGGGTAGGTGACTGATGACTCATCACTCAATCACACCATTAGCCAGGTTGAATTATTAGATTCTTCCTTTTCCCCTTATCTCAACCTCTGACTTCTTATTTAGAACTCTGACACATTATCTTAGCCCCTAGAGACCACAACTCTTTGTGCCTACACCGCCACTGGCACATACTGATAGTGTGGGTTATTAAGTGTCATCAGCCCTTGTTTTTCATACAAATGAAACTACCATATCAGAACCAGAATCTACTAAAAATGTCAACAAAATTGTTGGACTTTTCCCTGCCCCAGATTTCCCTAGGACTGCTTTAATTTCCCCCGAACCTCGTTCGCGCATTCGGACATATTCTGCACCTCTGCCCCGGACCCCCAGCACAGAAGTCTGACACCTTACCCCTAGACCACCAAGTCACCTTAAAAATAGAGTAAAGAAACTATATGTAACTGCAGGACCTTTGATAACTTTATAAGTCGATCAGGGCCTAAAAAGTTTTCAGACCCCACAGTAGACAATAAAATCTCTAGTATTTGAAACAACAAATGGCTGTTGCAAAACCATTGAGGTTTTTTCTCCAAAAAATACAAAACAACTTTTCAGTGCTATCAAGAATATTTGCCAACTCATATATTTGAGTGGTAATATGAAGTGACCATTTTGTTTGTCTTTCAGAGTTTAAATTTGGAAATACTTTTGTTATATAGTTGATAATTGACATATGATAGGTATATCATCAAGTCCAAATACATTTGATGTTAACTAAAATGTATAATAATGGCATTTTAAAGAACTATTATATAGTGAAATATGTACTAGAATTGCAGTATTTTAGATCAGTACAGAATTCTATATTTCATAAGATAAAGAAAATGAAAATGCCAAAATAATATTAACAGCAGTATAAATGATTGCAGACCAAAGTTAAAAATTATCACAAAAATTACACAGTCAAGAAAATAAAATCAACTTAAGTTTACTGATTTTTAAATTAAATTTATTTTTGTTAGGTTGGCATATATGCTAAAGTGTATTTTTGTGCAGGCTTTGGACCAGTTGGCAAAGTGGTTGTTCTGATAATGGACTGTTGATATCATAGCTCAACTTCCCCATCTCTTTTATTTGTGTATGTGTAAGCCCCTCTTTCATTTATTTTGGTGAACACCCCTCTAGTAGAACTTCTTATTTATGAACGTGAATCGAAGAAGAGTGTAAGGGTGCGATAATTCATCCAGTTCATCATCTCACACCAGGTCCAGGTATGCCTAATGGGACATCATCTTCAACAAATCATCAGTTATACTAAGGACCACACCACAAGCATGCATTTGAATCTCGTGAAATGTAAATATCTCTTTATCCTTAAACTGTAGATATGTAATTATGTCAAGACAAAATCAACCTTCAATAAGCTTCCAAGACCAAGATCAAATCACCCAGTTAAGTAGCAATGTAGCCTGAGCGAAAAATAAACAGGTGGGTCTGTTGGTGAGGTAAGACATGAAACTCTACTGAAAAGGTAGACGAGGAATCCATGGGAATGTTACTGTAATATAGTGTAGGTAGAGATCTTCTTCTTACTGTTTTATTGATATGAAACATGCTTCAATAGTAGCGTAACATTGAAAATATATGTAATACTCACCCCACATCTCACTAAACAAAACAAACTAAACAGCATGGAAAGGTTTTTAAACAGGTGCTGATGTTTTTTTTATGTATGGCATTACTAAACAAGGAAGGACATGATATTTAGTTCGGTCGCCTGTATGTAGACTATTAGCCGCTCTGGGGGTACAGAACGTTGCCCAGAGTACACCATAGGAGGTTGTCTACACAACATACCCGCAATGAGATAATGTGATAACAGGAATTTGGAGGTGTGGGCCAGTGGGAGTCTTAAACAATAACTCAAGCTTGATTTACCAACCCCTAGTGACTGTTGGGTTAATTATTATTACTGTTGAAATAATTCCCCTTTATAGAAAAATACCAAAGGTACAGTACTAGCCAGGAAACAAAACCGGGACCCCTAGATTCTGCACTGACCACTACACCATGGGGTCAGAATGAGGTAGAGGAAGCAAGAATGAGAAGGTAAGGGCATGTAGAAAGAGTTATGAAAATAATTTTGGAGCTGAAGGGTATGAGAAAAAGACCACAAAGTAGAGCATATTGCTGAGGGGATGCAAGCAAGGGGAGAAGAGTGGGCTAGAGTAAGGGAGGAAGATTGGTGGGATGGAGGCGAATTTATAAGCTGACCCAGCCTAAGCATGGAAGTAGTACTAGACGATGACTAATCACAAGCTAACCCATCCTAATCTAATCTAACTTTCAAAACATCAACCAAACAAAGGCTAGAAGGAAGCTAGCATGGGTTAAAGTACAGTACTTATTTATTGTTATTAGCAGGGCTCACACTTTGATGACCTAAAATTGATCAAAAAATTATCTATAAAATAATCTAGAGATTCTGAAAAATTAACTAAAAATTCTAACAAAAACCTGCACACAACTAAATCAAACCTTGGTCGGGTGAACTGGGGGTGATTTTTCCTATATGGTTTTCCACTCTCCTTCCATGCAAATACCAGTTCGCTTTCTCTAAATTCAACCTTCCCAATTCCTAAACCATTAGCGTAGCTAGTACTTAAGCATGCAACACGAACAGGTAGTAAAGACGCGGTGCTTAGTTAATTAATTTGAAAAAAAAATACATGCTACAGTGGTCTACCAAAAGAAATTCCAAACAGGTGGCATAATTAAGTAGCCGGGCGAGGGCAGTGGACTACAGTATTTAAAAATATACTTATTCAAGATAACTGCTTCAAACTGATTAAAAAATTACCTGAATATGACTCAAAAATGGTTAGAAATGACCCAAACCAAGAAAATATTAAGGTACCTAAAAATACATGAAAAATAATGATCTTTAAAAACAGTTTCTAGAACCAGGGGATCATGAACATTGTGATGTAAAAAAAAAGACATGTCATCAAAATCTAAGCCCTGATTATTATAAAAATATTAAGTAAGTTATGTACCTAAATAAAATGTTAATGGTTTTTTCTTCTGCTGTGTTGCACATATTGTATCTTGTTGCTTCTAAATAATATAATAATAATATTTAGCACCGCGTCTTACTACCAGTTCGGGTTATACGCTTTAAGTACTAATTATGCTAATGGATTAGGAATTGGGAAGGTTGAATTAGAGGAAGTGAGCCCGCATTTGCGTGAAGGAAGAGTGGAAAACCATTTAGGGAAAACCACCCCCCGTTCACCCGACCGAGATTCAAACCTCGATCTCCCCGTCCTCAGCAGTCGAGCTCAACACGACTAGCACGTGTTGCTTCTAAACTGTCACAACCTGAAGGTAGTGGGAAGTATGAATCAAGATGGAGAGACTGTATATTATTTCGCATTAGAGTGGATTATATCAGAAAAAGTCATTAAGGGCTATATCCTAATCATACTGACCTGTCTTAGAGCTAAATGTATGTTGAATGTTTTGTGTATATTTACCATGTTTAAATGTACTTTTTAGGAAAAAGAACTAAGCCATAAATTTAAATCCCTCAACTAGACAACCCTTGCAAATTAAAGGGCTGCATTCTTAGGATTTCAAGGTCAAAGATCATGTTGGTTGAACTTTATACATTTTAGAGTTGAATTTCTAGGTTTAAAAGGATATTTTATTCTTAGTACGGTATTTCTAAAATGGCCTGCTAGGATTAAGTTTTATTTAGTACCCATTCAGGTTGTACGCCTATACAGTACTATACTAACTGCGCTAATGTATTAGGGATTAGGAAGGTTGAATTTAGAAGAAGTGAACCCATATTTGTGTGAAGGGAAAGTGATAAACCACCCTCCATACACCCCACCGGGATTTGAACCTCGATCTCTCGGCCATCAACAGTCTAGTCTATTGTGACAGTGAAGCCTTACAATGTGACCACTGAAGCGGGTTTTCAATTCAGTTATATTATGGTTTATATATTAGGCCTATGCTTCCTGCAAATGTCACAAATCATTTTCTAAATTATAACTTACCTAACACTACCAAAATTCATTATTAATCACAATTGGCACCCTTGGGACGTAGACTACAAATTGGAACATAACAATATTGAGATTATAGTTTACTTTTTCAGTAATTAATTAACATTGCACACTAGAATATATTTTCCCCATTATCGCCATCTCGGTTCTATTCTATTCTTGTTCCATTCCTATTCCTACCGATACTCATTAAAATCGTTACCAAAAATATTAAATGTTTTATTAATTATATAACACTCCCACCCCAACTCAGCCTAACACTTTATTTGTTGATAAGCCACCTCGGTGGTGTAGTTAGCTAATGCGCTAGTTTGTTAATTTACAACATATGGATAGGTGTGATTGTGAATGGACACTCATGCAAGTTGAGATGTTTCAGGAAATGTTAACCATTCCCCAGTGTGTGCTTAGCACAGCGATCTACACAAGACTGGCAGCCATTTTTCTTCTTGTGTACTCTTATCTGTCACATCTTTTCACTACTCACTTATTTTCTCATTTATTGCTTTATTCATGGTCATAATATAGCATTGAACTTAAAGCTCCATCTATTAGCTACAAGATGAAGTATTCAGACTGGCTAAATGTACAGTGGTTCAGTGATAGATAGCATTACAATAACTTATTGCAATGAAACGTTGATTTTCACCCACGCCGGCGAACGTTCAAGCAAACAAAGATGTCAAACGCCTGCGCCAGGGAATGGGTTAAATAATATGGCACAACATTATCATGTGACATAGCGAGTTAATTTTGAACTGTTTAATACTAGAAAACCTACAAGGAACTACTGGTACCTAATCTTAATACTGATGTGTTTGAATTCTTGGTGTGTCAATTTTGGATAGTAATGAATGTTGTGTAATAGATTAAACACATGGCCTACTAGCTAACATTAAGTATAAGTGTTCTGTCCATCTATTGTCATTTTTTTTTTATATAATTTAAGCCCTTAGAGGTATTTTATGTGTTCCAAGCCCCAACTAAGGTTTAATAAATCTAAATTCATGTAATAGAACTTGAAGAGGTTGTGTTAAGATTTTCGATCTAATGATTGGTTAAATTTCATAATTAATAACAAATGCCTGTCCATAATCTGTGATCACTCGTTTTTTTGTTCATTTTCATAAGATAAAATCCCTGTTCACACATTCATGTGCTGTCAAATATTGCACATATTAGGTAGAAAAGTCAAATTTTTTTGGAAATTGATCGTTATTGAAAAAATACATTTAATTAGTTACTGCAACCTCACTAGATTTCTCTAAATAATTCACTATTTCAAATTGTCATAGTGCTAAATTGTGTAATTCTGTAATGTATAGCCATATAAGACCACATTTGTATGTTACCTCATCAAAAGGTCTGCAGGACGCATAGAATCATGAAAAGGGCCACATGCCGCCTGTAAGTTTGACATGCTTGAACTAACCTAATCTAGTATAATCTTTAATGTCTGAGACAATTAAATGTTAGTAAACGTTATGATGGGTATATACCTATATATATTATTTAAGTGGACATTTATGCTGCTTCGGAGGTTGAAGTGTTTTAGGAAAAGCCAAGGAATATGGTCAAACGATAAGCAAGTCAAGCTTTTTTTTTTTTTTTAGATTTGGACCTAAATCGTGTTAAAAAAATTTAACGTGTTAAACTTTTATGGACCATATAAAATAGATAACGTCTTTTAGTGTTATCTAAATATATTTTGTTTAAAAATAAATTGTTTGTTAACTTAAATCGTACAACACCAATAAGTTACATAATCATAGTGAAATGTCTGTATTTAAATTTAAATAAATATATAAACAATAAAGTAACAAAAGTTGAAACTTACACTGCTCAGAATATTTCAGAGTAACAAGGATCATTTCACGAATATATCTATGTAAAACATCAACCATAATTTCCATTGGGGTTGTTTGAATTGAATTCCAACCGATTGTTTGACAGACTTGAGCAACTACTACTTTTAACACTTTTTTAGAAAACTCACAGGTCATGATGCTTGATATACAGTTATAGGATGTAAATAGACAAGATTTTATTTTAGTATACCTGGATGAAAACACAACACTTGATAATTTACAAACAAATTGACGTGGTAAGAATTATTACCAACGTCTTTACAGAAATGAATAAATAAAACACCGACAATCAGTTTTTCGCCCATAATCTCTGGTCAACTTAATTCTCAGCAAGGCCTAAGAAACACGGGTTTGGCAACTCTTTAGTTCCAAAGATCAAATATTCAAGCCAAAAAAAAAAGTCCTAGTACCTTAGAATGATAGGACGTGCCCAATATAAATATTGTAGAGAAGTTTGAACCATCAAGCTTTAATTTTATTGTTTTAAGCAGTTTAGAGACCATAGTTTAAAAAAAAAATTATTTTTAATAAACACGTAAACTATAATAATTGTTTATTAAGGAGTATCAAAACATTTAAAGTTTCTTGGTAATGCTAAATATAATTGTATGCCATTTACATAAATTAGCACTGTATACTAGGGAAGGTGGCGTGGGGACTTTATACACATTGCATTATATTTTAATTATAGAAATATTTTAATAAATAAAATAAATTATAGCGGTAGCTTTCAACCTTTTGAATGGTTTGACACCAATTTTTGTCCCTGGAACCATCATTACATCTTGAGCACCTAATTTAAGCATTTAAATCCTGGTGTTCAATTATTCACTGCACCTCCAGCTATTCAAATTTAATTACAATTGTTAGAAGGGTAGTCTTTAAAATGAAGTATACTCTTATTTACTCTGAGGGAGAAGTGTGTATGCCCCTGTAAAGGCTGCTGTTACATCTGACCTTGGCTCTCAAGAGGATTCAACTTGAACCCCACTCATGACCATCGATGGAGGCCTGGAGGCTACCTCCCAACCCATCTCCCAGTCAATAATAGTGATATTCTATTATTTTATCAAAATGTTCGTGGTCTACGAACCAAAGCACGGGAAACATTTACCAATGTTTGTTTGAATGAATTCTCTATTATTTGTTTAGTTGAAACTTGACTCTCTAGTGAGTTTGTTAATGAAATTTACTTTCCCCCTAACTATAATATTTATAGAGCCGATAGATTATATGATGAAGCTACTATCTCAAGGGGTGGCGGTGTTCTCATTTCTGCCATTGATTCTATTTCTGGTGTGGCCAGGAGAACTGACATAGAGAATAATATGGAATGTGTCTGGATAGAAATACCAACATTTGATCGCCAAAAACTGTTGATTGGGAACATATATCTTGCTCCCGAAATAACAGTCGAAGCATTTAAGAATTACTTTACATTTCTTGAAGGTGCTTTTGCTAACTATCTCTAACGAATATAACTATTGGGCGATTTTAACTGCCCCAAAATTGATTGGAAATATCATCATGCTCAAAGAACTTCACATTTCTACAT
>JBCFYV010009882.1:95069266-95178826 GCA_039000515.1 Timema cristinae | reverse complement strand
TTGAACTTATATCAGACATGCAACTAGTCCTCTGGAATCGCCAAGTTTAAGGTGCCACAGTTTCTACATTTTAAGTTGCGGCACGAGCACACTTGGTGGTGTAGGTAGAACTAGTTACCTAAATTAACCCTACATAGTCGTGGAACCTGGATCATCCGGAGATTTTGATATATTTTACTTTGAACTTTCATCAGCTAGCCTCATAAAATCGCCAACCCTTAATGTAAGAGAGAAGGAGACTTTTAATAAAAGATTTAGAGGGCATAACAAGGCTTGAAACTCGCCAATTGTTTCTTTAAATAAGATGATGTAGACTAAAGTGATACTTCCTACAAGCATATAGCCTAAATCGGTGTTCACCAATTAGTGTCCAGAGGGCCGAATGCAGCCCACGCCAATGTTAACAACATTAATATATATATCATATTATTATTATCATTATAATTAATTTTGACCAAGGACGTATTAATGAGTATAATACTTTTTTTCTTATAAGATCAGTACACTATTTATTATTAAACATACTATCTAAGATTATTTCAAAAACAAAAATATCGTTATCTGATCGTGAATTTGTATAACACTGCTATGTGTATTGGTTTATCTGTACTGTGTGGTAAAGTTTTGGACATGGAGTATCTTATGAAAATCGTCTTGATATTCGTGAACCTGATTGATCTTTGACTCATCGCAAGTTTCTTTCTTTAATAACAGTAATGGAGCCAGAATATGATGCTTTAGATTTTTTCAGAGAAGTACTCTGGATAAGCAAAAGAAACTGTTTGAAAATATTTTTTTATTTATGAAAGGAAGCAACAGAATTTCTCGGTGAGCATGTAATAACCAATACAGAAGTGATCAGATAAAAACTATCTGTTCCCCATTTTAACTGTGCACTCGCCTTTCTAACGGATACCACTCACCACATAGACTAACTTAGTCTGAAGCTATAGGGACGAAACCAAACCATCTCAAATCTAGTTGGACACCTTGATAGGTTCATTAACCGATTAAAGGTTTTTAAATTAATAAAAACTCCGTACACTTCCGTTCGTGCAAACAGTTGATGGAGGAAAGTCTTGACATTGATTAAAAGTATTGTGGGCCGATACTGGACATGCTTTAGGAGCAGTTCGATGAGCGATTTTCTGACTTCAATAACATGCGGCCACAACTGACGTTATTTAACAACCCAATGAAGTATGACATTTAGGAGAAGCAAGACACTTTCCAATTGTAACTATGTGGTATGCAAAGTGACCCCTTTTTTCAGTCCAGGCCAGAGAGCGCATTAATATTTGGGAACTGGTACCATAGTATAAATTTCCTAGATTGAATGAATTTATCAGGAGAATTACATCCATTTTTGGAAGCACATACCTGTATGAATAGCCCGTGTTTATTATTCCAGTGCATATTCCTTAATATTGGCTAAAAATACATCGTGCTGCTTGTGGCTCCAACACACATAATTATATTGGTCGTTGTATATACATACAAAAGTTAGCCATCCTTGACCTAAATGATAGTTTGAACGTAAAAATTCTACAAAAAGTATATCGTTCAAACACATGTAATAACGTTTAATTAAGCCCCCTTCTGCCATTATATTTATCATACTTTCAATATAATATGGCTTCTAAATACAAGATATAATCTAAGAGCCTATATTAAATGCATTGTAATATAGTAACTCTTCATACAATCCTATAACATAGATGAACGTTTGAACCTAAGACTTCTACGCAACGTATTTTGTTCGAAAAACGTGATAGTTTTTAGCTACCTACCTTGTTTCATTATAGTTAACGAACTTTCATTATAATACTGTTTCTGAAAGCAGTATACAACTAAGATTCAACTTTAATATTGCAAAACAGTTATACTTCCTACTAGTTTATATGTAACCTAAAAGATCGTTTGAAATAGGAAAATCACAAAAATGTTGTCATTCAAACGAATGTAATCATGTTTTAAAGTACTTTATTCCATCATAGTTACCAGTATTTCAATATAATGTGCTTTCTGAAATCTATACACAAGATAATAACCAACCTTGAATATATTGTATTCTTGGCAGAATGTAAACAACATGGATGATGGTGACATATATTTATAAAGCTTTTATTCGTAATTCTACAATATAACCCGTAAAACTGAATTGAATATCCTCAAATGTATATTTTGCTAAAGCAAAGTGAGGTGTCATACTTCACTATTTTCAAACAATAAACTTAATTCATCAGAGACATGTTTTGCACAAGAACATTGAAGGAAATCATTAAATCTGTCCCCTCACAATCAGTAGACGACCAATTTGAACGTCATAATTTGATCCTTTTCAAGGGGTGTATTTATGAACATCCGGTTTATTATTTAAATCACTGTTTATAACATAAATATATAGAAAATGTCAGCTAAAGAACTAATAATAAAAGAATTAAGAATTTCATAACTACAGGATATTAGGGACTGATCCCTAATAAATGGATGTGCTGATTGTAAAATTTCCACCAATTTTTATGTGTCACGTCCACATCAAAAGTTACACTAAAATTTATATGCTTAGTGAATTAAAAATGATGACTAGAATAGAATTATACATAAACTATGCAATTTTAATTGTTATTATCGCTTTCATTCTAATATACAACAATTTATAAATGTATTTATCATAAAAGGTACTAAATAAATTCTATTTACGTCAAAATAACTACCAAGGATGTATTTAATTGTCCATTTTGCAGTCCTAATTAAGAATCCAGCAGTATTCTCCTATCATGGAAGCATCCCAGCGATCTTGATAATGCTTTTATATCGTGGATGTATTCTAATAAAAACGTTCTCCTTGCTCACTACTTACAAATACCAAATATTCAGTGGGAAGAATTAGAATGTAGAAAATGAGTTTTTAAAAAGATTTGGCACAAAATTTTTATAGCATTGAATAAAATTTATTATAAAGATTCAATATTGTCTTCTTTCCTGTTCCTAAGAAATTCATTCACAGCCACTTTACACGAAAGCCAAACTTTAAGTTCAGTATCCTTAGCTTCGTCACACACATAATATCTTTTAAAAGTTTCTTTATTTGAAGTCATAGAAAATTCCTTCTATCAGTTTAACATTTGCTATATTAGGAAAAACATCGTCAAGGCAGATGAATTCACTTCCGATTATATCTAAGGCCTTAAATAAATTGTCCAATAAACGCCGCTTTATATTCGATGCATCAATAAATATGCACTATTCATTAGGATTGTGTCCAATGCCAAATTCTTTCATAAGATTATTAACCATTTAGACCTCCTCCAAACCACCCTAATAATGAAATACTTGGAATACATTTCCATACGTTGTCACTACATTGTAATTTTTGTTTCGGCTTCAAGAATTTTCATTGCTGTAACCAAGTCACAAGACATTCAGCTTTATTTTTATTAAATTTTGATCAGAAAATACTTCTTTTAAATCTTCTTTCTTAATAAAATGTTGTGTGTCATTATTTACTGGTTTGTTGTACAAATTTTTAGAAGTGAATCTTTCAGTGGAGTTTGCAGCACATTCATCTGCACTTTCTTCATCTCATACTTTTGAGGGCTGTGTTATCGGCAGGTATTCACTGTGTGGAGGAGAGCTTATTGCAGATAATGTGTTCGGATATTTAAAACAGATGTTTACTTATTTTGACATATCTTATATTTTGTCATACACAACTAGCAATCATAAACGCGGTTACGTTTAACACACAACGCGTATAGATACAGCAAAAGCCATACTTTTGATTTTCTCAGCCACATTCTCAAGTTCGTTATGAAGGTAGTACAGTATATATATATTCGTTCCTGGTCACTTATCTTACAACAAAAATAAAAGAATATGACCATTTATTAATACTCAAGTGTTGCTTCCTCAGACTTTTTATTGTAAACCTACAACCAAGGCCGTCGCCAGGCCAACATACAAAGGGGAATTTGGCTACAGCCAAATAAGGATTAATAATATTAAATGACTCTAGAAACTGTCTAGAGTTAGTTTTTATAGTAATTAAGGGGAGGGATAAAACACACAAAGTGCTTTAAATGTGTTTAATAGTTAGAAACTTACATAGCCCTTCCTCCCTCAAATTAACTTTGAGCACTTATTAAGTAAAGACATACCCAGCAGGTACAGAACCGGGAGCTGGGTTTCAGAATGGAGTGGGAATTCAATTGGGTTATAATTTTTCTCCCCCCTTTAGATCTTTTGGAGGCATCAAAAGTTCAACAAAAATATATGATATAAGACCACTACAAAAAAAAAATTCTACATTAATTTAGTTCTCAAAAAACTCGATGACAACTCCAATAGCTTTAAGGCACACAAATTACTGTCAAACGTTTGCCGGGGGAGGGCCCACGGACCTCCTTAGGCTGGGGGTGGGAAAACAAATCTCATTTTGTTTAATTAACCTCCTCCCTCCCACAAAATTAGGTTCTGATAATCAAAATGAATGATTTTAGAGGGGTTTCGTTTTTCTCTATTAAAATATAAGGTTTACAAATATGTTTTGGAGAAAAGGTTCAAAGCCCCCATTCCAAAAGCGTCATAATCCAAAATTGGTACAGTTTTCAAATAAAGTTATCTCAAGCTTGACAAAATGTGTTGAAGATTTGGACTCGGCTACTGCCTTTTATGTCACACACATAACAAAAATGCCCAGTCCACCAGGGTGATTGAGACACTTCCTTTGCTTTAGCATCATCACAATACAATGGTAGGCAAAACACAGTAGGTAAAAACAATCTCCAAATAAACACAAATTAACCTTTCACGCTATTGCTGTCCCTCCGTAACTGAAAAAAATATTGTGTGCGCATATATGCAGTACAACAACGACACTCACCGCTATACTTCTGGAATCTATGTGCAAATGCTAAAAGTATTGGGTTATGAACATGTGTTAAGTGTCATGTTTTATTATAGGCTATCCACTTCGGTGGCCCCATGGTCTATAGTGTCACTATCATAATAGACTAAACTGTATTATTATTATTATTATTATTATTATTAGCACCGCGTCTTACTACCCGTTCGGTTTATACGCACTTACGCTAATGTGTAATGGTAGGGTGATTGTGAGATGAAATTAAGGACCTACAGTTTAACGTGGAATCCGAACCACGGTGGAGGCCTGGCATTCCACACATAGCTAAACTGTAAATGACGGAGAGACCGAGGCTACAAATCTGGTTGGATGTACGGAGGATGGTATTACCAAAATTGTTTTCCCTTTTCCCCCCATGCAAATACCTGTATACCTCCTCTTAATTATACCTTACCAATGTCTAACCCACCAGCGTAATAATAAGTACACAGCCGTATAACCCAAATGGGTAGTAAAATGGGGTACTAGTTTAAAAAAAACTTTAGTCCACTTATTGGCTTTGCATGCAACAGCTATGCTGTAGGTCTTTTGACAGGTCAGGGCTATATTCCCTTCACTAAACCATAAGAGATACGTATATACGCGTGGAAACATAAAAACATTTATATACAAATATTGTGTCATAATGTAAAAGTTTTACTAACATTATCAAGGTCTAAACATAAAAATGGATTAAAACAAATTACAAGATTGCTTGAGGAGAGCATCTTATAGACTACATTGTGTATAATTGGATATGTTTTTCAAGTGCCAGTCTTGGTTATGGTTTTATCAGTAATTTGAGAAGCAATTTGGTTTACATGAACGGAGGCAAGAAAGTTTTGACCGAAGTTCAAGTTGAAAACTTAAATTGTCTAACCTCTAAATCACTTACAAGCTACTAGGGATGGGCTTAACCATGATTTTTCGATATCGGTGATGACCGTGACCATGATTGTAAAATATCTGTGATTTATACCAGTAATTATTCATGGTCACTGGTAGTCACAGTATTTTGTTTAATGATATTTTTTCTATACGCAGTTTGTTGCTGTATCGATATTTTGCCCCAGTCATTGATCTTTACTATTATTAGATATAAATACAAAGTTGCCAACTTTCCAATCTCTAGAGATTAATAAACAGGTGTATATTTGTCAATCGGAAAAAAAAAATCACGTTGGGAATCAGCGTATGAAGAACAAAAATTAACTTTGAGGAATGTCACTATACAATATTGCTTTATGAAATGTAAATTGTTATTTTTATTAAGCTCAACTATACCTGTTGTATAGTATATAATTATTATGATTGGGATAAAAAAGTAAATTTGAGAAACATCCAACATGTATTGAATTGTATTGAAATGTTTAAAGAGATAAAATTTTACAATAATAAGTTATTTAGTATCTCAAATATTTGCGGATATATAGAAATTGTTACTTCTGTAAAGTACCCTAAGAGTCTAGATTCCGCCGCCACAAAGTAATAAGTGTAGGCTCTTTTTCAAAGAATATTTATTGAAACATGAGAATTAAAGACGTATACCGCTACTGCCCGCACTTGTCGGTCCCCACTTTCTCGCAGTCTGGTGAGAGTATCGCTAACCACCGATCACCGATGTCTCAATCACTGATACGTTTGAGATCCAGTGACTGGGAATGATGGTGATCAAGAAGTAGCGTTGAAAATATCACCATTAATAAAATATCGCTCATGTCTATAAGAAACAGGAACAATAGAATTCTGGAATTTAAAAAAAAAACTTTAACTCAATAATGTTAAATTATAGTATCTATCGTTAAATGAGTCTTAATACTGGGTACATTTGGTTTTATGAGTTGGCTAACATGTTTAAAAAATATTACGTCCGCTTCTTTCAAAGTTGTTGTAACAATAATTTTAATAGTTATTATTTAGCATTTAAATGACAACATATTGAAATTATATGATTATTATTTAGTATTTTGTGGTGGGTACAATGTCAATTTTGAAAAACATTCCTTTTCCATAGAACTTTCACACTATTGTTTGTTAATAATATATATCTTTTAAACCAAATGTTCCATCTGATATTATATTAGTAGCACCACGTCTTAATACCCGTTCGGTTTATACGCACTTACGCTAATGGTAATGGTAGGGTGATTGTGAGATGAAATGAAGGACCTACAGTTTAACGTGGCATCCGAACCACCTGTCGTGGCCTGGCATTCCATCTGATATTAATAGTTAAACAATACTTTTCATTATTTTCATTTTATGTATAATGTAGTTTCATATAAGGTATTTACATTTTATGTGTTACCTATGTTACTTACAGGCACTTTAGACAAAATTCACAATGTTAACAGGGTGTCTAGAGACAAAACAATTTGATCAAATTTTGAGAATTTTTACATATTCTCTAAAAAAAAAAATCACAAAATTTATTTACAATAGTTTAAATAACATTATTCCAATTATGACACATAGCTAATGTATTTTAACAGAGCTGTCCCAGTTGAGCTTAGGACCTACTAATCTCAATTCTCAAAGTCAACATTTGATTGTCATATTGTCCCTTTACTGGCTGTCTTTAGCCAAGGTTGAGCCATGGCTATGCACATACCTGAGCGTTTGATTACGTTATAAGAAGAAGAAACCTAATAGATTTTGTCTCACAAAAACTTTAAACTATCCCTATCTTAAGCTAGTTCTATCCAGTCCAACTCATTACACCCTATCCCTATCTTAAGCTAGTTCTATCCAGTCCACCTCACTACACCCTATCCCTATCTTGAGCTAGTTCTATCCAGTCCACCTCATTTCACCCTATACCTATTTTGAGCTATTTCTATCCAATAAACCTTATTACACCCTATCCCAAAGCATCCTAAATTTGTTTTCATCATGTAAGGTAACATTTCACACCCACAGAGTCCAACTTCTAAAATTATTATATGGTATATTCTTGGTTTTACATTTATTGAAAGGCGAGATGTTAACAATTTACTGACCGAGTAATAACATGCATTTCCTGTTTATATCCTTTTCTTAATTTTTTCTTTAATATCGTTAGTGCTATTAATACTTATAATTTTTAATTTCTTGTACACTCACCATATCCTTAATCAACAAAGTTACGGTAATAGGAAAATATAATATGCATACTTTAATCTATTTGGTCTAGTCAAACTCAATGAAACAAAATGATTTCAGAAAATTCTATAAACTTGATCAACATTTTTCATGGTTATAAAACGTTTTTATGAAAATGTTTTTTTCTTTCTAATTTCCTTTTAGCACTACATCTTACTACCCATCTGAGTTATATACCTATATATTCTAATTAGGCCACTTTGTTAGTGATAAAGGTTGAATATAGAGGAAATGTACCCATATTTACTTGGAGGCAGAGTGAAAAACCACTATCAGTACACCTGGCCGAGATTCTAATCTCAATCTCTAGTCATCGTCATTCTAGTCTTTTGTTAGATTTATGACTTAACTGTAGTTAGACCATGTGGCCAAAAAGCGGGTAAAAGGGTAGTTAACTTTGGTTATGAATTACAACCACTTTCGATGCCAAGTATCTGCTAACCAATATTCAGTGATAGCTCCAGAAGTCAATGAATAAACCCAGCTCAAACTCTGCCTTGTGAGGGAAGAATGACCCTGGGAGCCAATATTTCTGGTGATTGAATTATATAAACTCATTGTCTTGGCCAATCATTAATTGATTTGAATAGATAAGTCAAGCTCATTGTTGGATATTGAAAATTTCTTAGCATTAGACCCGCTTCGATGGTCGGGAGGTCTAAAGCTTCGCTCTTGCAATGGACCGGAATGCGGATGACAGGGAATCCCGGTCAGGTCTATTGAGGGTGATTTTTCCTAAATGGTTTTCCACTTTCCCTCCACAAAAATGTGGTTGGTCTTCCTCTAAATTCAATCTTCCTCATCCCTAACACATTAAGGTATTTGTATAACCCTAACAGGTAGTAAGATAATAATGTTATTTATATGACAACAAGGATAGTAATAATGTAGCATTAGCTGTGATTGTTTCCGGGGGAGTGACCATTAAAGTCTATGACTTTAAACTCATATCCATACCATTTATTTAATCACACACCCCAGATGATGGCTGTTGTAGCTACAGCCGAAACGTTGGACATTATTATTTCTTAATGCGATTCAAGCCTGAAAATATCCATTTTAAGTTTTCTATATTGTTCCATGTTCACGAGACTATTAAGTATAGGCCTACAGGTGACCTGGCGGTTTAGGGGTATTGTGTCAGACTTTTGTGTTGAGAGTCTGGGGTTCAATCCTCGGTCCTGGCACAGATTTATCTGATTAATGAACCCTTACTTCACCTCTTACAAGGCGTGTATTAATCACAACTTGTGAATGTGGGGAATGCCAGGTCTCCACCGTGGTTCGGATTCCACGTTAAACTCTAGGTCCTTCATTTCATCTCACAATCACCCTACCATTACACATTAGCGTAAGAGGGTATAATCCGAACGGTTAGTAAGACGCTGCGCTTATAATAATAATAATAATAATAATAATAATTATTATTATTATTATTATTATTATTATAACAATAACTACACCAACACCACCAATATTATTAATAATATAAATAATAATAATAAAGACCTACACATATTGTTTAATATGTAGTGTCAATGAACATCACCACAATATAAGTTTTCTCATACTGTATCCATGCTATAATTGTGTTAGAGGATTTTTGTACTAAAATGTTAAATTGTCAGTCTTTTATAAAACTATTTAATCACATACGATGATATTAACAAGTTACAACTACACTTTTAAAGGTAAAATATTAAATGTTAATTCACTGCTCACTAATTATAATTGCAATAATAATAAATGTGAGGTAGAACTGAATTGTTCTCGGCAAATTGAGGATGTCTTCTCAGAAATAGAGCTAAATAAACATTGCTATTTTTGAGGTGGAGAGGAAAAGGACCCCATTTCCATTTTTGCCAATATTGCAATAAAACAATCTAAACAGGTGCGGGCAAAGTGAACCCAAACACATATAGTAGGCCATCTACCTTATTACTTGGGAAATAATAATAATCATCAAAGTAATTTGATGTTTCCACCTTTGCCGTTCGTCTGGCACACATCCTCTTCCATTCCAGTTGATGTCTCCAAACTTCTCCCTCAGCCATGCTCTCCAGTGCACTCCTTAAGATTCCATGTCCTTCTGCGCTTGGTCCATCCATCTTGTCCGTGGTCTCCCAATAGGTCTTTTACCCTTTTTATTTGTTCTGTAAGGCTTTCTTAGGCAATCTGTCCTCCTCCATTCTCATCACATGACCTAACCACAGCAACCTTTTTCTCTTCAGTGTCTCTTCTGATTGTTTAACTTTTGAACCATCCCTAATTACTTCATTCTTTATCCTGTCTCTTCTTGTTACATTCTCAATACCTCTCATGAACCTCATCTCTACTACCTGCAATCTACTTAAATCTCTCTTTGTCCATGTCCAGGTTTCAGAGCCGTATTTATGCCTAAAATTATATGAAGGTAGTGTGATTTGGAAACGTTTGGAATAGATTTGTTTAGCTACTTAGAATTGATGTTCCCAAACCTATTATATAATTATTTATTAAACTGTGATTCATAATTTGATCAGCAGGAATAACAATAATTTTTAAATCACTGGCTTTTAAAGATTAAATATATATTCTTAGAACTGTTTATACTATACTTCAGTTCCAAACCATGTACTTGAATATTAAGTTATTTTTATATATCATTTGCTATCACTAATTCTGTTGTTTTTTATGGTAAAGTTTATGTTATTTACTATACAGAATCACTTAAACAATGAACGAAACAAACGCTGAGGAAGACGCTGGAGAAAACTCCCAAGAAAATGCTGAAGAAAATGATTCAGAATCAGTACACCCAGTTAACAGTCCTGTCACTTACGAGGAATACGTCGCTGCTCTGAATAAGAATATTTGGCTTTGCAACTACTACATGATGATGAATATGCATCTGAATATGCAATTTTTATCCATGTTATGCCAATATAACCAGACTTTACTAGCAAACCAACCACAGGATATGAATACACCTTCGGCTCTAAATATTCCACCTTCCAACATTACGTCCGAACATACTCAAGCACAGACTACTCCTGATATGGCTGCACGTCCACGAAGACCAGAAGGTAACAACTTTAAGCCTATTTTATATTATTATGACAGCTATGAATCAACCCACTTCGGCCGCATGGCTTAAGGTGGTACTCTTGAAATAGATTAGACTGTCGATAACTGGGAGATCATTGTTTGATCCCTGTTGGGTGTATTGAGGGTGGTTTTTCCCCAATTGCTCCAGGCAAATGCTAGTACACTTCCTCTAAATTCAACTTTCCTTATCTCTAAACCGTTAGAATAATTAGTATATAAGCGAAGGGGCAGTAAGACACGGTGCTAAAAAAAAATGCCTAATTAACTAATCTAAAGGCCTGAAATTAAGTTCTCTGTTTGGCTAGAGTGAGCATGTTATAAAATAATTTCATATAAATGAGACACATTGCTGCTATAAAGAACCCAAAATTCATTATCTCATCCTTATCTTTGTCTACACTTCGTCTAATTTTATATTTTAGTGTTGAAACTAGTATATTTTATTTTAACGTTAAAAATACAGCACAGTCATGCTAATCCGAACCTAAAATTATCAAGGATATTCGGATTATCAATAGATGATAATAAAAAATTGCATAACACCATTAACTAATAATTTGTTGATAAATTATTAGTAAATTAATTCTTAAAATGGCCTATATATCATATTAATTTGGCTTTAAAACACATTCGTATATTTATGGGTAGTTTTTCTTTGTATCAAAAATGATACCCACTAGGGTGGTCCTTATGATACTAAGAATTTTTTTTCCCCGCAATTTATATACTCTAACCACCCCCCCCTGCCCCCCACCCCGTAAATGTTCCTTGATGTAAAAAAAATAATGTGTGTGTAAAATTTTAACCATTCTCATTAACATTTAGTGGTAGCTCAATGCGCTCAAAGTTTTGGATGTGATTCCATATTATAACATCATACAATTATACAGAAATGAATGCATAAATAATTGCTGTATTAATTATTTGAAAAATTCCACACACAAATCTTTATCTAAATTAATCATACCTATCAAAGACAACATAACATTGCTTACAATTGAAATAATATTCATTGTTGACACTGAGAAAATCAGTTAAATCAGAATACCTTGTAACTCTACTTATCTGAGATAAGCGCATTGTACTCTTTCATAAGTGCCACACTCCTTTCATCGTTATCATTAACAACACTTAAATGTCTGTCTTCCTTGGTTGCTTTTAGTCATCTCTTGGCTGCCATGTTTCAGGATCAAAATATCAATAATCTGTTGGGATATTAAGGCGATGAAAGAAATGTATAGTGTTTTTTGTCACAAACTCTTCAATCTTCATATCCCGAGAAATATTACCACTAAGTTGGATGTGTCTAAGAGGTTCGCCGACCCCATCCCTTTCATTAAGGGATCGAAGCATAGTTTTTTTTAACTTGTATACACGTTTTTATCAAAAGATGCCAAACCTACAAGCTCTTCACTTAGATACCACAGTTGCCCTTCTAGTTTCTTGCTGGCAACTTTAGAGATAGCAGCATTTACCTTTTCATAAGCACTAGGCTGTTGCAGTAATCTGAGGTCGTTAGAGGGTGCTGAAATAGGAAGAGAAGCCGTAAACCAAGATCTAAGATAAATATGCACAAGAAAAAATGCAAATGTTACACAATCCTTCTTCTTTCAATTTAGTGGGTTTGACTTGGCCATGAAACATCCATATCTGGAGAGAAAACAGTGTTTTTGCCATCCATCTAGCATAATATATAAATCATACTCCACGAAGAGGAACGCCTCCTAAGAAGATAATTGCAAGCTCTAGAAATTCTTAGTAATCATCTCTGAATTGAGTTTCTTGAAGCTGGTTAGTTGCAAATTGAGTCACAATGTCCTTCTCATCTCCCAAAGCTGCCATAACTGTTGCATTACTGGTTGCACTTTTATAAGCTGTTTGATTGATCCTATTCCAATATTGTTTAAAGCATTTAAAAATGGCTATATTAGGGCCAGATGATGTACATCGCATAGCCTCGTTGATCACACTTGCAAGAATGAGTTCTAATATATGGTCCGACATGTTAGGTGTTGGAGGTCCTTTTGTAACTTTTGTTCAAAAGTATGCAAGCTCCTGTTACCTGTGTTGCTGGCAGTAGTGTCAAAACATATTGCGTTTACTTGTTGAATAATCCCCCACTCTTCAATCAAAGTAGCCACTGCTTGAGCCTGTGATTCTCTTGCATCTGTCTGTAACTTTGGATCCCCAAGCAACTGATTCACGCCTAGTCCAGACACAATCACTGACAATCGATTTACCTTTTCATTCGCATTCAGGTCTGGTAGAAATTCTTATCCCAGTGAACAACAAGGGAGCTTTTGTCTGAAATTCTTCTTTTAAATGCATTGCAAGCTCTTTGCATATTTTTTCACGATATCTCCAAATAGAAGTCCTGTTAATATTAAGATAATTTATTTTGTGGCCGAGGCCCTCAGCATTTGCTGCCAACAGATATGTGGATTTTCTATAACTTAACTTACTCTATCTAAAGCCAAAGCACCAGATGATGTGATAATGTTCATACATGCCCTTTTATGGCCGGAAGCAGTGCAAGTGGAAGGTATTGCCATTTCTTGATCAATGCTTTCATGTGCTTTCTCCACATCAGGATCATCACTGTTACTTTCACTATTTACATCACTGGAGTAAATGAGAGTGGCACTTTCGTTCTGAGTCATTTGTTTCTCTTCATACTTCTGCTTACACGCTTGTTGTTTTCGTTTCCCAACACTTTATCGATTTTCTCAAAGCAACCACGGTGACCAGGTTCTCTATGTGTGAGAAGAAATCCTTGTCCTCTTGGATATTAATAATCTGCAGGGCTTTTTGATGAGCATTATCAAATGAGTTTTCAAGGTCTCTTGAGAATTTAGACTCATTGACTTGCTGAACAGTTGTTTTCCTATTGGAATTATTTTTCAGCTTGAGCCACTTTACATGAAGTTTCTCCAATTTCTTAATACAATCCTGTTCATGACGAATGGGAATACAAGCCTTTCCCCTCCAAAAAAACAAGTTTCCTTAACAACAATCCTACAACTTTCGCGAATTGTCTTCTTCAAGGTTCTATGGTGATAGAAAAAGACACTCAACACTTGTTTACTTGAAGGTAATTTGGATCCTTTCAGCCCACTTTCTTCAGAGCCAATTAACCAAATTGTGGAAACTTGTCTTGTATTAGCTACTGCTGCCATTTCTACTGTTCAGCTTTCAAAATAACTGCAACTGACAATATTGTTACGATTATCAGAGTGTGCACTTGAATAAATCAATAATAAATAAGATAAAAAAACTTAATTAAATCAATAAAATAAAATTATTAGTACTCAACAAGTTACAAAGCGACCACGACGATAAACACACAAACGGTAAAATTTTAACAGATACTCAAACTAAACTTTGGTACACAGATAATTGAAGTTGATATTTCAATTGACTTGAGAGACCTCTAAATATAATCAGATACGTATAAAACTTAAAAAATACATATATATAGTAGAACAACATAGAAGGTTCAGACAAAAACATTTCAAAACTTCAAAATTAGGGACCACCCTAATACCCATAGAATAGGCAAGCTAGTTTTATTAATATCTTGCCTTTCTCAAGGGTGTCTAAAATCACACATATTTGTTTTAGACTTAATATGTTATGTTTTATTTTGTTCAACAAAAATATACAACAAATTTATTCAAACACTAGACAAAACATCAACAGAAAGTTGTTGCGATGAGATTAAGAGAAAACACCATTGTGACCTTGAGTGCGGTCGGAGGGGACAAAACTAGGGGAGGTTTGGATTGCCACATCTTCCAGACTATTGCACGTTCATACTAGTAGGACTGTGCTGTAGTATATTATATTATATTTTATTGTTAAAAATAGTATATCTCATTTTGTTAAAGGAGCCATTTTATACATCGTTCCAATGTTGTGGAGAAGACTTGCTGCTGAACTTATCGACTTTTTCATCCTCTTCGTCTTCAGATTTATTTTGGCCTTCTTTCTCACTGAAATTTTAGAAATTATGTAAGTTTTGAATATATTATGTTTACATTTTATTTCTTATTAAACTTTATTGAAGTCACTTGTTTTGAAAATCATGTTTTTCTGTTTAATATCAAAACAATGCTATATTTATCGTGTCCAGTTGAATTTAACAAAAACCTTAAACTTTCCTTGCTTTGTGCATTATTAGAATTGTTTAAATATAAGTTATTAATCAGAGTATTTGGTGTGTATTTGACAGTAAGTACATCTTTAACAGGGCACAAAATAAAAATGTACTCATAGAACATGCATCTATATTGTATTTACATATGCTTTTAAAATGATCTTGAAGCATTGTAAAACTTTTACAACTTATGCCATTTAATTAATTTAGGACTTTCCCTTCTTTCTTGTGGAGTGCTCTCTGGTTATTATAGTCCTACACCACATACCCATAGTCATATGAGTTAAACTAATTTTAAAATCATTATTTGCTTACCCATTCCCTGGCATGTGTTTATTTCTTCTTCGAAGTGCTCTTACCTACAAGTTTATGATCCTCGAAACCTGTTGTTCGAAAAATGCAAGTCAACCAATAGAAGTTCTAATAGCATTGTCCAATGTATATGTGATAACAATGCTCTACCTTTTTTCCTTTGACTAATGAACTGATATTTTTACAAAATTAGCCTGCTATTTGCAAACGCAAACAAAGCAAAATAGCAACTATTAAAAATGAAGATTTTGTTTAGATTTTAAAAAAAAACCTATCAAATAAATTGTAACACATCTTGCTTGATGATCCATTTTATTCAAACGTATTCAATATTTATAATTAATTGCCTCTATATATGAGGCCTTCTACCTTAATTTTAAATTTTGTACCTTAACCATAAATTTTGACTTCACAATATTTAAATGTTCACTGACAATGAAAAGTGTAGCTATGGATATTATTTCAATGCAGAGAATATGAGATTTTACTTTCTAACTCCCAAAATAGAAGAAGTTTTTCAAAGGTAAGAAGGAAATACATTTTTTAGAGGAAGAAACCTTGAAATTGTCATTACCATCCTGTATTTGACTCTCCATCCAGATAAATCTATAATTAAAAAATATATTTCTCCTTAATGAATTCAATACTTAGTGATTCCATTTACCTTTTAAAAACTTCTGCTCTGCTGAAAATAGATAGTAAAAGCTCATATTCTGTGCATTCAAATAATATCCATAGCTACACTTTTAATTGTAAATAAAAATTTAAATATTGTTCAGTCAAATTTAAAGATAAGGTAGAATTCTTCATATATGTATTTATTATGCTTAAATATTTTAAATCTTTATAATATTTATAATTCATTAACTTCACAATATTCCAAGATCATTATGGAAAACAATATGAGAGCAAAATATTAACCAACTAATAAGTGGACTTTGTAAAGATCGTTAAGGCATTGTGAGTTCCATGGTAGCCCAACTACTTTTGAAATGCTTTTATTTGAATCCAAATGTTTTAAAAGTTTCATAGTCTTTACATTGTTCCAAAGTGGACGGGTCCAAGCAATTAAAATCTCACCATAAGTGGGGTCTTGGGCATTAACAACTTTTAGATTGGCTTAAATCACTTCTAAACCAACGATAAAATACAAATTAATAAAACAAATTGATATTAAAACATTTATAATTAATCCAATTAAATATAAAATACTGTACCTTTTTTTAGTGGGCTGAATGAGTTCCTAAACGCAAAATTCAATAATACTGGTGATTACGATACAGCAATGAGGATAACATCAAAGATTATACTTTTAGAGATTATTCATCACATCATCATTGTATTCATTTATGAGGTAAGCATGTATAAACTCATCTTAAAAATGTATTTTTTGAAGGTAATGTAAACACATGGAAATAAAATTCTCGAATCTAAAACTGAAATAAGTCCTTTTATCAAAATATATTTGAAAAATAAATGAACAATGTTTTGTCAAAGTTCATATATTTATTTGATAGCTATAATAATATTTGGACTGAATATGATTATTTACCAAGTTCGTAATTTTGACTAAACCAATCATCCGTTGACTAACTCAGGATCAATTAAAAAAGTAACCTGCTTCAGGGGTCACCTGGTTTAAGGCATCACACTCACAATGGACCAGTTTTCCGATAACAGGGAGATCTGAGGTTTATCCAGGATGAGTGTACTGGGGGTGGTTTTCCTTAAATGGTTTTACACTCTCCCACACAAATGCAGATACACTTCTTCTAAATTCATCCTTCCTCATACCGGATTCGGTGGCCACAGGATCTAGGGTGTAAGTCTCTTGTTAGACTAGACTGCCAACAACAGGAAGATAGGGGTTTGAATCCTGGTGGGGTATATTTGGGGTGGTTTTTCCAAAGTGGTATTCAACTATCCCTCTATTCAAATGTATATACACTTTCTCTAAATTCAACCTTCCTCATCCTTAACCCATTAGCGTAATAAGTACATATGCATACATTATTATCCCAAACCCTGACAAGACTTGTATTAATCACAACCTGTGAATACCAGGCCTCCACCGTGGTTTGGATTCCATGTTAAACTGTAGGTTCTCCATTTCATCTCACAATCACCCTACCATTACACATTAGCGTAAGTGTGTATAACCCGAATGGGTAGTAAGACGCGGTGCTAATAATAATAATAATAACATATATTATTATAATTATCGTGTCTTACTACCCGTTCGGGTTATACGCACTTACACTAATGTGTTATGGTAGGTTGGCTGTGAGATGAAATAGAGGACCTACAGTTTAACGTGGGATTCGAACCACAGTGGTGACCTGGTCATTCCACACACTCACAAGTTGTGATTAATACAGGATCATAGTGTAATATGTCAAGGTAAGCCATTACCTTTCCTGATAAACAAAGTGTACCCTTAATTTATCCTGTAAAGACTCACGCTTATCTTGCACGTTTATACTATGGTATAGCTTACAAGATAGGGTGATGGTGCAATCCATCAAGGAAAGACTGATACCGCTCAGGGCAAACAAAGTGTGCATGTTTGCTTTCACCAACACAATTTGGATACTTTCACTAATTTATATTTTTCCCCTCTGGGATCTGTGAATAAAAAGTATCTTTTTAAGTTTAATTTATTTTTATTTTTAATTGCACTGCCTTTTACTTTACCTTCAGATTATACACCTATATACTAATTACACTAATGTGTTAGTGATTAGGAAGGTTTAATTTAGAAGAAGTGTACTCACATTTACATATAGGTAGAGTAAAAAAAACATTTAAGGAAAAACCACGCTCAGTACACCCGACCGGGATCGAACCTAGATCTCCCTGTCTTCAGCAGTCTAGTCTATTGCAAGAGTAACGCCTTAGACCATGCAGCCACCAAAGTAGGTTTTATTTTAGATCAAATACATATTTATAAGCATCTTCCTGTTCAGTGTTTTACATCCCCCATGTCTCATGTCCTTAAAATATTTGAATCTGTAGATAACCCAGACTGGCAGTAAGATCCATGGATCATGTATACAAATATAGGAAATAATTGAGGGGGCTGGAGCAAAAACATGATAACTCTCATAGATTTAGATGGGATGTATTCACTATTCAAACTCTATAAAGTCTGTGAATCTTGCTAGAGAAAATTGGTAAAATATTCATTGAAATTAGCTATTGTCAAGGTCTTGACTGACTATAAAAACAACTTTTAGTTCAAGAGGTAAGCTGCCAGTAATCACTGCTAACACACTTTTTCATAAAATTAGGATTATCATGTTTTCCTCCTGAGCTTCTCATTTATTTGTTTGTATGCAGGAGAATGGATTAAAGCACAATTGCCATTAAAAAAAACCCTTCCAAAGTGCCACTAATCCCAAAATTAACCTTGGTAAACAAATTTAATTTTAACTTGGAGTAATTCTTAGGTCACAGTTACATTTGTTGGTTGGATAAACTTTTTTCATAGAGATGTTTATAATCCCTGATACTCCAATTCTGATCAACGCCAAAAATTATGCATTTGGACAAAATTTAACTCTTATTTTTACCATTGTTTACTTAATATTTACCATGGAAAAACCACTTAATTAGTGACACTCAAGTGGTTTCTTACTTTATTCGAATTGAAAGTTGTTTAGTTTTATATGATAAAAGTGTTTATGCTCATATTTCCAGGACATGCTATTAGTAAGTGTCTTTATTAAGATAAGAGAGAAAAGAATAATAATTTTTTGTTACTTAACCAGTATATTCATGGAGAGAGCATGAAAAATTACTTGGTTGAATATCCTCTTTAGTGAGAATCAAACCGTTAGCTTCAAGTCACAGGGAAGCACGTTAATGGCCCATCCAACTCTGTCACTTGTAGACCGTATTATGCAACCAATAGTTAAATCTCTTAATGACAATGTGTTAATAACTCGCTTTGGTGGCCACATGGTCTAAGATGTTATTCTCGCAATAGACTAGATTCCCGAAGACAGGGAGATTGGGCTCAATCTCAGCCAGTGGTTCTGACGGTGGTTTTCCACTCTCCCTCCACACAAATGCGGCTACAGCTCCTCTAAATTCAACCTCCCTGATACCTGTTTCGATGGCCGCATGCTCTAGAGCGTCACTCTCATGTTTTATTAGACTGCCGATAACAGGGAGATCGGGGTATGAATCCCAGTTAGGTGTACTAAGAGTTTTTCCAAAATAATCTTCTACTTTCCCTCCACATAAACACATATACGCTTGCTCTAAATTCAACCTCTCTCAGCTCTATCACATTAGTGCAATTAGTACAAGGGTGTATAACCCAAACAAATATTAAGGCGCGGTGCTGGAAAAAAAATTAGTTGTATTCTTTGGATTGATTATGTTGTATAACAATTTTGGAACTTTTTTGTTTCCAGGGATACTATTTGCAAAAACAAGTTGGTATTCAACACATGGGAGGTGCCACACCGGGTAAAATTTTTATGAGTTTACGTGTCGTGAAGTGTGACCAGGTAATTCCACTTGAACCAGAACCTTATCTTATATGCTGGGTAAAACCTGGCACAAACTTGGACTGTAAATATTCTTTTGCTCGCTCGTTTATTAAGAACATACTAATAGCAGTACTGTTTCCTTTATGGTTTGTATATCTTCTATTTGAATACAAACGTACCGGATATCTTCTATACCAATACAACCGTACCGGATATGATGTTATATGTCATACGATGGTGGTGGAAGTAGTGGATGATGAATGAATGCCAGAGAAGACCACAGCGCCCAGCACCTTAACTAATACTATTCTTATATAGGCGCATGATTTAATCTATTGTCTAAGAAAGTTTTGGTGAGCATATTTTTCAGTCATTAGCACTATAAACAGCCAACAATAACTAAACTCAGGTTTATAATGATTGTGTTAAGGATTAATGAGCTGACATGGCTGAAATTTGAAATTTATTCCTTTAAATCACAAAATGCTGAAATTTTTCATACAATATCATTAATATTTTTAATTTGTTCATGTCTAAAACACATTTTTTATTTCAGTTTAATGAATTTCTAATATAGCAAAGTATTTTAAACAATTAGGCTAATAATATATACCTTAACTTTAAAAACTATCAATCTATTTATAGATATTGGCAGCAAATACCATTTGTACTAAAACATGTCAATTACCCTGCAGGGAATTTTTAAAGATATTTAAATAGTTTTTTTATTTATTAGTATTGTTGTTGCTAGTTAAAGTTCTTCACAAATTATTCTCATTTATTTGATTACACTGAAATTGAAATATTAATATAAAATATTATTAAATGTTTTATTTGTGTGTTTTTATTAAATTTTACTAAGATATTTTATTGGTTCAAAAATTTGCATAATTAATACAATCCTTTAACATTTAAACATGTATACAACCAATGAATGTTAAGTATTTAAAAGCAGTAATTATTCATTGTATTGAGCAATTTTTTTTAATCCAGCTATGATTTATATGTATTTGTTTAATATGGCACAAATTATAACAATGGTTTTGTGCAGCATTCACTATTTAATAATGTTATTGTTAGATGATAATTTCTTGAAGGGATTTGTTAGCAATTAATAAGATTAAATCTATTAATTAAGGAAATATAAATATAATCCAGTAATTTGAATTATATTTATGGTGAATCTCATTCAAATGAGTTTTCACATAAGTCTCCATGATAATGTGTTTAGTTAATCGTAACTGAAACATTCCATTGAAAAAAGGAATATAGCTATAATATGTGTTAGGTCATATGTATAATTTTATAAGAAGGTAAGTCGGAAGAAGATAATTAGAGATTTCCCACCCTAAGACACCTTATGTGCTAAATGTTAGTGATATTTTAATAGAAATGTCTTTAAAATGTAATCCTTATAAATATTTTATGAAGACACATTTTACTAGGGTCATGAAAATTTTATGAATATAAGCTATTATTTCAGAGTATTTTCATTGTATAGCATTTGTGCCAATTTAAATATTGTGTTGAGCATATTTTATCAGTCTTATGTAGATTTTAGGGGCAAAACCTTACAGTCTTTATGTATATATTTATTTAAGATTGAATTATTCAAAGTAAATTTTTTTCATTTTTTCCTAACATTTAATCTTACCTTATGATTTTGTGGGTTAGATAAACTTCATGAAGCCTAAAGTTAAAAAGTTTATAATTTATGTTTTACTTAAACAAAGGAAAAAATTGTACCAAAAGGCTGTATTAAATTAAACATTGAAAATAGGTTATAAGGGCAAGGCCTTCACATCTTTTGGTAAGTTTGTAGGTCTTGCTCTAATATCTTCCTTTCAATGTTTAATCTAATAATTTATGTATTATTCACTTAATTATTCCTTTAGTATATCCTTCGCTATTATATAATAATGCTATGTTAATTTAAACATTATATTTGACACATTTTATTAGTTTCATTGTGTATTTAGGTATATATAAACTAATAATTTTTATCAGGGTTGCCACGCAGAGGATTTCACAAAAAAACTAAATATAAGTCACTCAAATATTTTGGGATATGTGATATTTTCACTGCATGGTTTAAATAGCAGGCCTTTGCATTAAAGGAAAAGTAAACTGAAGAACTAGGTATGTTGATTAAAACATGTGTCTAATCCTACTGCCCTTCCTTATTTTCATCCTAAACCATGGGTTTGCTCAACACCTCCATATATTTCCCCATCATCATCCTGTTCTAAATCACAGTATTGTGACTTCATAAAGTATTTCGGATAGTGGTAAGTACGTCTGAATAATCTAGAAAGTATTGAGAATGTTGTTTTAAGAAAAAAGTGGCAACCCTGTGTGTGTTTTTGGTATATCTTAGATTATGGATCTAGAACAGGGATGGAAATATCTACGACCTGCATACCACTGGGTGGCACACCTACATGAAAATAAAAGATTAAATAAATAAAACTTTTCCAAACTTCATATAATTTTTTGAAGCCAATAATATTTTGACTAATATGTATACGATTATGTAAGTTTTCGGTTTGACACATCAATCAATTTATTCTATTTATTTCACCAAAGGTGTCATTTTGAATATTTTTGTGTTAAGTGATTGTAATTAATACTACCTAAGGCACTTTGACAATTTAATACATATTCACTCTTTAAAATTTAGGCATTAAAATATTTTCAAATTGATTTATTTATTAAATTTAATAATATTCAACAAGTTTTGATTTTTGAATGTTCATTAATAATATTAAATAACAGTAGACTTGTTCAAAATTAAGCCAGTCCTTAAGTGCCACACTGGTTGGAAAAGTTTTGCCATCCCTACTCTAGAATATAATCTTTTCAAATTGTTTTGTTGGACATATTTTACTAGATTCATGCTCCTTATAGGTTAATAATCTAAAAATCTCTTTGTTAAATGTTTTTTGAATAATCTCTTCTTCGAGATTATCTTTTCCATTGTATAACATGTGTTGTTCTTTAAACATTATGTTTGACACTGTTTATTAGTTGCATGTAGATTTTAACTATATAAGTTACAATTCTTTGTATATAATATTTAATTATTATATATCATATGGATTCTTTTCCCATTCATACATTCTCAAACATTGTTTGTTAAACTTTTCATTTTGTTTCTTGAAGGTTTTAGATGTATTAACTAATAAACATTTGAATGTTTCTTTAAGATTAATTGCATCAAAATATTATTTTTAGTATATAACATGGTGCTACTTTAAATGTTGTGTGTGGAAAATGTATTTATGTTTCACATATTTTCCAGGCACAAAAGCTACCAATCCTTTTTTTTATTATTATTATTTAGCACCACGTCTTACTACCCGTTCGGGTTATACACTTTCAGTACTAATTACCATAATGGATTAGGAAGGTTGAATTAGATGAAGTGAACCCGCATTTGCTTGGACGGAAAATTGAAAACCATTTAGGATAAACAACCCACAGTTCACCCGACCGAGATTCGAACCTCGATCTCCCCGTCCTCAGCAGTCGAGCTCAACACGACTAGCGTGTTAGTCAACTACGCCGTGGCGGGTGCTACAAATCTTGATGTGTAGAGTTGGTGCGCCCTCAGACATTACCTCAAGTATTTTTTTAATTGTTTGATTAAAATTTAAAGAAATAAGTTACAGATATTAATCCTTAATGTTTCTTTAAGATTCATATAGTACTCAGAATATCCTTAAGTTTATTTTTATTATTATTATTTTCTCTTTTCTTACCAGCTAAGTGAGAATCAACCTTATTGGGTGGACTGTTTACAATGCACTTTCCATTTAAAAGGCATATTCCCTTAGAGCTCATTTTTCACCAACGGTTTATTCTGCAACGCAAAATTGACTCTTTATGGTTTAAATGTGGCACATGCATTTTCAATACAAAATGCTCGCAGATGTAAAGTATACAATCGAAAAGCATGCTAACTAAGCGTATCACATTTCAGATTCTTTTCAAAAGTACTCGATGAAAGTTACTCTATTTTTTTTTACTTGGTAGTCTTATTTTCACAATCGCATATTATAACGAAACTAATTATTGTATTTCTTAATTTATTGATTATAATTTCTCCTTAGTAAAATAAGATTAGTTATAAATTGAAACTAATTAGAATAAGTTACAAAATAGAAAAAAAAACCTCTTTTCACTTTTAAAAAGTTACAATTATTATCAATATCTTTAACATGAGTGTATAAAGAAAAGTTTATTTTATTAAAAAGAGAATAAAACATTTTTTTTGTAAAGAACTTCTTAAAACGCATACTTTCATATTGCCTACATGCAATGTGAAAACTGAATATAAGGGGATGGAGGTCTCTGTCAGTGTAGACTGACTACTACAGGAAGAGATTAGGGACTTGTTATTAGTATTGAATTCCATTGCAAGACTTCCGAGCAGGGACAGTCTAAGGCAAAAGTTTTGTGTGTACAAAACTCATATTTCGTCTTAGACCGGCCCTGCTCCCGAGTAATGTTGTCCAACTGATTGCCACGGGACGATTCCAGTAGATGATTCGCTAAAAGTTACTCGATTCTTAGAACTACTCGATTGTGCCCATCACTAGTTGAGCGTTGTCACCACTCGCTAGTTGTAGCACTATCAGCAGGACTTATACGCATATGCGCACCAGTAAACACAATATCAACCTTGCGTGTACTGAATAAAAATATATTTATCCTACAGTTAGCTATCTGGAAGATAACTTACCCTCCCAATAGCAATATTTATCCGGTAGTCATAAGACCGGTCCATAGAAGGAAACCAATTTAACTTAAAAAAAGTAAACTTAACACAAGATAATAATCTTAAAATCAAATTTCACTTATAGAAACTCAAAACAAATTAAATTTGGCTTAAAATTTTTTTTATTCATTTCAATTAAACAACAGAATAAAAAATAAATAAACAACATAATGACCTACAGAAAAAAACCTTTTTTGATATTACCTTTTAATACATGATATTTTCTATAATACACCATTTGAAATAAAGTTTATAAGGCTTTTGTTCAGACACATAAAATATTCTTAAAATTTTTAAACATCATCAACTGCCTTTTAAGTATGAGAATGTTAATATTAACTCTAGACTCATTCAGAAGATGTTTAGGGCATTAGATAAATTTAAAATCAAGTTATATAGTGTTAAGGATGAAAATAAAGATGAATTTTGATTTTTAAAGATTTAATTCTCATATTTAACTTATAACAGAATGAAATAAATTTATTCATGGTTTACTTAAATATATCCATCTTGTGCTGCTAAAAATTAATTATCGAGTAAATATAATCAGTAATGAGCTGCAAAAATTTTAACAATAGGCTCGCAGTTTTCTTTTTGATTTAATATATTTTTAATATAGGGAAATATTAATACAATGATACAGGAAATTATTTAAACATTTTTATTAAGTCATATTCGGTCTAGGAGTAAGGTGTCAAATTTCTGTACTGGGAGTCCGGGGCTCAATCCTCGGTCATGACACAGATTTATCTGATTGCCAAACCCTTCCTTCACCTCTGACAAGAAGTGTATTAATCACAACTTGTGAATGTGCGGGATGCCAGGCCTCCACCGTGGTTCTGATCCCACGTTAAACTGTAGGTCCTCCATTTCATCTCACAATCACCCTACCACTACACATTAGTGTAAGTGCGTGTAACCCGAACGGGTAGTAAGCAGTATTATAAAATATGGTGGGATTATTCTAAATAAATTACCTATACACAGGTGTTAAAAAAATGCAGCTTCCATATAGTAGCGACATTCTTAATTTATGAGTGCTTTTCACGCTTATTACTGTATTTCTTTGATTCTAAGACAATTTTTTTTAATCTAAATATTTCTAAAAATCAATGATGTCTAAGAATCACAGTTCGTTTTTGACCAACGCTCTCGAAGACTCAGAAGATAATCTATTATGGGATAGCAAAGATAATGATGGTTCCCAAAAATAATACTTCACAATGATGAGTTAGTGAATTTAATTTTGCATATTTTTTTAGCACCATGTCTTACTACCATTTAAGATTATACAGTTATTTATGTACTAATTACACTAATGGATTAGGGATGAGGAAGCTTGAATTTAGAGGAAGTGTACCCGCATTTGTGTAGTGTGTGGGAAAAACCACCTTCAGTACACCCGACCTTGATCTTGTCATCGGAAGTTGTCAATTGCAAGAGTGGCGCAATTAGTCATGCGGTCCTCAAAAGGTTTAGGTCTATAGTGAAAATATTTCTTAAATATGGGGTATTTTAGTGGGTTTCTTTCCTTAGAATCAAAGATTTTTTCTGTTGGTGGCTCTGAAAAATTAAGGTGCATCTTACAATCGATGGTGTCTTAGAATCGAAGAAATACGGTAAGTATCTATGATTTAGAATTATCTATTACCAGTTCTTAAGATTATATAAGGGATCTGAGTGGGCCTGTTTTTTCTATGATAAAGATTTTAACATCTCCATTGTAACAATTAAGTATGGTAGACCTATATGTATATTTGTATTATTACATCTCACTACCACATTATACCGATGTGATACAACCTGAATGAGAAATGCTGGGTTTTTTTTTCCTCTTCAAGTTTTCACAATTCATTCAGGTACACACAATTATGCTAAAATTGTATGGATAAGGAAAGGAAAATTAAAAGGAAATGTATCAGCATTTGAGTGGAGAGAAAGTGTGAAATCATAGCTATGAAAACTCTCAGTACACCCTTACAGGATGAAACCCCATTTTCTGTCGGTGACAAACCAGACTAAATGAGCCTGACTTTATAAGCAAGAGCAGGGTGTGGTTGATGGGGGTGCCAGCCAGAAGACAAAGGAAGGGGGGTGGAATAAATCTGTTTGAATTTATTTTACTAAATTATTATTTAAAAACCAAATATAGATTACAATGGCATGCATGCCAGGATCTCAAGACTAGGGCCTACACTGGTTCCTAAAAAACTAGGTACGGGCCTAGCCTACTTCATTCTTTTGTCACTCTAGCTTTTCCTATTTGATTTTGTCTTCTGTCTTGTGGGGGTACCCCGGTACTCACATTGCGCAAACCTATGCCCGACACTTAGTTCATGTGTCTACAGGTGACCCACATAAAACTTTATTTTAGATGATAATTTACATAATAAATTATTACGGCTATTTTACTTAAAAGTATTTCGAGTTTTTATAGTTCTCAAAAAGTAAGCTAGTCTTACATTCTATTTATTTTATATTTCCCAATAATTTTTAACACTGCATTCTATTACTCATTCAGACTAGACACGTAGGTAATGTACTAATTATACTAATGATATGGGATGAGTAAAGTTGAATTTAGAGGACGTATGAGAACCTGCATTTGTATGGAAGACCTTTAGAAGAGAATATAAAATGTTCACTTGACCAGGATTCGAACCTCGTTTTCCCAGTCATCGCCAGTCCAGACTATTGCAAGAGTGACGGCTTAGATCATGTGACCAATAAGCAGGTATACAACAATTAAAAGATTATTTTAGGACTGCTAAACTATTAACTAAATTAATAAAAAGTTAATTTTAATGCCTTCCCACACCAATGAGTTAATCCACATTTCATAAATAGGCCTACATACAAACACAGGTCATACCTCTAAGGAGTTCAGCATTTTGGTCGAGTTCAATTTTCTTGGCGACTTCTTTTCGCCCAAATGACACACGATTATATTCATTGCGTTTGAAACCCAGTTTAGAGCTGCACGAAGATTCAGGCATGTTGATTGACTTGAATGTTCAACGGTGCTGAGAGTAGCTTAGTATGAATATTTACACTTTGCCAGTAACAAGGCAACTGCAACACAGTTGGAAAACTATTTTCCTTAACAAAGGTAGTTAACAAAAATATGTTGGATTCTAAAGTACTACATTAAAAAATACTGGTGTGATTCATTTGATGACTAATAAATAACTAAATGACACTATAAAACGTAACAATTATGAACAAAATAAGTTTGAAGAGTAATCAACAATTTAAAATCATTAGTATGATACACAATTGATTTTTAAGAATTTCAATTTAGTTTCACTCAAAATTGTGTCAAGAATTCGGGCATTAAGTTAGGTTATTAATGACTGATGATAGAAAATAGACCATTTAGTTTTAAAATACTTTAAAAAATTGTTTGTTAGATTCACAGCAGATCTGAATAAAAACAATATATTGTATTTTCAGTTTGCACCACTATTGAATGAAATTCATTTGTCTATTGCAGTTAGAATTTCTAAACATAAATCCTATAGGGTTGTGAGAAAGTTTTTCTAAACCAACTGTATTTTAATGTTGCTTTTAAAATAACAAAGTCTAGTGAATGGAAGATTTATTGTTACAATATCAATCATGATTGTTGTCATCGATCTTATCAGCATTACAGGTCCTACAGTTATCTTTCTTGGTACACTTTAACTCTTGAGTTCGTTAACTAGCAAAAATACCACTCTTTAAATAAATATGTAGTTTTTGTGGTCCATTTACTAAACTAGCAGTATAGTACTAATATACTATGAGCTTAAAAGTATTTTAGTATTAATCAGATCCAACTTTTGATAAAATACCAATCAGGAAATGGATCGCAAGAAACGGGGACCTATATGAAGTGGATGTCAGTCCCCGGGATCAGGTTTCATCCATCCAGTATGTTGCAGCCTTTCCTCTTCTTTATTAAATATCGAAATGTCTTGAGAATGGTACGTTAGTAACGCACTCAGACACATATCGATAGTTCTAAGAATGGTAACTTCACACAGGATACAAATTACGGTACTGCAGTGGAGAAAGTTTTCCAGACTGACTTCAAAATCATTCACAAGGTATTTAAAGAAATGAGAAAGCTAAAAGTGTTTTTTTTACTTATGCCTTCTAAACAAACATCATATTAAATTATAAACCAAGTTAGTTTTATGATAAATTCGTTTTGATTAAATCTACATACAGAAAACAATGGTGAAAATACTTTACATTAACGTAAGATACAAATCTGAAAAGTATAATATATAAGTATAATCTGAAAAGTATAGTATAATTAAATAGGTGTAGTAATCTGTTCAAAGACAAGGTTAAAAGGATTATTTTTTTAAAGTCAAATTTCTTTAACAAAATTGTACAGTAACAAATTAGAATGTACTGAGTACAGAAGCTCTTTCAATTTGAAAGAACTAAAATTATTCGTTATGATTCTGGTTAAATGAAACGTTAAAATTTCAATTTGTCAAAGTCAGATCAATCACAAGAATGTAAAATATATAATTGCTTAGCTCAATTTAATTATAAATAGGCAAATTTGATTCTGTTTAATTGAAGGCCTTAAGGGGACCACTGGGGCCTATACCCGACCATGTTAACGTTTGAACCTTTTTCTCAGGAACTGTTAAAAATATCAACTTAGGGTTTTTTCATATTAATAGAATATACCTTTTTATATAAGCAGAACTAAAAGTTTCAGTGTACTTAAAGTTGTAAAAAACATATATATGTATTTTCTAAACCTTTAAAAGAGTTATTTTCTTATATCTTTATTTTTTTTATTTACAATTTTTCGAGATATTTGAATTATTTTAGTTCCAGCTATACAAAGCCATTAGGTTTACAAACATAACAAATTTCAAGGTTGCCTGTCTTATAGTTCCTGAAAAAAAGGAACATAAAGTTGAAAAAAAATTGATTTTCAGTAAACGAAGAAAAACTAAAATAGTGCATGCAAATTAGTTATTACCTTATAGTACATTCCTGCTGCATATGATGGCTCTTGGCCGCCTTCTTCCTCAAAATGATCTTCTAGTCTTCCTTTTAACAAATGTTTATGTCTTCTAATCTCTTTTTGAGCTTTTTCAGCCTCCGCTATCCGCCGCCTATCCAGCACCTTCATCGCTTTCATAAGGTGTTTTCCAGGCCTCAGTCCAATCTCCTTGAATATCATCCATTTACAACCATTAAATGTTGTCACTGCCTCATAAACACCAAATTTCAAGGTATTCAGTCTAACAAAAGTTTTTTTTGGAACATAGGTCAAAATGACATTATTTAGGGATTCATTTACATTCTGGGTTTTGCCATGAACACATTTTTCCAGTAATTCTGGTATTGCAAGGTCTTGAAAGATGGGTTTGATGAAGCTCATTACATTATAAGGTAAATGAAAGTGTGCTGTGTGATCATAATTTTTTTTTCAAGCTTTGCTAGATTGAACTTGCACCAAGTTGTTTCATCGCTTGGGCACAAGGCATGTTGTGGTGTTTCGTTCGATGACAAGACATGGAAGTATTCGGCCCATATGCCTGCTTTCATATCTTTTACAGATTTAATATTCCTCCTAATAGCTAATCCATAGAAGGCTTGTAGTTTTAGGATTGCAGCATCAGTTAGTCTATTTCTTCCGCCAAGTGGAGTACCATCAGGAAGTTTTTTAGTCTTGGATTTAAGAGTATGTAATCTTGTCCCCATCCTTTTCTGTATATGGCCTATACACTCAATTTATTTAATTTTTACATCAGGTCCATATGGTTTACTCTCACACACTTCCATATATGCTTTGGTGTCACCATCTCCTAAATACTCAATGTACCGTGCATTGTGGGTTGGCAGGGATCGTTCAAATATCTTCACCGCTCCGGCTACCTCCATAGCCCCACTTGATCCATAAAAGTTCGCAGAGCATTCTTGTTCATGGATTTTATTTAATTTACTGCTACATGTGCAAAATTTATAAAGTATTTCTATATCCAAAACCTTTCCTGTGTCCAGGGACGTGGCAGATACAATTCCATTTAGAGACGTATGACCACGCTTCTGCCAGGAACCGTCTATAGCGACCGATAAATCTCTACACCCGTTATTTTTGAAAATTGCTTCATCAGCGGCTTCATTCACAGATTGTTTGGTAACAGATTCTGATTTGGAAGCTTAAAATTGTTCATAAGCATGATACAGGTTTACTGGAGGGCTAACATTCATAATCCCGCAAAGTTCTTAGTCCGCCGCTCTGCCTTTCCCGATAGCTCGGAGTGCGTAAACCAGCCTAATATTTAAATCATGTAGTTTTTTTAGTGAGTCATTTTCTTTAGTTTCTATCTCCTCACAGTTATTAGTAACAGCATTGTGGTTGCAAGAGACCCATTGCAAAATTACCTGACAAGCCAATCCAGCTATTTGTCTATTATTTATTTTTAAACTGCAGTGACAAATTTTGCATACTGCAACACTGTCTAATGCAGCTCTAACCTTTTAAAATCAATGATGCTGTAATCAAAATCTTCTTCTTGGTCATATAATAATAGAGATGGACTTACTTTATGTTGAGAAGAAGAGGGGGTAGGCCTGGGACTACAAGACACTTCAAGATTAGGCCTAGATCTAGATCCAGAAACTTGTTCAACATCTGGAGTACATACTATTTCTTTTGGTGTTAACCTATTCCCATGAAACTTTCGTTTCCTAATAATCCGCTTACTTCTTGGCATTTTGGTAAATCAATAAATCACTTTATAAAATGTATATTTAATTTAAATACCAATCCATAAACTAACCCTTCAATAAAGCAAAGTAAAAGTTGACCACAACAAAGTTTATAACCACAAAAAACAGCTGGTAGGAAGCTATAAACTGTATCTAGGATGTAACATGTTAGCCAGCATAAAATAAAAATTCCAGAAAAATGTATGATTCAAAATGAGGTGGCCCAATGGCTAGATAATTTTATAATAAAGGAAATTGATAAAACTAAAGAAATAGGAAAAATAAACTACTAGAAAAAGAATAAATTTGATGAAGAAAGCCCACCTAGGGAAAGAGGAAAGATGTGGGAAGAATCCAATGCACAAAAGTGACATCTTCTTCCTTTCTTTTGTATTTTATAGTAGAAGTAGTCACACACACATTTTAAACACAAATATAATAATATTTCGGCATTGTTGCCTTTATCAAACACAAAGAAGAAGAGAGTACAAATGACACAAACAATGGATTACTCCATCTTGAAATTTTGAATTAAACTGTTGGAAACAAATTGTGCCAACTGTTTTTGGGAGTAGAAATAAATTCCTAGGTTGTGGTTAATATTTATATAAAACTGATGATGAATAATAATAAGACAAGATAAAAAAGAAAAAAGAGAAAATAATAATAATAATAATAATAATAATGTTAAATTTGGAAAATAATATTATAGAAATAAAAAATAAAAAATAAACTATCTTCTGTTGAGGCCTGGTGGTAATCTTGATTTGGTGATCCATTGGTGGGCCAGTTCCCACTGTCTAAGTTGAGAACTGTTGCACTGTTTGGGAAATGCTCTTAATATTTTGGTGGTGTAGCAGGTTTGAAAGTCCTGGTTGTGGGTACTAGCATGGATGGGTACAGGCTTGTCCGGATCTTTGTGGTTTGTGTCAAAGCGATGATTGTTCATTCGCTGTCTGAGAGAACCTGTAGTGAGGCCTATATATTCTGCATCACATGATTTGCACTGTAGTTGATATATCAAGTTATTGGTTTTGCAATTGTAATACCCAGGGATTTTGTATTCCAATTTGGTTACTTTGCTGTTGAAGGATGTAGCTGGTAGGTGTATTCCACATGTGCTGCAACGGGTGCTACCGCAGGGGTGTGAACCTTTGGTAGTAGGTTTTTCTTCTCGGGATCTCTTGGGGTCAGGAAGTTTGGGATGGACTAGAATATTGTGGAGATTGGGTGGCCGTTTGAAAGTGACTCTTGGGGGTGAACTAAGAAGGTTTTGGGTCTGTGTAGAACTGGTTAGGAATTTGTAACCACATTTAAGGATGGTGTTGATACGTTGTAGACCAGGATGGTATTGGGTTGTGAGAGGGATGTCCTCAACTTTTTTTGGAGGGTCGTGGTCATCCCTGGAGAGTGCTCTGGAGATTTGGTTGTCTATTAGAGGCTTGGGGTAACCTCTACTTTGGAAAACTGTGGAGAGTTGTTTGCAATATTCAGTTAAATCGTCGGTTTCTGAACATATCCGTTTGGCTCGTGTGGCAAGGCTGAATGGTAGAGACCTTTTTGTGTATGAAGGATGGCTGCTATGGTAGTGGAGGTATTGTTGGTGATTGGTGGGTTTTATATGTACAGTGGTACGAATTTGGTTATTTTCAAGGAACAGATTTACATCAAGGAAGGTAAGACTATGATGTGATTTATTGTGGGTGAAGTTTAGGGGGCTGCAATTGTTGAGATTATCTAGAAAGACGTCCAAGGATTCTTCGGAGTGAGGCCAGATCATGAAAATGTCGTCGATGTAGCGAAGCCATAGATATGGTTTGATGGGCTGAGAATGTAGAAAGCGTTCTTCTAGTAGTCCCATGTAAAGATTTGCATATGATGGAGCCATGCGTGTACCCATAGCTGTGCCCTTAATCTGTAGGTAGTGTTTGTCTAGAAAACGGAAGTTGTTAAATTGAAGGATCATCCTAGCCAGCTCCACCAGAAAAGAAGTGGTAGGTTTGGAACCAGGAGGTCTGCGGTCTAAGTAATGCTCCATTGCTGACATTCCATGCACATGAGGGATGTTAGTGTAGAGTGCTGTGACATCAATAGTGACCAGAAAACAGTTCGATGGAAGATTTTTGATTTTGTGAATTTTGTCTAAGAAATGGTTTGTATCCTGAATGAATGAGGGGAGTTGTATGTATGAATTATTGTTATGCTATCAAATGTGATTAAATAGTAGATAGCTAGGAAAATCAGAATAAGGTCCAAAAATTTTTGGGACCTAGGTTAGAAGTGGGTTTTTTTTAGGCACTTCTCATTATGATATAATAATAATTTATATACCAATTTAAAGGGGACATTTCATAAAATTATAAAGAATAATAAAAGAGATTGATTTCTTGTTTGTATTTTTTAAATTTTTTGCCCAAGTGGCCCCCTTGAACACTTTTGAATATTACTACTAAGTTTATTTTTGTATCACTACATTCTTTAAACACGGAGGAGTGAAGAGTACATACACAAATTGAGTTAAATGCTTGAATTAATTGTTATTTCTAAATATCTCGTTATCTTTGACGCCACGAATCCAAGACTAAAATTATGATAGATAAGCTAATTCTCAAAATTCACAGATAAATTTAACATGCGTTTTGCATTCTGGGATATAAATAAATAAGGTGTTAACATACAATTGGCACCATGTATAGCCGTTGATAGCGCTAGTGCAAGAGCATAAAGCCAAAAATTGTGATACTGTCATTGATCTTAATATACCTGGATGAACATCTGTGACTGAAATTTTAGAACTGTCTTCTGCAACCCTTAATGTAAGAGAGAAGGAGACTTTTAATAAAAGATTAAGAGGGCATAACAAGCCTAGAAACTCGCCAATTGTTTCTTTAAATAAGTTGATGTAGACTAAAGTGATACTTCCTACAAGCATATAGCCTAAATCAGTGTTCACCAATTAGTGTCCAGTGGGCCGAATTCAGCCCATACCAATGTTAACAACATTAATATATATCATATTATCATTATTATTAATTTTGACCAAGGACGTATTAATGAGTGTAATACTTATTTTCTAATAAAATCAGTACACTATACTTTATTAAACATAATATCCAAGATTATTTCAAAAACAAAACAAAAAAGTTTTCTGATGGTGAATTTGTAAAACAATACTATGTGTATTGGTTTATGTGTCTGTATGGTAAAGTTTTGGACATGGAGGATGTTATGAAAATCGTCTTGACATGCGTGAACCAGATCGATCTTTGAACCATCGTAAGTTTCTTTCATTAATAACGGTAATGGAACCAGAATATGGTGCTTTAGTTTTTTTCACAGAAGTACTCTGGCTAAGCAAAAGGAACTGTTTGAAAATATTTTTTGATTTATGAAAGGAAGCAACAGAATTTCTCGGTAAACATGTAAAAACCAATACAGAAGTGATCAGATAAAAACTATCTGATCCCCATTTTAAATTTTCACTTGCCTTTCTAACGGATACCACTCAACACATGGACTTAGTCTAAAGCTAGAGGGATGAAACCAAACCATCTCAAATCTAGTTAGACACCTTGATAGGTTCATTAACCGATTACAGATTTTTAAATTAATAAAAACTCCGTACACTTCCGTTCGTGCAAACAGTTGATGGAGGAAAGTCTTGACATTGATTACAAGTTTTTTGGGCCGATGCTGGACATGCTTTAGGAGCAGTTCGATGAGCGATTTTCTGATTTCAATAACATGCGGCCACAACTGACGTTATTTAACAACCCAATGAAGTATGACATTTAAAAAAAGCGAGACACTTTCCAATTGTAACTATGTGATATGCAAAGTGACCCCTTTTTTCAGTCCAGGCAAGAGAGGGCATTAATATTTGTGAACTGGTACCATAGTATAAATTTCCTGGATTGAATGAATTTATCAGGAGAATTACATCCATGTTTGGAAACACATACCTGTATGAATAGCCCGTGTTTATTATTCCAGTGCATATTCCTAGCTATTGGCTAAAAAATACATCGTGCTGCCTGTGGCTCCAACACACATAATTATATTGGTCGTTGTATATACATACAAAAGTTAGCCATCCTTGACCTAAATGATCGTTTGATCGTAAAACTTCTACAAAAACTATATCGTTCAAACACATGTAATAACATTTAATTAAGCCCCCTTCTTCCATTATATTTATCATACTTTCAATATAATATGTCTTCTGAATGCAATATATAAGCTAAGAGCCTATATAAAATGCATTGTAAAATAGAAATTCTACATAAATTCCTAAAACATAGATGAACGTTTGAAGTTAAGACTTCTACGCAACGTATTTTGTTCGAAAAAGGATATAGTTTTTAGCTACCTACCTTGTTTCATTATAGTTAACGAACTTTCATTATAATACTGTTTCTGAAAGCAGTATACAACTAAGATTCAACTTTAATATTGCAATACAGTTATACTTCCTACTGATTTATAAGTAACCTAAAAGCTCGTTTGATCGGAAAATTACAAAAAATTTGTCATTCAAACTAATGTAATCATGTTTTAAAATACTTAATTTATCATGGTAACCAATATTTCAATATAATGTGCTTTCTGAAATCAATATACAAGATAATAACCAACCTTGAATATATTGTAGTTTGGCAGAATGTAAACTACATGGATTATAGTGACATATATTTATAAAGATTTTATTCGTATTTCTACAATATAACCCACCCGTAAGAATGAATTGTATATCCTCTAATATAAATGTTGCTACAGCAAAGTGAGGTATCATACTTCACTATTTACAAACAATAAACTTTTATTCATCAGAGATATGTTTTACACAAGAACATTGAAGGAAATTATTAAATCTCTCCCCTCACAATTAAGTAGACGAACCAATTTGAACGTCAGATTTTGATCCTTTTCAAGGGGTGTATTTATGACCATCCAGTTTAGTATTTAAATCACTGATTATATCATAAATATATAGAAAATGTCAGATATTATAATTATAATAATAATAATAATAATAAAAGAATTAAGAATTTCATAATTACAGGATATTAGGGGCTGATCCCAAATAAATGGATGTGCTGATTATAAAATTTCCACCAATTTTTATGTGTCACGTCTACATCAAAAGTTACACAAAATTTAATTGTTTAGTGAATTACCAATGATTAATACAATACGATTAAACATAAACTATGCAATTTTCATTGTTATTATCTCTTTCATTCTAAAATACAACAATTTATAAATGTATTTATCATAAACGGTACTAAATTCAAAATAATTACCAAGAATATATTTAATTGTCCATTTTGCAGTCCTAATTAAGAATCCAGCAGTATTCTCTTATCATTGAAGCATCCCAGCGTTCTTGATAATGCTTTTATATCGTGGGTGTATCCTAACAAAAGCGTTCTCCTTGCTCACTACTTACAAATACCAAATTTTAAGTGGTAAGAATTAGAATGTAGAAAATGAGTTTTTAAAAACATTTGGCACACAAAATCTTTATAGTATTGAATAAAATTTACTATAGAGATTCAATATTGTCTTCTTTCCTGTTCCTAAGAAATTCATTCACATCAACTTTACACAAAAGCCAAACTTTAAGTTCAGTATCCTTAGCTTCGTCACACATATAATATCTTTTAAAAGTTTCCCTATTTGAAGTCATAGAAAATTCCTTCTATCAGTTTAACATTTGCTATATTAGGAAAAACATCGTCAAGGCAGATGAATTCACTTCCGATTATATCTAAGGCCTTAAATAAATTGTCCAATAAACGCAGCTTTATATTCGATGCATCAATAAATATGCACCATTCATTAGGATTGTGTCCAATGCCTAATTCTTTCATAAGATTATTTACCATTTAGATCTCCCCTAAACCGCCCTAATAAGGAAATACTTGGAATACATTTCCATACGTTGTCGATACAATGTAATTTTTGTTTCGGCTTCAAGAATTTCCATTGATGTAACCGAGACACAAGACATTCAGCTTGATTTTGATTAAATTTTGGTCAGAAAATACTTCTTTCAAATCTTCTTGCTTAATTAATTGTTGTATGTCATTATTTACTGGTTTGTTGTACAAATTTTTAGAAGTGAATCATTCAGTAGAGTTTGCAGCACATTCATCTCATACTTTTGAGGGCACTGTTACCGGCAGGTATTCACTTTATGGAGGAGAGCTTATTGCAGATAATGTGTTCGGATATTTAAAACAGATGTTTACTTATTTTGACATATCTTATAATTTTGTCATACAGAACTAGCAATCATAAACGTGGTTGCGTTTAACACACTACACACAGATACAGCAAAAGACATACTTTTGAGTTTCTCAGCCACATTCTCAAGTTCGTTATGCAGGTAGTACAGTATATATATTCGGTCCTGGTCACTAATCTTACAACAAAAATAAAAGAATATGAACATTTATTAATACTCAAGTTTTGCTTCCTCAGACTTTTAATTGTAAACCTACCACCAAGGCCGTAGCCTGGTCAACATACAAAGGGGAATTTGGCTACAGCCAAATAAAGATTAAGAATATTAAATGCCTCTAGAAACTGTCTAGAGTTAGTTTTTATAGTAATTAAGGGCAGGTATAAAACACACTAAGTTCATTAAATTTGTTTAATAGTTTGAAACTTATATAGAGCGTCCTCCCTCCAAATGTGAAAATTCACTTTGAACACTTATTAAATAAATTCATACCCAGTTGTGACAGAACCGGGGAGTTGGGTTTCAGGGAGGATTGGGAATTCAAATGGGTGATCATTTTTTCCCCCTCTAGATCTTTTAGAGGCATCAAAACTTTTTTTAAAATATATGATATAAGACCACTACAAAAAATAAATTCTACATTAATTTAATTCTCAAAAAACTCGATGACAACTCCAATGGCTTTAAGGTACACAAATTACTGTCAAACGTTTGCCGGGGGAGGACCCACGTACCTCCTTAGGCTGGGGGTGGGAGAACAAGTCCATCAAAATCCCGTTTTGTTTAATTAACCTCCTCCCTCCTACAAAATAAGGTTCTGATAATCAAAATGAATGATTTTAGAGGGAATTTCGTTTTTCTCTCATAAATTTAAGGTTTACAAATCTGTTTGGGAGAATAGGTTCATAGTCCCCCTCTCCAAAATTGTCATAGTCCAAAATTGGTACAGTTTTCAAATAAAGTTATCTCAAACTTGACCAAATGTGTTGAAGATTTGGACTCGGCTACTGCCTTTTCTATCACACACATAACAAAAATGCCCAATCCACCAGGGTGATTGAGACACTTTCTTTGCTTTAGCATCATCACAATACAATGGTAGGCAAAACATAGTAGATAAAAACAATCTCCAAATAAACACAGATCAACCTTTCAAGCTATTGCTGTCCCTCCGTAACTGAAATAATATTGTGTGCGCATATACGGAGTACAACAACTACACTCACCGCTATACTTCTGGAATCTATGAGCAAATGCCAACAATATTTGGATATCAACATGATTGTGTTAAGTGTCATGTTTTATTATAGGCTATCCACTTCAGTGGCCCCATGGTCTATGGCGTCACTATCACAATAAACTAGACTGTAGATGATGGAGAGACCGAGGCTAAAAACCCGGTTGGATGTACTGAGGATGGTATTACCAAAATTGTTTTCCCTTTTCCCTCCATGCAAATACCTGTATACCTCCTCTTAATTATACCTTACCCATCCCTAACACACTAGCGTAATAAGTACACAGCCGTATATCCCAAATGGGTAGTAAGATAGAGTATTAGTTTAAAAAAAAACTTTAGTCCACTTATTGGCTTTGCACACAACAGCTATGCTGTAGGTCTTTTGACAGATCAGCGCTATATTCCCTTCACTAAACCGTAAGAGACACGTATATACGCGAGTAAACATCAAAATATTTATATACAAATATTGTGTCATGGTGTAAAAGTTTTACTAACATTATCAAGGTCTAAACATAAAAATGCATTAAAACAAATTACAAGCATGCTTGAGTTGAGAATCATATAGACTACATTGTGTATAATTGGATATGATTTTCAAGTGCCAGTCTTGGTTATGGTTTCATAAGTAATTTAAGAAGCGCATTTGTTTACATGAAGGGAAGCAAGGAAGTTTTGACCGAGGTTCGAGTTGGAAACTTAACTTGTCTAACCTCTAAATCACTTACAAGCTACTAGGGTGGGCTTAACCATGATTTTTCGATATCGGTGATTACCTTGACCGAGATTGTAAAATATCTGTGATTTATACCAGTAATTATTCATGGTCACTGGTAGTCACAGTATTTTGTTTAATGATATTTTATCACTACGCAGTTTGCTGCTTTATTGATATTTTGCTCCAGCCATTGCTCTTACTATTATTAGATATAAATACAAAGTTGCCAACTTTCCAATCTCTAGAGATTAATAAACATATATGTATTTGTCAATAGGAAAAAAAAAAGTTAGAAATCAACGTATGAAGAACAAAGATTAACTTTGAGGAATGTTACTATACAATATTGCTTTATGAAATGTAAATTGTTATTTTAATAAGCTCAACTATACCTCTTGTATAGTATATAATTATTATGTTTGGGTTAGGAAAGTAAAATTGAGAAACATCTAACATGTATTGAATTGTATTGAATAGTTTAAGGAGATAAAATTTTACAATGATAAGTTATATAGTATCTCAAATATTTGCGGAGATATAGAAATTGTTGCTTCTGTAAAGTACCCTACGAGTCTAGATTCCGCTCCACATAGTAATAAAGTGTAGGCTCTTTTTCAAAGAATATTTATTGAAACATGAGAATTAAAGACGTATATCGCTACTGCCCGCACCTGTAGGTCACCTCTCTCTCGCAGTCTGGTGAGAGTATCGCTAACCACCGATCACCGATGTCTCAATCAATGATACGTTTGAGATCCAGTCACTGGGAGTGATGGTGATCAAGAAGTAGAAGTGAACAAATCCCCGTTAATGAAATATCGCTCATGTCTAAAAGAAACAGGAACATAAGAATTCTGGAATAATTAAAAAAAACCTTTTACTTAATAAGATTAAATTATAGTATCTATCGGTATATTTGTCTTAATACTGGCTACATTTGGTTTTTTGTGTTGGCTAACCTTTTTAAAAAATATAACGTTCGCTTCTTTCAAATTTGTTGATACAATAATTTTAATAGATATTATTTAGCTGTTAAATGACAACATATTGAAATTATATGAATATTATTTAGTATTTTGTGGTGGGTACTATGGCAATTTGGAAAAAACATTCCTTTTCCATAGAACTTTCAAACTATTGTTTATTAATAATATATATTTTATAAACCTAATGCTCCATCTGATATTAATAGTTAATCAAAACTTTTCATTATTTTAATTTTATTTATAACGTAGTTTCATATAAAGTGTTTACATTTGATGTGTTACCTATGTTACTTACAAGCACTTTAGACAAAATTCACAATGTTAACAGGTTGTCTAGCGACCAAACAATTTGACAAAATTTTGAGAATTTTTACATATTCTCTAAAAAAAAAAATTACAAAATTTATTTACATTAGTTTAAATAACATTATTCCAGTTATGACACATAGCTAATGTATTTTAACAGAGCTGTCCCAGTTGAGCTTAGGACCTACTAATCTCAATTCTAAAAGTCAACATTTGATTGTTATATTGTCCCTCTACTGGCTGTCTTTAGCCAAGGTTGAGCCATGGCTATGCACATACTTGAGCGTTTGATTACGTTATAAGAAAAGAAACCAAATATATTGTGTCTCACAAAAACTTTAAACTATCCCTATCTTAAGCTAGTTCTATCCAGTCCACCTCATTACATCCTATCCCTATCTTGAGCTAATTATATCGAGTCCACCTCATTTCACCCTATACCTATTTTGAGCTATTTCTATCCAATCCACCTTATTACACCCTATCCCAAAGCACCCTAAATTTGTTTTCATCATGTAAGGTAAGAGACCACATTTCACACCCACAGAGTCCAACTTCTAAAAATATGATTTTGTATATTCTTAGTTTTACATTTCTTGAAAGGCTAGATGTTAACATTCTACTGACCGAGTAATAACATGCATTTTCTGTTTATATCCTTTTCTTAATTTTTTCTTTAATACCGTTAGTGCTATTAATACTTATAATTTTTAATTTCTTGTACACTCACCATATCCTTAATTAACTAAGTTACGGTAATAGGAAAATATAATATGCATACTTTAATCAATTTGGTCTAATCAAACTCAATGAAACAAAATGATTTCAGAAAATTCTATAAACTTGATCAACATTTTTCCTGGTTTTAAAAAGTTTTTGTGAAAAGGTTTTTTATTTATAATTTCCTTTTAGCACAACATTTTACTACCCATTTGGGTCATATACCTATATATTCTAATTAGGCTAATGTGTTAGGGATAAAGGTTGAATATAGAGGAAATTTACCCATATTTACTTGGAGGCAGAGTGAAAAACCACTATCAGTACACCTGGCCGAGATTCTAATCTCAATCTATATTCGTCATTCTAGTCTTTTGTTAGATTTATGACTTAACTGTAGTTAGACCATGCGGCCATCAAAGCGGGTAAAAGGGAAGTTAACTTTGGTTATGAATTACAACCATTTTCGATGCCAAGTATCTGTTAACCAATATTCAGTGATAGCTCCAGAAGTCGATGAATAAATCCAGCTCAAACTCTTCCTTATGAGGGAAGAATGACTCTGGGAGCCAATATTTCTGGTGATTGAATTATATTAACTCATTGTCTTGGCCAATCATTAAATGATTTGAATAGATATGTCAAGCTCATTGTTGGATATTGAAAATTTCTTAGCATTAGACCCGCTTCAATGGTCTGAAGGTCTAAAGCTTCACTCTTGCAATGAACCGGAATGCCGATGACAGGGAATTGAGTGTTCAAATCCCGGTCAGTTCTATTGAGGGTGATTTTTCCTAAATGGTTTTCCACTTTGCCTCCACAAAAATGTGGTTGGTCTTCCTCTAAATTCAATCTTCCTCATCCCTAACACATTAAGTTATTTTTATAACCCTAACAAGTAGTAATATGATGTTATTTATATGACAACAAGGATAGTAATAATGTAGCATTAGATGTGATTGTTTCCGGTGGACTGACCATTAAGGTCTATGATTTTAAACTCATATCCATATCATTTATTTAATAACACACCCCAGATGATGGCTGTTGTAGCTACAGCCGAAATGTTGGACATTATTATTTCTTAATGCGATTCAAGCCTGAAAATATCCATTTTAAGTTTTCTATATTGTTCCATGTTCACGAGACTATTAAGTATAGGCCTACGGGTGACCTGGCGGTTTAGGGGTATTGTGTCAGACTTTTGTGTTGAGAGTCTGGGGTTCAATCCTCGGTCGTGGCCCAGATTTTATCTGATTAATGAACCCTTACTTCAACTCTTACAAAGCGTGTATTAATCACAACTTGTGAATGTGTGGAATGCCAGGCCTCCACCGTGGTTCGGATCTCACATTAAACTCTAAGTCCTTCATTTCATCTCACAATCACACTACCATTACACATTAGCGTAAGAGCGTATAATCCGAACAGTTAGTAAGACGCTGCGCTTATAATAATAATAATAATAATAATAATAATAATAATAAGAACAATAACAATAACTACACCAACAACACCAATATTATTAATAATATAAATAATAAAGACTTACACATATTGTTTAATATGTAGTGTCAATGAACATCACAACAATATAAGTTTTCTCATACTGTATCCATTCTATAATTGTGTTAGAGGATTTTTGTACTAAAATGTTAAATTGTCATTCCTTTATAAAACTATTTAATCACATACTATGATATTAACAAATTACAACTACACTTTTAAAGGTAAAATATTAAATGTTAATTCACTGCTCACTAATAATAATTGCAATAATAATAAATGTGAGGTAGAATCGAATTGTTCTCGGCAAATTGAGGATGTCTTCTCAGAAATAGAGCATTGCTATTTTTGAGGTGGAGAGGAAAAGGACCCAATTTCAATTTTGCCAATATTGCAATAAAACAATCTAATCAGGTGCGGGCAAAGTGAACCCAAACACATATAGTAGGCCATCTACCTTATTACTTGGGAAATAATAATAATAATCATCAAAGTAATTTGATGTTTCCACCTCTGCCGTTCGTCTGGCACACATCCTCTTCCATTTCGGTTGATCTCTCCAAACTTCTCCCTCAGCCATGCGTCTCCAGTGCGCTCCTTAAGATTCCATGTCCTTCTGCGCTTGGTCCATCCATCTTGTCCGTGGTCTTCCAATAGGTCTTTTACCCTTTTTATTTGTTTTGTAAGGCTTTCTTAGGCAATCTGTCCTCCTCCATTCTCATCACATGACCTAACCACAGCAACCTTTTTCTCTTCAGTGTCTCTTCTGATTGTTTAACTTTTGAACCATCCCTAATTACTTCTTTCTTTATCCTGTCTCTTCTTGTTACATTCTCAATACCTCTCATGAACCTCATCTCTACTACCTGCAATCTACTTAAATCTCTCTTCGTCCATGTCCAGGTTTCAGAGCCGTATGTATGCCTAAAATTATATGAAGGTAGTGTGATTTGGAAACGTTTGGAATAGATTTGTTTATATACTTAGAATTGATGTTCCCAAACCTATTATATAATTATTTATTAAACTGTGATTCATAATTTGATCAGCATGAATCACAATATTTTTTTAAATCACTGGCTTTTAAAGATTAAATATCTATTCTTAGAATTGTTTATAATATACTTCATTTCCAAGCCATGTACTTGAATATTAAGTTATTTTTATATATCATTTGCTATCACTAATTCTGTTGTTTTTTATGGTAAAGTTTCTGTTTATTACTATACAGAATCACTTAATTATGAACGAAGAAACCGGCGAAGAAAACGCTGGAGATAACACTGAAGAAAATGATTCAGAATCAGTACACCCAGTTAACAGTCCTGTCACTTTCGAGGAATACCTCGCCGCTCTGGATATAGGGCTTCGTAACTTCTACATGATGATGAATATGCAAATGCAATTTCTATATATGTCAGACCAATATAACCAGACTTTACTAGCAAACCAACCACAGGATATGAATACACCTTCGGCTCTAAATATTCCACCTTCCAACATTACGTCCGAACATACTCAAGCACAGACTACTCCTGATATGGCTGCACGTCCACGAAGACCAGAAGGTAACAACTTTTAGCCTATTTTATATTATTATGACAGCTATGAATCAACCCACTTCGGCCGCATGGCTTAAGGTGGTACTCTTGAAATAGATTAGACTGTCGATGACTGGAAGATCATCGTTTGATCCCTGTTGGGTGTATTGAGGGTGGTTTTTCCCCAATTGCTCCAGGCAAATGCTAGTACACTTCCTCTAAATTCAACTTTCCTTATTCCTAAACCATTAGAATAATTAGTACATAAGCGAAGGGGCAGTAAGACACGGTGTTAAAAAAAATGCACAATTAACTAATCTAAAGGCCTGAAATTAAGTTCTCTGTTTGGCTAGAGTGAGCCAGTTATAAAATAATTTCATATAAATGAGACACATTGCTGCTATAAAGAACCCAGAATTCACTATCCTCATCCTTATCTTTGTCTACACTTAGTCTAATTTTATATTTTAGTGTTGAAAATAGTATATTTTATTTTAACCTTAAAAATACAGCACAGTCGTGCTAATCCAAACCTAAAAATATCAAGGACGTTCGGATTATAAAGGGATGGTAATAAAAAATTGCATAACACCATTAACTAATAATTTGTTGATAAATTATTTGTAAATTAATTCTTATAAAGGCCTATATGTCATATTAATTTGGCTTTAAAACACATTTGTATGTTTATTGGTGGTTTTTCTTTGTATCAAAAATGATACCCACTAGGGTGGTCCTTATAAAACTAAGAATTTTTTTTCCGTAATTTATATGCTTTAACCCCTCTCTCCCCCACAAATGTTACTTGATGTAATAAAATAATATCTGTAAAATTTTAACCATTCTCATTAACATTTATTGGTAGCTCAATGCGCTCAAAGTTTTAAATGTGATTCCATATTATTACATCATACAATTATACAGAAATGAATGCATAAATAATTGCTGTATTAATTATTTGAAAAATTCCACACACAAATCCTTATCTAAATTAATCATACCTATCAAAGACAACATAACATTGCTTACAATTGAAATAATATTCATTGTTGACACTGAGAAAATCAGTTAAATCAGAATACCTTTTAACTCTACTCATCTGAGATAAGGGCATTGTACTCTTTCATAAGTGCCACACTTCTTTCAGCGTTGTCATTAACAACACTTAAATGTCTGTCTTCCTTGCTTTTAGTCATCTCTGGGCTGCCATGTTTCAGGATCAAAATATCAATAATCTGTTGGAATATTAAGGCAATGAAAGAAATTTATAGTGTTTTTGTCACAAACTCTTCAATCTTCATATCCTGAGAAATATTACCACTAAGTTGGAGGAGTCTAAGAGGTTCGCGGACCCTATCACTTTCATTAAGGGATTGAAGCATAGCTTTTTTTGAACTTGTATACACGTTTTTATCAAAAAATGCCAAACCTACAAGCTCTTCACTTAGATACCACAGTTGCCCTTCTAGTTTCTTGCTGGCAACTTTAGAGATAGCAGCATTTACCTTTTCATAAGCACTAAGCTGTTGCAGTAATCTGGGGTCGTTAGAGGGTGCTGAAATAGGAAGAGAAGCCGTAAACCAAGATCTAAGATAAATACGCACAAGAAAAAATGCAAATGTTACACAATCCTTCTTCTTTCAATTTAGTGAGTTTGACTTGGCCATGAAACATCCATATCTTGAAAGAATACAGTGCTTTTGCCATCCATCTAGCATGATATATAAATCATACTCAATGAAGAGGAATGCCTCTTAAGAAGATAATTGCAAGCTCTAGAAATTCTTAGTAATCATTTCTGAATTGAGTTTCTTGAAGCTGGTCAATTGCAAATTGAGTCACAATGTCCTTCTCATCTCCCAAAGCTGCCATAACTGTTGCATTACTGGTTGCACTTTCATAAGCTGTTTGATTGATCCTATTCCAATATTGTTTAAAGCATTTAAAAATGGCTATATTAGGGCCAGATGATGTACATCGCATAGCCTCGTTGATCACACTTGCAAGAATGAGTTCTAATATGTGGTCCGACATGTTAGGTGTTGGAGGTCCTTTTGTAACTTTTGTTCACAAGTATGCAAGCTCCTGTTACCTGTGTTGCTGGCAGTAGTGTCAAAACACATTGCGTTTACTTGTTGAATAATCCCCCACTCTTCAATCAAAGTAGCCACTGCTTCTCTTGCATCTGTCTGTAACTTTGGAACCCCAAGCAACTGATTCACGCCTAGTCCAGACACAATCACCGGCAATCGATTTACCTTTTCATTCGCATTCAGGTCTGGTAGAAGTTCTTCATTCCAATGAACAAAGAGGGAGCTTTTGTCTGAAATTCTTCTTTTAAATGCGTTGCAAGATCTTTGCATATTTTTTCACGATATCTCCAAATAGAAGTCCTGTTAATATTAAGATAATTTATTTTGTGGCCGAGGCCCTCAGCATTTGCTGCCAACAGATATGTGGATTTTCTATTACTTAACTTACTCTATCTAAAGCCAAAGCAACAGATGATGTGATAATGTTCATACATGCCCTTTTATGGCCGGAAGCAGTGCAAGTGGAAGGTATTGCCATTTCTTGATCAATGCTTTCATGTGCTTTCTCCACATCAGGATCATCACTGTTACTTTCACTATTTACATCACTGGAGTAAATGAGAGTGGCACTTTCGTTCTGAGTCATTTGTTTCTCTTCATACTTCTGCTTACACGCTTGTTGTTTTCGTTTCCCAACACTTTATCGATTTTCTCAATGCAACCACGGTGACCAGGCTCTCTATGTGTGAGAAGAAATCCTTGTCCTCTTGGATATTAATAATCTGCAGGGCTTTTTGATGAGCATTATCAAATGAGTTGTCAAGGTCTCTTGAAAATTTAGACTCATTGACTTGCTGAACAGTTGTTTTCCTATTGGAATTATTTTTCAGCTTGAGCCACTTTTCATGAAGTTTCTCCAATTTCTTAATACAATCCTGTTCATGACTAATGGGAATACAAGCCTTTCCCCTCCAAAAAAAACCAACAGTTTCCTTAACAACAATCCTACAACTTTCGCGAATTGTCTTCTTCAAGGTTCTCTGGTGATAGAAAAAGACACTCAACACTTGTTTACTTGAAGGTAATTTGGGTCCTTTCAGCCCACTTTCTTCAGAGCCAACTAACCAAATTATGGAAACTTGTCTTGTGTTAGCTACTGCTGCCATTTATACTGTTCAGCTTTCAAAATAACTGCAACTGACAATATTGTTACGATTATCAGAGTGTGTACTTGAATAAATCAATAATAAATAAGATAAAAAAAACTTAATTAAATCAATAAAATAAAATTATTAGTACTCAACAAGTTACAAAGCGACCACGACGATAAACACACAAAAGGTAGAATTCTAACAGATACAGCGAGTAAACTCAAACTAACATTTGGTACACAGATAATTGAAGTTGAAATTTTAATTGACTTGAGAGACCTTTAAATATAATCAGATCTGTATAAAACTTTTCAAAAAAATATTTTTTTATATAGTAGAACGACATAGAAGGGTCAGACAAAAACATTTCAAAACTTCAAAATTAGGGACCACCCTAATACCCATAGAATAGGCAAGCTAGTTTTATTAATATCTTGCCTTTCTCAAGGGTGTCTAAAATCACACATATTTTTTTAGACTTAATATGTTATGTTTTATTTTGTTCAACAAAAATATACAACAAATTTATTCAAACACTAGACAAAACATCAACAGAAAGTTGTTGCGATGAGATTAAGAGAAAACACCATTGTGACCTTGAGTGCGGTCGGAGGGGACAAAACTAGGGGAGGTTTGGATTGCCACATCTTCCAGACTATCGCACGTTCATACTAGCAGGACTGTGCTGTAGTATATTATATTATATTTTATTGTTAAAAATAGTATATCTCATTTTGTTAAAGGAGCCATTTTATACATCATTCCGGGGTTGTGGAGAAGACTTGCTGCTGAACTTATCGACTTTTTCATCTTCTTCATCTTCAGATTTCTTGTGGCCTTCTTTCTCACTGAAATTTCAGAAATTATGTAAGTTTTGAATAATTATGTTTACATTTTATTTCTTATTACACTTTATTGAAGTCACTTGTTTTGAAAATCATGTTTTTCTGTTTAATATCAAAACAATGCTATATTTATCGTGCCCAGTTGAATTTAACAAAAATCTAAACCTTTCCTTGCTCTGTGCATTATTAGAATTGTTTAAATATAAGTTATTAATCAGAGTATTTGGTGTGTATTTGACAGTAAGTACATCTTCAACAGGGCACTAAATAAAAATGTACTCATAGAACATGCATCTATATTGCATTTACATATGCTTTTAAAATGATCTTGAAGCATTGTAAAACTTTTACAACTTATGCCGTTTAATTAATTTAGGACCTTCCCTTCTTTCTTGTGGAGTTCTCTCTGGTTATAATAGTCCTACACCACATACCCATAGTCATATGGATTAAACTAATTTTAAAATCATTATTTGCTTACCCATTCCCTTGCATGTGTTTATTTCTTCTTCGAAGTGCTCTTACCTACAAGTTTATGATCCTCGAAACCTGTTGTTTGAAAAATGCAAGTCAACCAATAGAAGTTCTAATAGCATTGTCCAATGTATATTTGATAACAATGCTCTACCATTCTTCCTTTGACTAATGAACTGATATTTTTACAAAATTAGCCTGCTATTTGCAAACGCAAACAAAGCAAAATAGCAACTATTAAAAATGAAGATTTTGTTTAGATTTTAAAAAAAAACCTATCAAATAAATTGTAACACATCTTGCTTGATGATCCATTTTATTCAAACGTGTTCAATATTTATAATTAATTGCCTCTATATATGAGGCCTTCTACCTTAATTTTAAATTTTGTACCTTAACCATAAATTTTGACTTCACAATATTTAAATTTTCACTGACAATGAAAAGTGTAGCTATGGATATTATTTCAATGCAGAGAATATGACCTTTTACTATCTAACTCCCAACATAGCAGAAGTTTTTCAAAGCTAAGAAGGAAATACATTTTTTAGAGGAAGAAACCTTGAAATTGTCATTACCATCCCCTCTTTGACTCTCCGTCCAGATAAATCTATAATTAAAAAAAAATATTTCTCCTTAATGAATTCAATACTTAGTGATTCCATTTACCTTTTAAAAACTTCTGCTCTGCTGAAACTAGATAGTAAAAGCTCATATTCTGTGCATTCAAATAATATCCATAGCTACACTTTTAATTGTAAATGAAAATTTAAATATTGTTCAGTCAAATTTAAAGATAAGGTAGAATTCTTCATATATGTAAAATAGAGTACTTCTCTTTTATTATGCTTAAATATTTTAAATCTTTATAATATTTATAATTCATTAACTTCACAATATTCCAAGATCATTATGTAAAACAATATGAGAGCAAAATATTAACCAAATAATAAGTGGACTTTGTAAAGATCGTTAAGCCATTGTGAGTTCCATGGTAGCCCAACTACTTTTGAAATGCTTTTATTTGAATCCAAATGTTTTAATAGTTTCATAGTCTTTACATTGTTCCAAAGTGGACGGGTCCAAGCAATTAAAATCTCACCTTAAGTGGGGTCTTGGGCATCAACAACTTTTAGATTGGCTTAAATCACTTCTGAACCAATGATAAAATACAAATTAATAAAACAAATTGATATTATAAGCATTTTAATTAATCCAATTAAATATAAAATACTGTAACTTTTTTAGTGGGCTGAATGTGTTCCTAAACGCAAAATACAATAATACGGATGATTACGATGCAGCAATGAGGATAACATCAAAGATTATACTTTTAGAGATTGTTCATCACATCATTGTATTCATTTTGGAGGTAAGCATGAATAAACCCCTTAAAAATGTATTTTTTGAAGGTAATGTAAATACATGGAAATAAAATTTTCGAATCTAAAACTGAAATAAGTCCTTTTATCAAAATATATTTGAAAAATAAATGAACAATGTTTTGTCAAAGTTCATATATTTATTTGATAGCTATAATAATATTTGGACTGAATATGATTATTTACCAAGTTTGTTATTTTGACTAAACCAATCATCCGTTGACTAACTCAGGATCAATTAAAAAAGTAACCTGCTTCAGGGGTCACCTGGTTTAAGGCATCACACTCACAATGGATCAGTTTTCCGATAACAGGGAGATCTGAGTTTGATCCAGAATGAGTGTACTGAGGGTGGTTTTCCCTAAATGGTTTTACACTCTCCCACACAAATGCAGATACACTTCTTCTAAATTCATCCTTCCCTATATCGGATTTGGTGGCCACAGGATCTAAGGTGTAAGTCTCTTGTTAGACTAGACTGCCGATAACAGGGAGATAGGGGTTTGAATCCTGGTGGGGTATATTTGGGGTGGTTTTTCCAAAGTGGTATTCCACTATCCCTCTATTCAAATGTATATACACTTTCTCTAAATTCAACCTTCCTCATCCCTAACCCATCAGTGTAATAAATACATATGCATACATTATTATCCCAAACCCTGACAAGACTTGTATTAATCACAACTTGTGAATACCAGGCCTCCACCGTGGTTTGGATTCCATGTTAAACTGTAGGTTCTCCATTTCATCTCACAATCACCCTACCATTACACATTAGCGTAAGTGTGTATAACCCGAACGGATAGTAAGACGCAGTGCTAGTAATAATAGTAATAATAATAATAATAATAATAATAATAATAACAACATATATTATTACAATTATCGTGTCTTACTACCCGTTCGGGTTATACGCACTTACACTAATGTGTAATGTTAGGGTGATTGTGAGATGAAATAGAGGACCTACAGTTTAACGGGGGATCCGAACCACGGTGGTGACCTGGTCATTCCACACACTCACAAGTTGTGATTAATACAGGATCATAGTGCAATATGTCAAGGTAAGCCTTTACCTTTCCTGATAAACAAAGTTTACCCTTAATTTATCCTGTAAAGACTCACGCTTATCTTGCACGTTTATACTATGGTATAGCTTACAAGATAGGGTGATGGTGCAATCCATCAAGGAAAGACTGATACCGCTCAGGGCAAACAAAGTGTGCATGTTTGCTTTCACCAACACAATTTGGATACTTTCACTAATTTATATTTTTCCCCTCTGGGATCTGTGAATAAAAAGTATCTTTTAAAGTTTAATACATTTTTATTTTTATTTTTAATTGCACTGCCTTTTACTTTACCTTCAGATTATGCACCTATATACTAATTACACTAATGTGTTAGTGATTAGGAAGGTTTAATTTATAAGAAGTGTACTCGCATTTACATATAGGTAGAGTAAAAAAAACATTTAAGGAAAAACCACGCTCAGTACACCCGACCGGGATCGAACCTAGACCTCCCTGTCTTCAGCAGTCTAGTCGATTGCAAGAGTAACGCCTTAGACCATGCAGCCACCAAAGTAGGTTTTATTTTAGATCAAATACATATTTATAAGCATCTTCCTGTTCAGTGTTTTACATCCCCCATGTCTCATGTCCTTAAAATATTTGAATCTGTAGATAACCCAGACTGGCAGTAAGATCCATGGATCATGTATACAAATATAGGAAATAATTGAGGAGGCTGGAGCAAAAACATGATAACTCTCATAGATTTAGATGGGATGTATTCACTATTCAAACTTCTATAAAGTCTGTGAATCTTGCTATAGAAAATTGGTAAAATATTCATTGAAATTAGCTATTGTGAAGGTCTTGACTGACTATAAAAACAACTTTTAGTTCAAGAGTTAAGCTGCCAGAAATCACTGCTAACACTTTTTTTCATAAAATTAGGATTATCATGATTTCCTCCTGAGCTTCTTATTTATTTGTTTGTATGCAGGAGAATGGATTAAAGCACAATTGCCATTAAAAAAAACTTTCCAAAGTGCCACTAATCCCAAAATTAACCTTGGTAAACAAATTTAATCTTAACTTTGAGTAATTCTTAGGTCACAGTTACATTTGTTGGTTGGATAAACTTTTTTCATAGAGATGTTTATAATCCCTGATACTCCAATTCTGATCACCGCCAAAAATTATTCATTTGAAAGAAATAATTTAACTCTTATTTTTACCATTGTTTACTTAATATTTACCATGGAAAAACCACTTAATTGGTGACACTCAAGTGGTTTCTTACTTTATTCGAATTGAAAGTTGTTTAGTTTTATATGATAAAAGTGTTTATGCTCATATTTCCAGGACATGCTATTAGTAAGTGTCTTTATTAAGATAAGAGAGAAAAGAATAATAATTTTTTGTTACTTAACCAGTATATTCATGGAGAGAGCATGAAAAATTACTTGGTTAAATATCCTCTTTAGTGAGAATCAAACCGTTAGCTTCAAGTCACAGGGAAGCACGTTAATGGCCCATCCAACTCTGTCACTTGTAGACCGTATTATGCAACCAATAGTTAAATCTCTTAATGACAATGTGTTTATAACTCGCTTTGGTGGCCACATGGTCTAAGATGTTATTCTCGCAATAGATTAGATTCCCGAAGACAGGGAGATTGGGCTCAATCTCAGCCAAGGGTTCTGACGGTGGTTTTCCACTCTCCCTCCACACAAATGCGGCTACAGTTCCTCTAAATTCAACCTCCCTGATACCTGTTTCGATGGCCGCATGCTCTAGAGCGTCACTCTCATGTTTTATTAGACTGCCGATAACAGCGTATGAATCCCAGTTAGGTGTACTAAGAGTTTTTCCAAAACTGTCTTCTACTTTCCCTCCACATAAACACATATACGCTCTCTTTAAATTCAACCTCTCTCAGCTCTAACACATTAGTGTAATTAGTACAAGGGTGTATAACCCAAACAAATATTAAGGCGCGGTGCTGGAAAAAAAATTAGTTGTATTCTTTGGATTAATTATGTTGTGTAACAATTTTGGAACTTTTTTGTTTCCAGGGACTCTGTTTGAAAGATCAAGCTGATATTCAAAACATGGGAGGTGCCACACCGGGTAAAATTTATATGAGTTTACGTGTGGTGAAGTGTGACCAGGTAATTCCAGTTGAACCAGAACCTTATCATACTTGCTGGGTAAAACCTGGCACAAACTTGGACTGTAAATATTCTTTTGCTCGCTCGTTTATTAAGAACATACTATTATTGGTACTGTTTCCTTTACGGTTTGTATATCTTCTATTTGAATACAAACGTACCGGATATCTTCTATACCAATACAACCGTACCGGATATGATGTTATATGTCATACGATGGTGGTGGAAGTGGTGGATGATGAATGAATTCCAGAGAAGACCACAGCGCCCGGCACCTTAACTAATACTATTCTTGTATAGGCGCATGATTTAATCTTTTGTCTAAGAAAGTTTTGGTGAGCATATTTTTCAGTCATTCAAACTATAAAAAGCCTACAATAACTAAACTCAGGTTTATAATGAGTGTGTTAAGGATTAATGAGCTGACATGGTTGAAATTTGAAATTTATTCCTTTAAATCACAAAATGCTGAAATTTTTCATACAATATCATTAATATTTTTATTTTGTTCATGTCTAAAACATTTTTAATTTCAGTTTAATGAATTTCCAATATAGCAAAGTATTTTAAACAATTAGGCTTATCATATATACCTTAACTTTAAAAACTATAAATCTATAGATTTTGGTAGCAAATACCATTTGTACTAAAACATGTCAATCACTCTACAGGGAATTTTTATAGATATTTAAATAGTTTTTTTTATTTATTAGTATTGTTGTTGCTAGTTAAAGTTCTTCACAAATTATTCTCATTTATTTGATTACACTGAAATGGAAATATTAATATAAAATGTTATTAAATGGATTATTTGTAGGTTTTTATTAAATTTTACTAATAATTTTATTGGTTCAAAATTTTGCATAAATAATACAGTCCTTTAACAATTAAACATGTATACAACCAATGAATATTCAGTATTTAAAAGCAGTAATTATTCATTGTATTGACCACTTTCTTTTAATCCATCTATGATTTATATGTATTTGTTTAATATGGCACAAATTATAACAATGTTTTTGTGCAGCATTCACTATTTAATAATGTTATTGTTAGATGATAATTTCTTGAAGGGATTTGTTAGCAATTAATAATATTAAATCTATTAATTAAGGAAATATAAATATAATCCAGTTATTTGAATTATATTTAGGGTGAATCTCATTCAAATGAGTTTTCACATAAGTCTCCATGATAATGTGTTTAGTTAATAGAAACTGAAACATTCCATTGAAACAAGGAATATAGCTATCATATGTGTTAGGACATATGTATATTTTTATAAGAAGGTAAATCGGAAGAAGATAATTTGAGCTTTCCCACCTTAAGACACCTTATGTGCTAAATGTTAATGATATTTTAATAGAAATGTCTTTAAAATGTAATCCTTATAAATATTTTATGAAGACACATTTTACTAAGGTCATGATGATTTTATGAATATAAGCTATTATTTCAGAGTATTTTCATTGTATAGCATTTGTGCCAATTGAAATATTGTGTTGGGCATATTTTATTAGTCTTATGTAGATTTTAGGGGCAAAACCTTACAGTATTTATGTATATATTTATTTAAGATTGAATTATTCAAAGTACATTTTTTTCATTTTTTCCTAACATTTAATCTTACCTTATGATTTTGTGTTTTAGATAAACTTCATGAAGTCTAAAGTTAAAAAGTTTATAATTCATGTTTTACTTAAACAAAGGGAAAATGGTGCCAAAAGGCTGTATTAAATTAAACATTGAAAATAGGTTATAAGGGCAAGGCCTATACACCTTCTGGTAAGTTTGTAGGTCTTGCTCTAATATCTTCCTTTCAATGTTTAATCTAATAATTTATGTATTAGACACTTAATTATACCTTTAGTATATCCTTCGCTATTATATAATAATGCTATGTTAATTTAAACATTATATTTGACACATTTTATTAGTTTCATTGTGTATTTAGGTATATATAAACTAATAATTTTTATCAGGGTTGTCAAACAGAGGATTTCACAAAAAAACTAAATATAAGTCACTCAAATATTTTGGAATTTGCGATATTTTCACTGCATGGTTTAAATAGTAGGCCTTTGCATTAAAGGAAAAGTAAACTGAAGAACTAGGTATGTTGATTAAAACATGTGTCTAATCCTACTGCCCTTCCTTATTTTCATCCTAAAACATGGGTTTGCTCAACACCTCCATATATTTCCCCATCATCATCCTGTTCTAAATCACAGTATTGTGACTTCATAAAGTATTTCGGATAGTGGTAAGTACGTCTGAATAATCTAGAAAGTATTGAGAATGTTGTTTTAAGAAAAAAGCGGCAACCCTGTGTGTGTTTTTGGTATATCTTAGATTATGGATCTAGAACAGGGATAGAAATATCTACGACCTGCATACCACTGGGTGGCACACCTACATGAAAATAAAAGATTAAATAAATAAAACTTTTCCAAACTTCATATAATTTTTTGAAGCCAATAATATTTTGACTAATATGTATACGATTATGTAAGTTTTCGGTTTGACACATCAATCAATTTATTCTATTTATTTCACCAAAGGTGTCATTTTGAATATTTTTGTGTTAAGTGATTGTAATTAATACTACCTAAGGCACTTTGACAATTTAATACATATTCCCTCTTTAAAATTTAGGCATTAAAATATTTTCAAATTGATTTATTTATTAAATTTAATAATATTCAACAAGTTTTGATTTTTGAATGTTCATTAATAATATTAAATAACAGTAGACTTGTTCAAAATTAAGCCAGTCCTTAAGTGCCACACTGGTTGGAAAAGTTTTGCCATCCCTACTCTAGAATATAATCTTTTCAAATTGTTTTGTTGGACACATTTTACTAGATTCATGCTCCTTATAGGTTAATAATCTAAAAATCTCTTTGTTAAATGTTTTTTGAATAATCTCTTCTTCGAGATTATCTTTTCCATTGTATAACATGTGTTGTTCTTTAAACATTATGTTTGACACTGTTTATTAGTTGCATGTAGATTTTAACTATATAAGCTACAATTCTTTGTATATAATATTTAATTATTATATATCATATGGATTCTTTTCCCATTCATACATTCTCAAACATTGTTTGTTAAACTTTTCATTTTGCTTCTTGAAGGTTTTAGATGTATTAACTAATAAAAATTTGAATGTTTCTTTAAGATTAATTGCATCAAAATATTATTTTTAGTATATAACATGGTGCTACTTTAAATGTTGTGTTTGGAAAATGTATATATGTTTCACATATTTTCCAGGCACAAAAGATACCAATCCTTTTTTTTATTATTATTATTTAGCACCACGTCTTACTACCCGTTCGAGTTATATGCTTTCAGTACTAATTACCCTAATGGATTAGGAATTGGGAAGGTTGAATTAGAGGAAGTGAACCCGCATTTGTTTGGGGGAGTGTGGAAAACCATTAAGGATAAACCCCCCCTACCCCCCCTCAGTTCACCCGACCGAGATTCGAACCTCATTCTCCCTGTCCTCAGTAGTCGAGCTCAACATGACTAGCGCGTTAGTCAACTACGCCACCGAGGCGGGTGCTACAAATCTTGATGTGGAGAGTTGATGCTCTCTCAGACATTACCTCAAGTATTTTTTTTAATTGTTTGATTAAAATTTCAAGGAATAAGTTACAGATATTAATCCTTAATGTTTCTTTAAGATTCATATAGTACTCAGAATATCTTTAATCATTTATTAACATTTGTACATCCTCAAATTATGTTAGCTACAATTTATTAGCTCCATAAATTAAGTTGAATGATTTAAAAATTAATGAGATTCCCTCAGATTTATCACCATCATATTGTAATAATAATATGTATAAATAATATTACAAAGCCACTGATTTGAAACACACCCATATGAGTCTAAATTACATATTTTTTCAAAATAAAGTTTAACATTAAATGCCAGATATGGTTTTTCCTGTAAGCAGATAAATTAATTAAAAACTAGATTGAACTCTGTTTGAGGTTCATTAAGGTTTCTATTTTATTATTATTATAAACTAAAACTAGTTTGGAATCTGCTGTGTGTATTTCTTTGGTTAGTTTTGGCTTGTGGTAAACTAGTGACGATTAGAATTTTTCTTCAATCCAAGGGAGCAGTATATTTCTCTTGACTCATTTTAGTTTGGGGAGGACTCTTAATAAACAATATACGTTTAACCAATCAAAACCTGTTTTTAGGTTAAAATCTTGGTTCACGTGCTTAGTAAGCACAGGCCCAGCTCTAACTATACAAAGTTAGAACATTTAATTCACTTTTATATAAACTGACAAGCTATTTGTAGAGTTATAGTTATATAAGAACAAATGATCAAAATGTGAGTACAATAAATGAAATTTTGTAAATGTTGTGCCCACATTTTGGCAGACACCGAAATTAGCACTTGCTAGACAACTTAGCTTCTGCGCCTATGTGACACCATCTGTTTCCTCGCAAACGTTTAGCTGCCATTATTTAACAATTGTTGAGCGTAGTGATGGGTACAATCAAATAACTCGATTGTGTTGTTTAGCCGGGATTATTCGAGTAACTTTACTCGGACCTTGTTATTTTTTAATTTTCTCTTTTCTTTCCAGCTAAGTGATAATCGACCTTATTGGGTGGACTGTTTACAATGCTATTTCCATTTAAAAGGCATATTCCCTTAGAGATCATTTTTCACCAACAGTTTCTTCTGCAACGCAAAATTGACTCTTTATGGTTTAAATGTGGCACATGCATTTTCAATACAAAATACTCGCAGATGTAAAGTATACAATCGAAAAGCATGCTAACTAAGCGTATCACATTTCAGATTCTTTTCAAAAGTACTCGATGAAAGTAACTCTATTTTTTTTTACTTGGTAGTCTTATTTTCACAATTGCATATTATAACGAAACTAATTATTATATTTCTTAATTTATTGATTATAATTTCTCCTTAGTAAAATATGATTATTTATAAATTGAAACTAATTAGAATAAGTTAAAATTGAAAAAAAACTTCCTTTCACTTTTAAAAAGGTACAATTATTATCAATTTCATTAACATGAGTGTATAAAGAAAAGTTTATTTTATTAAAAAGAGAATCAAACATTTTTTTTTGTAAAGCACTTCTTAAAACGCATACTTTCATATTGCCTACATGCAATGTGAAAACTGAATATAAGGGGATGGAGGTCTCTGTCAGTGTAGACTGACTACTACAGGAAGAGATTAGGGACTTGTTATTAGTATTGAATTCCATTGCAAGACTTCCGAGCAGGGACAGTCTAAGGCAAAAATTTTGTTTGCGCAAAACTCATATTTCGCGCCCCTCTCTCCCCCTCATTTGAAAAAACTGTGGAGAATACTATAAATGGCCATTTTATATCTAGACCTTATGTATACATATTATTAGTGGCAAAAAAAATTTTAATAACTAAAAAGACTTCTATATTTTATATTAGTCAGATGATGTGTTTTCGTCCTTTATATCATTTAGTTTTTCTCTTTTTTTTTTAACTTGAAAAAAATTTGTTGAATCTCTTTGTTGTCAACTATAAAGTGAAGTGTTCAGTATATAAATTTACAGTGAGGTATATAAAGTATACTTCACTTCCAAGAACTACAAAAACCCGGATGTTCATAAGACTCTAGAGATTATTTAATTATATTTATATTTTCCTCTATAAAAACAAAAAATATTTATTTTTGGGCTATTTTGGTACTCCTTGAATTTTTTGTGTATGGGGTTGAACAAGTCTTAGACCGGCCCTGCTCCCGAGTAATGTTGTCCAACTGATTGCCACGGGACGATTCAAGTAGATGATTCGCTAAAAGTTACTCGAGTAGTTTTACCGATTGTGCCCATCACTAGTTGAGCGTTGTCACCACTCGCTAGTTGTAGCACTATCAGCAGGACTTATACACATGTGCGCACCAGTAAACACAATATCAACCTTGCGTGTTCTGAATAGAAATATATTTATCCTACAGTTAGCTATCTGGTAGATAACTTACCCTCCCAATAGCAATATTTATCCAGTAGTCATAAGACTGGCCCATAGAAGGAAACTAATTTAACTTAAAAAATTAAACTTAACACAAGATAATAATCTTAAAATCAAATTTCACTTATAGAAAATCAACACAAACAAAAATAAAACAAAATTTGGCTTGGATTTTTTTTAAATTTCAATTAAACAAAGGAATAAAAAATAAATAAACAAAATAATGACCTACAGAAAAAAACCTTTTTTGATATTACCTTTCGATACAAAGCATTCCATTTTTATATTTTCTATAATACAGCATTTGAAATAAAGCTTATAAGGCTTTTGTTCAGACATAAAATATTCTTAAAATTTTTAAACATCATCAACTGCCTTTTAAGTATGAGAATGTTAATATTAACTCTAGACTGATTCAGAAGATGTGTAGGGCATTAGAGATATTTAAAATTATATATTATTTAGGATGAAAATAAAGATGAATTTTGATTTTTAATGATTTAATTATTATATTTAACTGATAACAGAATGAAATAAATTTATTCATGGTTTACTTAAATATATCCATCTTGTGCTACTAAAAATTAATTATCGAGTAAATATAATCAGTAATGAGCTGCAAAAATTTTAACAATAGGCTCGCAGTTTTCTTTTTGTTTTAATATATTTTTAATATAGGGAAATATTAATACAATGATACAGGAAAATATTTTAACATTTTTATTAAATCATATTCGGTCTAGGAGTAAGATGTCAAATTTTTGTACTGGAAGTCCGGGGCTCAATCCTCGGTCCCGACACAGATTTATCTGATTGCCAAAACCTTCCTTCACCTCTGACAAGACATCTTGTGAATGTGGGGAATGCCAGGCCTCCACCGTGGTTCTGATCCCACGTTAAACTGTAGGTACTCCATTTCATCTCACAATCACCCTACCATTACACATTAGTGTAAGTGCGTGTAACCCGAACGGGTAGTAATCAGTATTATAAAATATGGTGGGATTATTCTAAATAAATCACCTATACACAGGTGTTAATAAAATTCATATAGTAGCGACATTCTTAATTTATTTTGTTACTTAAGTTTATTAATTTATGAGTGCTTTTCACACTTATTACTATATTTCTTTGATTTTAAGCCAATTTTTTTTTAATCTAAACATTTCTAAAAATCAATGGTGTCTAAGAATCACAGTTCTTTTTCGACCAACGCTCTCGAAGACTCAGAAGATAATATACTATGGGATAGCAAAGATAATGATGGTTTCCAAAAATAATACTTCACAATGATGAGTTAGTGAATTTAATTTAGTATATTTTTTTAGAACCATGTCTTACTACCATTTAAGATTATACAGTTATTTATGTACTAATTACACTAATGGGTTAGGGATGAGGAAGGTTGAATTTAGAGGAAGTGTACCCGCATTTGTCTAGTGTGTGGGAAAAACCTCCTTCAGTACACCCGACCTTGATCTTGTCATCGGAAGTTGTCAATTGCAAGAGTGGCGCAATTAGTCTAAGGTGCATCTTACAATCGATGGTGTCTTAGAATCGAAGAAATACGGTAAGTATCTATGATTTAGAATTATCTATTACCAGTTCTTAAGATTATATAAGGGATCTGAGTGGGCCTGTTTTTTCTATAATAAAGATTTTAACATCTCCATTGTAAAAATTAAGAATGGTAGGCCTATATGTATATTTGTATTATTACATCTCACTACCACATTATACCGATGGGACACAACCTGAATGAGAAATGCTGGGTTTTTTTTTCCTCTTCGAGTTTTCACAATTCATTTAGGTACACACAATTATGCTAAAATTGTATGGATAAGGAAAGGAAATGTATCAGCATTTGAGTGGAGAGAAAGTGTGAAATCATAGGTATGAAAAACTCTCAGTAGACCCTTACAGGATTAAACCCCATTTTCTGTCGGTGACAAACCGGACTTAATGAGCCTGACTTTATAAGCAAGAGCAGGGTGTGGTTGATGGGGTGCCAGCTAGAAGACAAAGGAAATCTGTTTGAATTTATTTTACTAAATTATTATTTAAAAACCAAATATAGATTACAATGGCATGCATGCCAGGATCTCAAGACTAGGGCCTACACTGGTTCCTAAAAAAAACTAGGTACGGGCCTAGCCTACTTCATTCTTTTGTCACTCTAGCTTTTCCTATTTGATTTTGTCTTCTGTCTTGTGGGGGTACCCCGGTACTCACATTGCGCAAACCTATGCCCGACACTTAGTTCATGTGTCTACAGGTGACCCACATAAAACTTTATTTTTAGATGATAATTTACATAATAATTTATTACGGCTATTTTACTTAAAAGTATTTCGAGTTTTTATAGTTCTCAAAAAGTAAGCTAGTCTTACATTCTATTTATTTTATATTTCACAATTTTTTTTAACACTGCATCCTTACTCATTCAGGCTAGACACAAAGGTAATGTACTAATTATACTAATGATAGGGATGAGTAAAGTTGAATTTAGAGGACGTATGAGAACCCGCATTTGTATGGAAGACCTTTAGAAGAGAATATAAAAGGTTCACTTGACCAGGATTCGAACCTCGCTTTCCCAGTCATCGCCAGTCCAGACTATTGCAAGAGTGACGGCTTAGATCATGTGACCAATAAGCATCTATACAACAATTAAAAGATTATTTAGGACTGCAAAACTATTAACTATATTAATAAAAAGTTAATTTTAATGCCTAGGCCTTCCCACACCAATGAGTTAATCCACATTTCATAAATAGGCCTACATACAAACACAGGTCATATCTCTAAGGAGTTCAGCATTTTGGTCGAGTTCAATTTTCTTGGTGACTTCTTTTCGCACAAATGACACACGATTATATTCATTGCGTTTGAAACCCAGCTTAGAGCTGCACGAAGATTCAGGCATGTTGATTGACTTGAATGTTTAACGGTGCTGAGAGTAGCTTAGTATGAATATTTACACTTTACAACTGCAACACAGTTGGAAAACTATTTTCGTTAACAAAGGTAGTCTACAAAAATGTGTTGGATCCTAAAGTTTACATTAAAAAATACTGGTGTGATTCATTTGATGACTAATAAATAACTAAATGACACTATAACACTTAACAATTATGAACAAAATAAGTTTGAAGAGTGATCAACAGTTTAAAATCATTAGTATGATACATGTAAGAATATTGTAATTCGCGCCTAAATACTCAGGCTGTACTTTGTTTCACTCTGGTGGTAATCCTGTTAACTAAAGCAACTCAAGAGAATCTTTGTTTTTGTGAATAGCTTATGCGTTTTGTTTTGTTGTAAGAAATGAAGAATTATCACAATCTATAATTTTTCCCAAACTCTTTCAATAGGTTATGGGCCCAGGATTAGTTCCTAATGCGTTGTTGGTTCTCTAAAGATAAAACGAATCAGTTTCGTAGTTTTTGTTGCTTGAGTTATTCATGCTGCCGTGGCTGTTAACGTCGCAAGAAAGTTGTTTTTCATGAGCACATTAAGTTTAGTGTCATAATATTTAAGTGAACATTCTCACGGAAAATGTATGTTTATCAGTTAAACTAAAAAGTGAAGTTTCAAGTAATTGTACGCTAATAAGTTTATTTACTTAATATAATCTGTTTCTGTAAGAATAGACCTTGATCTTAACCTTGAACTTTAGTCAAAATGTCGGAAAAGATCGACATATCAAGTGTTAATAAGTTTAATGGTAGTAACTACAAGCAGTGGAAGTTCCAGTTGACATGCACTCTACGCGCCAAAGGTATTTTCAAAATCCTAAAAGGTGAGGAAGCTGTGCCTACTGTAAATGCAAATAAGGCAATTGATCTATGGCAACAAAGGGACGCCATAGCTATGTTTACCCTTACCTCAGCTATGGAGCTCAGTCAGATTTCCTTGATTGAGAATTGTAAATCGTCTTAGGAAATTCTAAGCAAACTAGATTCTATTTACGAGCACAGATCAGAAACAAATAAAATGATAGTACATGAGCGTTTCTATCATTATCAATGGAGCTCAGCCGATTCAGTGGCTCAACACATCGCCAAAGTGGAAGCTCTTGCCCGACAAATAAAAGAGGTCGGAGATTCAGTCAGCGATCTAGCTATCATGACCAAGATCTTGAGTAGTCTACCTATGAAATATAAGACAGGCCTGGCTTTCCATGAGTGAGGACAAACAAACCATCACCAATTTGACATCCCGTCTGATTGATGAATAGGTGAGCCTGACTAAGGGGGAAGAGCAAGAAACTGCTTTAGCTTCTATTGTTAACCGAGAAACTAAATCTCGTTGACATAAACAACGATTTTACGAAGCAGGAAAACAAAGTAACCAAACCATAAGAAAACTTACCTGTTATAACTGCCAACGTAAAGGCCACCTTGCCCGTGACTGCCGGAGTGAGAAGAAAAATCGACCAGTCTTTGATAAAGGCAGAGCTGACCAGTCAAATTTTTCTGCCTTTAATGTTGAGGAAGCAAATGCGTGTATTTCTTTTTCTGATTAGAAGACTTGGAACATGGATAGTGGGGCTTCCAGCCATATGACATGGCACAGAGACTACTTTGACAAGTTTGAAGAGATTAGGGATGGTTCTTCTGTGCGTCTTGGTGACAACCACAAGATTTTTGTCAGAGGGAAAGGTGATGTGATGATTCGTAAGTTGCTGAATGGTCAGTGGTATGACTCGGTCATTAGAGATGTCCTATTTGTTCCGGAACTGAAAAAGAACCTCATGTCTGAAGGAAAAATCACCAAGCTAGGAATGAAAATAGTAAAATCAGACAATTTTTTTGAAATTTTTGAAAAAGGAAAGTTGGTTGCTTGTGGTGAACGCCAGCCAAATAACCAGTATAAAATGCCTTTTCAGACTTTAACCTCAAATGAAGCCAATTCTGTCACTCAGACTAGTTTAAAGCTATGGCACGAACGCCTCGGGCACATCAATGTTAGAGCTTTGAAGGAGTTAGTCTCAAAAGGCTTAGTCGAGGGTGTAGATCTGAGTGATGTAGACAATTTCTTTTGCCCTGGCTGTGCATATGGAAAGAACCACAAGCTCCCGTTCAACAACCCAACCCAACAGAAGATAAAGGTTGGTGAGTTGATATACAGTGATCTTGGTGTCATGCCAGTCAAGTCTGTAGGAGGAGCTAAGTACTTTGTTACTTTCAAAGATGACTACTCTGACTATAGAGTAGTATCTTTCATTAAACATAAAAGTGATACACTACAATGTTTTAAAGATTTTTGTAAGATTGTAGAAACAAAATACAAGCGAAGTGAGCAAATACTCCATACAGACAATGGTACAGAATACATCAATGTGGAATTTTAGGATTTTCTTGCCTCAAAAGGGATCATTGATGAGAGAACAGCGCCATACACACCCGAACAAAACTCTCGCTCAGAGAGAGATATGCGCACAATTGTTGAGAGTGTCTGGGCGATGCTTTGCAGCAGTAACCTCCCTCAAGAGCTTTGGGAGGAAGCTGTAAATTGTGCTGTATACATATTAAACCATACACCTACAAATCAGGCACATAACTCTACACCCCTGGAACTGTGGACCGGCAAAAAGCCTCATCTGTCGCATATAAGGACGTTTGGATGTGAAGCCTATATGCTGGTGCAAAATGGAAGAAAGAAGTTGGATAAGAAATCCAAGAAGATAATACTCGTTGGATATGATGGAAATTCTACCAACTACAGCCTGTACGATCCTGACACTAAGAAAATTAGAATATCAAGAAATGTTCTCTTCAATGAAGCACAACAAGGCTTTGTAAAACCAATCCACTATGTGCCCATGAAAATTGACTGTGATGAAGAAGCTGAAGTCGAGAGTCAAGAAGACTATGAGACTAAGAATACATCCCCAGAGCCAGAGCCGGGTGAGCCACCAGCAGAAATTCTTCAAGAGGATGAACCATACAAGATGTCTAGGCCTACTCATAACCTCAGACCTCATAGTGTGTTAAAGCCACCAGCAAGATTCACTGAGAATCTTCTCTGCATTGAGGAAGATACTCCTAGTACCTATTCTGAAGCTGTTACATGCCCGGACAAATTCAAGTGGGAAACTGCTATGTAATAGGAAGTTGACGCCTGAGAGAAAAATGACACGTGGACAATGGTATCATTACCTGAAGGGAAGAAACCCATCGGCTCAAGATGGGTCTTTAAATTAAAAGAAACTCTTTGGGTGAGATTACAAGATATAAAGCACGTTTGTGTGCAAAAGGTTACACACAAAAGTTGGGAATAGACTACAATGAAACATTTTCCCCTACAACTCGCTATGATTCGATTAGAGTGCTCCTATCTATTGCAGTTAGATTTGACTATGAACTAACCCAATTTGATGTCAAAACCGCATTCCTCAGTGGAGATCTTGAAGAGGAGATATACATGAGTCCTCCAGAAGGGATACAGGTGGATTCAAATGTTGTTTGTAAACTCAATAAGAGTCTTTATGGTCTAAAGCAATCGTCACGATGTTGGAACCGAAAGTTCGACCAATTCATAAAGGATTTTGGCTTCAGGCAATTTAATGGAGACAAGTGTATCTACAAAGCCGATGTTAAAGGGAATCGTGTCTTTCTAATCCTTTTTGTCGATGATGGTCTTGTGATGGGGCCGAATAAAACATCATGTAACGTTGTAATCAATGAGTTGCAGAAGGGTTTTGAGATCACAACATCATCAGTAGAATTATTTGTGGGGATGCAGATACACTACAACAGAGAAGATGGTACACTCTTCATTGGACAATCAACCTACATACACCAGATTGCCAAAAGATTCAATCTTCAGGACGCTAATCCTTGTAGCGTGCCTGCAGATTCCAGTATTTGCCTACAAGCAGCAGCAGAAGACCAATTAATGAAGCATGTACCATACATGGAAGCAGTTGGCGCATTAATATTTATTTGCACAGTCAGTCGACCTGATATAGCGTTTGCAGTGGGGCAGGTCAGCAAATATTGCAACAACTTTGACAAAAACCACTGGAACAGTGTCAAGAAAATTATTAAATATCTCAAAGCTACAGCCAACTATGGAGTCATGTATCAAAAGTCCGAAGACCCAATCACTATTGTGGGATATTCAGACTCTGATTATGCTGGAGACCTTGATAAAAGATGATCGACAACGGGCTACATATTCAAGATCTCGGATGGTCCTATTAGTTGGAGCAGTACTAGACAGCAAACAGTAGCCCTCTCAACCACCGAAGCTGAATATATGGCAGTCTCAGCAGCATATAAAGAAGCTATGTGGCTTAGAACTATGTTCATGGACATATTTGAAGAAGCCGCTGCACCTACGATGATCTTTGTTGACAATCAAAGTGCCATAAAACTTGTGAAAAATCCAGAATATCACAAGCGTACCAAGCACATAGATATTCGCTACCACTACATTCGGGAGCGATTTGAACATGGGGACATCGAGCTGCGATACACCGCATCGAAGGATCAGCTTGCCGACATCCTTACGAAGCCATTACCCCGTGAGAATTGAGTGAAATTCATTTGTCTATTGCAGTTAGAATTTCTAAGCATGAATCCTATAGGGTTGTGAGAAAGTTTTTCTAAACCAACTGTATTTTAATGTTGCTTTTAAAATAACAAAGTCTAGTGAATGGAAGATTTATTGTTACAATATCAATCATGATTGTTGTCATCGATCTTATCAGCATTACAGGTCCCTACAGTTATCTTTCTTGGTACACTTTAACTCTTTAAGTTCGGTAACCAGCAAAAATACCACTCTTTAAATAAATATGTAGTTTTTGTGGTCCATTTACTAAACTAGCAGTATAGTACTAATATACTATGAGCTTAAAAGTATTTTAGAATTAATCAGATCCAACTTTTGATAAAATACCAATCAGGAAATGGATCGCAAGAAACGGGGACCTATATGAAGTGGATGTCAGTCCCCGGGATCAGGTTTCATCCATCCAGTATGTTGCAGCCTTTCCTCTTCTTTATTAAATATCGAAATGTCTTGAGAATGGTACGTTAGTAACGCACTCAGACACATATCGATACTTCTAAGAATGGTAACTTCACACAGGATACAAATTACGGTACTGCAGTGGAGAAAGTTTTCCAGACTGACTTCAAAATCATTCACAAGGTAATTAAAGAACTGAAAAATCTAAAAGTGTTTTTTTTACTTATGCCTTCTAAACACACATCATATTAAATTATAAATCAAGTTAGTTTTATGATAAATTCGTTTTGATTAAATCTACATACAGAAAACAATGGTGAAAATACTTTACATTAACGTAAAATACAAATCTGAAAAGTATAATATATAAGTATAATCTGAAAAGTATAAATATAATTAAATAGGTGTAATAATCTGTTCAAAGACAAGGTTAAGAGGATTATTTTTTAAAGTCAAATTTCTTCAACAAAATCGTACAGTAACAAATTAGAATGTACTGAGTACACAAGTTCTTTCAATTTGAAAGAACTAAAATTATTCGCTAGGATTCAGGTTGAATGAAACGTTAAAATTTCAATTTGTCAAAGTCAGATCAATCACAAGAATGTAAAATATATAATTGCTTAGCTCAATTTAATTATAAATAGGCAAATTTGATTCTGTTTAATTGAAGGCCTTAAGGGGACCACTTGGGCCTATACCCGACCATGTTAACGTTTGTACCTTTTTACCAGGAACTGTTAAAGATATCAACTTGGGGTTTTTTCATAATAATAGAATATACCTTTTTACATAAGCAGAACTAAAAGTTTTAGTGTACTTAAATTTGTAATATAAATTTTTTTCAAACTCTTTAAAGGATTTATTTTCTTACATCTTTATTTTTTTTTTATTTACAATTTTTCAAGATATTTGAATTATTTTAGTTTCAGCTATACAAAGCCATTAGGTTTACAAACATAACAAATTTCAAGGTTGCCTGTCTTATAGTTCCTGAAAAAAAGGAACATAAAGTTGAAAAAAATTGATTTTCAGTAAACGAAGAAAAACTAAAATAGTGCATGCAAATTAGTTATTACCTTATAGTACATTCCTGCTGCATATGATGGCTCTTGGCCGCCTTCTTCCTCAAAATGATCTTCTAGTCTTCCTTTTAACAAATGTTTATGTCTTCTAATCTCTTTTTGAGCTTTTTCAGCCTCCGCTATCCGCCGCCTATCCAGCACCTTCATCGCTTTCATAAGGTGTTTTCCAGGCCTCAGTCCAATCTCCTTGAATATCATCCATTTACAACCATTAAATGTTGTCACTGCCTCATAAACACCAAATTTCAAGGTATTCAGTCTAACCAAAGTTTTTTTTGAACATAGGTCCAAATGACATTATTTAAGGATTCATTTACATTCTGGGTTTTGCCATGAACACATTTTTCCAGTAATTCTGGTATTGCAAGGTCTTGAAAGATGGGTTTGATGAAGCTCATTACATTATAAGGTAAATGAAAGTGTGCTGTATGATCATAATTCTTATTTTCAAGCTTTGCTAGATTGAACTTGCACCAAGTTGTTTCATCGCTTGGGCACAAGGCATGTTGTGGTGTTTCGTTCGATGACAAGACATGGAAGTATTCGGCCCATATGCCTGCTTTCATATCTTTTACAGATTTAATATTCCTCCTAATAGCTAATCCATAGAAGGCTTGTAGTTTTAGGATTGCAGCATCAGTTAGTCGATTTCTTCCGCCAAGTGGAGTACCATCAGGAAGTTTTTTAGTCTTGGATTTAAGAGTATGTAATCTTGTCCCCATCCTTTTCTGTATATGGCCTATACACTCAATTTATTTAATTTCTACATCAGGCCCATATGGTTTACTCTCACACACTTCCATATATGCTTTGGTGTCACCATCTCCTAAATACTCAATGTACCGTGCATTGTGGGTTGGCAGGGATCGTTCAAATATCTTCACCGCTTCGGCTACCTCCATAGCCCCCACTTGATCCATAAAAGTTCACAGAGCATTCTTGTTCATGGATTTTATTTAATTTACTGCTACATGTGCAAAATTTATAAAGTATTTCTATATCCAAAACCTTTCCTGTGTCCAGGGACGTGGCAGATACTATTCCATTTAGAGACGTATGACCACGCTTCTGCCAGGACCCGTCTATAGCGACCGATAAATCTCTACACCCATTATTTTTGAAAATTGCTTCATCAGCGGCTTCATTCACAGATTGTTTGGCAACAGATTCTGATTTGGAAGCTTAAAATTGTTCATAAGCATGATACAGGTTTACTGGAGGGCTAACATTCATAATCCCGCAAAGTTCCTCGTCCGCCGCTCTGCCTTTCCCGGTAGCTCCGAGTGCGTACACCAGCCTAATATTTAAATCATGTAGTTTTTTTATTGAGTCATTTTCTTTAGTTTCTATCTCCTCACAGTTATTAGTAACAGCATTGTGGTTGCAAGAGACCCATTGCAAAATTACCTGACAAGCCAATCCAGCTATTTGTCTATTATTTATTTTTAAACTGCAGTGACAAATTTTGCATACTGCAACACTGTCTAATGCAGCTCTAACCTTTTAAAATCAATGATGCTGTAATCAAAATCTTCTTCTTGGTCATGTAATAATAGAGATGGACTTACTTTATGTTGAGAAGAAGAGGGGGTAGGCCTGTGACTACAAGACACTTCAAGATTAGGCCTAGATCTAGATCCAGAAACTTGTTCAACATCTGGAGTACATACTATTTCTTTTGGTGTTAACCTATTCCCATGAAACTTTAGTTTCCTAATAATCCGCTTACTTCTTAGCATTTTGGTAAATCAATAAATCACTTTATAAAATGTATATTTAATTTAAATACCAATCCATGCACTAAACCTTCACTAAAGCAAAGTAAAAGTAGACCACAACAAAGTTTATAACCACAAAAAACAGCTGGTATGAAGCTATAAACTGTATATAGGATGTAACATGTTAGCCAGCATAAAATAAAAATCCCAGAAAAATGTAAGAATTATTGTTATACTATCAAATATGATAAATTAGTAGATAGCTAGGAAAATCAGTATAAGGTCCAAAAATTTTTGGGACCTAGGTTAGAAGTGGGTTTTTGTTCAGGCACTTCTCATTATGATATAATAATAATTTATATACCATGTTAAAGGGGACATTCCATAAAATTATAAAGAATAATAAAAAGAGATTGATTTCTTGTTTGTATTTTTTAAATTTTTTGCCCAAGTGGTCCCCTTGAACACTTTTGAATATTACTACTAAGTTTATTTTTGTATCACTACATTCTTGAAACATGAAGGAGTGAAGAGTACATACACAAATTGAGTTAAATGCTTGAATTAAATGTTATTTCCTAATATCTCGTTAGCTTTGTCGCCACGAATCCAAGAGTAAAATTATGATAGATAAGCAAATTCTCAAAATTCACAGATAACTTTAACATGCGTTTTGCATTCTCGGCTATAAATAAATAAGGTGTTAACATACAATTGGCACCATGTATAGCCGTTGATAGCGCTAGTGCAAGAGCATAAAGCCAAAAATTGTGATACTGTCATAGATCTTTACAATATACATGGATGAACATCTGTTACTGAAATTTTAGAGCTGTCTTCAGCAACCCTTAATGAAAGAGAGAAGGAGACTTTTAATAAAAGATTTAGAGGGCATAACAAGGCTTGAAACTCGCCAATTGTTTCTTTAAATAAGATGATGTAGACTAAAGTGATACTTCCTACAAGCATATAGCCTAAATCAGTGTTCACCAATTAGTGTGAGTGGGCCGAATTCAGCCGATACCAATGTTAACAACATTAATATATATCATATTATTATCATTATTATTAATTTTGACCAAAGACATATTAATGAGTGTAATACTTATTTCTAATAAAATCAGTACACTATACATTATTAAACATAATATCTAAGATTATTTCAAAAACAAAACAAAAAAGTTTTCTGATGGTGAATTTGTAAAACAATACTATGTGTATTGGTTTATGTGTATGTATGGTAAAGTTTTGGACATGGAGGATGTTATGAAAATCGTCTTGACATGCGTAAACCAGATCGATCTTTGAACCATCGTAAGTTTCTTTCATTAATAACGGTAATGGAACCAGAATATGGTGCTTTAGTTTTTTTCACAGAAGTACTCTGGCTAAGCAAAAGGAACTGTTTGAAAATATTTTTTATTTATGAAAGGAAGCAACAGAATTTCTCGGTAAACATGTAAAAACCAATACAGAAGTGATCAGATAAAAACTATCTGATCCCCATTTTAACTTTTCACTTGCCTTTCTAACGGATACCACTCAACACATGGACTTAGTCTAAAGCTAGAGGGATGAAACCAAACCATCTCAAATCTAGTTGGACACCTTGATAGGTTCATTAACCGATTAAAGGTTTTTAAATTAATAAAAAACTCCGTACACTTCCGTTCGTGCAAACAGTTGGAGGAAAGTCTTGACATTGATTAAAAGTATTGTGGGCCGATGCTGGACATGCTTTAGGAGCAGTTCGATGAGCGATTTTCTGACTTCAATAACATGCGGCTACAACTGACGTTATTTAACAACCCAATGAAGTATGACATTTAAGAGAAGCGAGACACTTTCCAATTGTAACTATGTGATATGCAAAGTGACCCCTTTTTTCATTCCAGGCAAGAGAGGGCATTAATATTTGTGAACTGGTACCATAGTATAAATTTCCTGGATTGAATGAATTTATCAAGAGAATTACATCCATGTTTGGAAACACATACCTGTATGAATAGCCCGTGTTTATTATTCCAGTTCATATTCCTTAATATTGGCTAAAAATACATCGTTTTGCCTGTGGCTCCAATACACATAATTATATTGGTCGTTGTATATACATACAAAAGTTAGCCATCCTTGACCTAAATGATCGTTTGATCGTAAAACTTCTACAAAAACTATATCGTTCAAACACATGTAATAACGTTTAATTAAGCCCCTTCTTCCATTATATTTATCATACTTTCAATATAATATGGCTTCTGAATGCAATATATAAGCTAAGAGCCTATATAAAATGCATTGTAAAATAGAAATTCTACATAAATTCCTAAAACATAGATGAACGTTTGAAGTTAAGACTTCTACGCAACGCATTTTGTTCAAAAACAGTGATGGTTTTTGGCTACCTTGTTTGATTAAAGTAAACGAACTTTCATTATAATACTGTTTCTGAAATCAGTATACAACTAAGATTCAACTTTAATATTGCAATACAATTATACTTCCTACTGATTTATAAGTAACCTAAAAGCTCGTTTGATCGGAAAATTACTAAAAATTTGTTATTCAAACTAATGTAATCATGTTTTAAAATACTTAATTTATCATGGTAACCAATATTTCAATATAATGTGCTTTCTGAAATCAATATACAAGATAATAACCAACCTTGAATATGTTGTAGTTTGGCAGAATGTAAACTACATGGATGATAGTGACATATATTTATAAAGATTTTATTCGTATTTCTACAATATAACCCGTAAAAATGAATTGTATATCCTCTAATATAAATGTTGCTACAGCAAAGTGAGGTATCATACTTCACTATTTTCAAACAATAAACTTTAATTCATCTGAGACATGTTTTATACAAGAACATTGAAGGAAATTATTAAATCTCTCCCCTCACAATTAAGTAGACGACCAATTTGAACGTCAGATTTTGATCCTTATCAAGGGGTGTATTTATTACCATCCAGTTTAGTATTTAAATCACTGGTTATATCATAAATATATAGAAAATGTCAGATATTATTATAATAATAATAATAAAAATAAAAGAATTAAGAATTTCATGACTACAGGATATTAGGGGCTGATCCCAAATAAATGGATGTGCTGATTATAAAATTTCCACCAATTTTTATGTGTCACGTCTACATCAAAAGTTACACAAAATTTAATTGTTAAGTGAATTACCAATGATTAATACAATACGATTAAACATAAACTATGCAATTTTCATTGTTATTATCTCTTTCATTCTAAAATACAACAATTTATAAACGTATTTATCATAAAAGGTACTAAATTCAAAATAATTACCAAGAATATATTTTATTATCCATTTTGCAGTCCTAATTAAGAATCCAGCAGTATTCTCTTATCATTGAAGCATCCCAGCGTTCTTGATAATGCTTTTATATCGTGGGTGTATCCTAACAAAAGCGTTCTCCTTGCTCACTACTTACAAATACCAAATTTTAAGTGGGAAGAATTAGAATGTAGAAAATGAGTTTTTAAAAACATTTGGCACACCAAATCTTTATAGTATTGAATAAAATTTACTATAGAGATTCAATATTGTCTTCTTTCCTGTTCCTAAGAAATTCATTCACAGCCACTTTACACGAAAGCCAAACTTTAAGTTCAGTATCCTTAGCTTCGTCACACATATAATATATATCAAAAGTTTCCCTGTTTGAAGTCATGGAAAATTCCTTCTATCATTTTCACATTTGCTATATTAGGAAAAACATCGTCAAGGCAGATGAATTCACTTCCGATTATATCTAAGGCCTTAAATAAATTGTCCAATAAACGCAGCTTTATATTCGATGCATCAATAAATATGCACCATTCATTAGGATTGTGTCCAATGCCTAATTCATTCATAAGATTATTTACCATTTAGATCTCCCCTAAACCGCCCTAATAAGGAAATACTTGGAATACATTTCCATACGTTGTCGATATAATGTAATTTTTGTTTCGGCTTCAAGAATTTCCATTGATGTAACCGAGACACAAGACATTCAGCTTGATTTTGATTAAATTTTGTTCAGAAAATACTTCTTTCAAATCTTCTTGCTTAATTAATTGTTGTATGTCATTATTTACTGGTTTGTTGTACAAATTTTTAGAAGTGAATCGTTCAGTAGAGTTTGCAGCACATTCATCTCATACTTTTGAGGGCACTGTTACCGGCAGGTATTCACTTTGTGGAGGAGAGCTTATTGCAGATAATGTGTTCGGATATTTAAAACAGATGTTTACTTATTTTTACATATCTTATAATTTTGTCATACAGAACTAGCAATCATAAACGCGGTTACGTTTAACACACTACACACAAATACAGCAAAAGACATACTTTTGAGTTTCTCAGCCACATTCTCAAGTTCGTTATGCAGGTAGTACAGTATATATATATTCGGTCCTGGTCACTAATCTTACAACAAAAATAAAAGAATATGAACATTTATTAATACTCAAGTTTTGCTTCCTCAGACTTTTTATTGTAAACCTACCACCAAGGCCGTAGCCTGGCCAACATACAAAGGGGAATTTGGCTACAGCCAAATAAAGATTAAGAATATTAAATGCCTCTAGAAACTGTCTAGAGTTAGTTTTTATAGTAATTAAGGGCAGGTATAAAACACACTAAGTTCATTAAATTTGTTTAATAGTTTGAAACTTATATAGAGCGTCCTCCCTATAAATGTGAAAATTCACTTTGAACACTTATTAAATAAATTCATACCCAGTTGTGACAGAACCGGGGAGTTGGGTTTCAGGGAGGATTGGGAATTCAAATGGGTGATCATTTTTTACCCCTCTAGATCTTTTAGAGGCATCAAAACTTTTTTTAAAAATATATGATATAAGACCACTACAAAAAATAAATTCTACATTAATTTAATTCTCAAAAAACTCGATGACAACTCCAATGGCTTTAAGGTACACAAATTACTGTCAAACGTTTGCCGGGGGAGACCCACGTACCTCCTTAGGCTGGGGGTGGGAGAACAAGTCCATCAAAATCCCGTTTTGTTTAATTAACCTCCTCCCTTCTACAAAATAAGGTTCTGATAATCAAAATTAATGATTTTAGAGGGGATTTCGTTTTTCTCTACTAAAATTTAAGGTTTACAAATCTGTTTGGGAGAATAGGTTCATAGTCCCCCTCTCCAAAATTGTCATAGTCCAAAATTGGTACAGTTTTCAAATAAAGTTATCTCAAACTTGACCAAATGTGTTGAAGATTTGGACTCGGCTACTGCCTTTTCTATCACACACATAACAAAAATGCCCAGTCCACCAGGGTGATTGAGACACTTCCTTTGCTTTAGCATCATCACAATACAATGGTAGGCAAAACATAGTAGATAAAAACAATCTCCAAATAAACACAGATCAACCTTTCACGCTATTGCTGTCCCTCCGTAACTGAAATAATATAGTGTGCGCATATACGGAGTACAACAACTACACTCACCGCTATACTTCTGGAATCTATGAGCAAATGCCAACAATATTTGGATATCAACATGATTGTGTTAAGTGTCATGTTTTATTATAGGCTATCCACTTCAGTGGCCCCATGGTCTATGGCGTCACTATCACAATAAACTAGACTGTAGATGATGGAGAGACCGAGGCTAAAAACCCGGGTGGATGTACCTAGGATGGTATTACCAAAATGGTTTTCCCTTTTCCCTCCATGCAAATACCTGTATACCTCCTCTTAATTATACCTTACCCATCCCTAACACACTAGCGTTATAAGTACACAGCCGTATATCCCAAATGGGTAGTAAGATAGAGTATTAATTAAAAAAAAAACTTTAGTCCACTTATTGGCTTTGCATGCAACAGCTATGCTGTAGGTCTTTTGACACATCAGGGCTATATTCCCTTCACTAAACCGTAAGAGACACGTATATACGCGAGTAAACATCAAAACATTTATATACAAATATTGTGTCATGGTGTAAAAGTTTTACTAACATTATCAAGGTCTAAACATAAAAATGCATTAAAACAAATTACAAGCTTGCTTGAGTTGAGAATCATATAGACTACATTGTGTATAATTGGATATGATTTTCAAGTGCCAGTCTTGGTTATGGTTTCATAAGTAATTTAAGAAGCGCTTTTGTTTACATCAAGGGAATCAAGGAAGTTTTGACCGAGGTTCGAGTTGGAAACTTAACTTGTCTAACCTCTAAATCACTTACAAGCTACTAGGGTGGGCTTAACCATGATTTTTCGATATCGGTGATTACCTTGACCGAGATTGTAAAATATCTGTGATTTATACCAGTAATTATTCAAGGTCACTGGTAGTCACAGTATTTTGTTTAGTGATATTTTATCACTACGCAGTTTGCTGCTTTATTGATATTTTGCTCCAGCCATTGCTCTTACTATTATTAGATATAAATACAAAGTTGCCAACTTTCCAATCTCTAGAGATTAATAATCATATATGTATTTGTCAATAGGAAAAAAAAAGTTAGAAATCAACGTATGAAGAACAAAGATTAAGTTTGAGGAATGTTACTATACAATATTGCTTTATGAAATGTAAACTGTTATTTTTATTAAGCTCAACTATACCTCTTGTATAGTATATAATTATTATGTTTGGGTTAGGAAAGTAAAATTGAGAAACATCTAACATGTATTGCATTGTATTGATTAGTTTAAGGAGATAAAATTTTACAATGATAAGTTATTTAGTATCTCAAATATTTGCGGAGATATAGAAATTGTTGCTTCTGTAAAGTACCCTAAGAGTCTAGATTCCGCTCCACATAGTAATAAAGTGTAGGCTCTTTTTCAAAGAATATTTATTGAAACATGAGAATTAAAGACGTATATCGCTACTGCCCGCACCTGTAGGTCACCTCTCTCTCTCGCAGTCTGGTGAGAGTATCGCTAACCACCGATCACCGATGTCTCAATCACTGATACGTTTGAGATCCAGTCACTGGGAGTGATGGTGATCAAGAAGTAGAAGTGAACAAATCCCCGTTAATGAAATATCGCTCATGTCTATAAGCAACAGGAACATAAGATTCTGGAATAATAAAAAAAAACTTTTACTTAATAAGATTAAATTATAGTATCTATCGGTATATTTGTCTTAATACTGGGTACATTTGGTTTTTTGCGTTGGCTAACCTATTTAAAAAATATAACGTTCGCTTCTTTCAAATTTGTTGATACAATAATTTTAATAGATATTATTTAGCTGTTAAATGACAACATATTGAAATTATATGAATATTATTTAGTATTTTGTGGTGGGTACAATGGCAATTAGGAAAAAACATTCCTTTTCCATAGAACTTTCACACTATTGTTTATTAATAATATATAATTTTTAAACCAAATGCCTCATCTGATACTAATAGTTAATCAAAACTTTTCATTATTTTAATTTTATTTATAACGTAATTTCATATAAAGTGTTTACATTTTATGTGTTACCTATGTTACTTATAAGCACTTTAGACAAAATTCACAATGTTAACAGGTTGTCTAGCGACCAAACAATTTGACAAAATTTTGAGAATTTTTACATATTCTCTAAAAAAAAAATCACAAAATTTATTTACATTAGTTTAAATAACATTATTCCAGTTATGACACATAGCTAATGTATTTTAATAGAGCTGTCTCAGTTGAGCTTAGGACCTACTAATCTCAATTCTCAAAGTCAACATTTGATTGTCATATTGTCCCTCTACTGGCTGTCTTTAGCCAAGGTTGAGCCATGGCTATGCACATACTTGAGCGTTTGATTACGTTATAAGAAAAGAAACCAAATATATTGTGTCTCACAAAAACTTTAAACTATCCCTATCTTAAGCTAGTTCTATCCAGTCCACCTCATTACATCCTATCCCTATCTTGAGCTAGTTCTATCCAGTCCACCTCATTTCACCCTATCCCTATTTTGAGCTAGTTCTATCCAGTCTACATTACACCCTATCCCATAGCACCCTAAATTTGTTTTCATCATGTAAGGTAACATTTCACACCCACAGAGTCCAACTTCTAAAATTATTATTTGGTATATTCTTGGTTTTACATTTACTGACCGAGTAATAACATGCATTTCCTGTTTATATCCTTGTCTTATTTTTTTCTTTAATATCGTTAGTGCTATTAATACTTATAATTTTTAATTTCTTGTACACTCACCATATCCTTTATTAACTAAGTTACGGTAATAGGAAAATATAATATGCATACTTTAATCAATTTGGTCTAGTCAAACTCGATGAAACAAAATGATTTCAGAAAATTCTATAAACTTGATCAACATTTTTCCTGGTTTTAAAAAGTTTTTGTGAAAAGGTTTTTTATTATAAATTTCCTTTTAGCACAACATTTTACTACCCATTTGGGTCATATACCTATATATTCTAATTAGGCTAATGTGTTAGGGATAAAGGTTGAATACAGAGGAAATTTACCCATATTTACTTGGAGGCAGAGTGGAAACCCATTTATGAAAAACAATTATCAGTACACCTGGCCGAGATTCTAATCTCAATCTATAGTCATCGTCATTCTAGTCTTTTGTTAGATTTATGACTTAACTGTAGTTAGACCATGCGGCCATCAAAGCGGGTAAAAGGGAAGTTAACTTTGGTTATGAATTACAACCACTTTCGATGCCAAGTATCTGCTAACCAATATTCAGTGATAGCTCCAGAAGTCGATGAATAAATCCAGCTCAAACTCTTCCTTATGAGGGAAGAATGACCCTGGGAGCCAATATTTCTGGTGATTGAATTATATTAACTATTGTCTTGGCCAATCATTAATTGATTTGAATAGATATGTCAAGCTCATTGTTGGATATTGAAAATTTCTTAGCATTAGACCCGCTTCAATGGTCTGAAGGTCTAAAGCTTCACTCTTGCAATGAACCGGAATGCCGATGACAGGGAATTGAGTGTTCAAATCCCGGTCAGTTCTATTGAGGGTGATTTTTCCTAAATGGTTTTCCACTTTGCCTCCACAAAAATGTGGTTGGTCTTCCTCTAAATTCAATCTTCCTCATCCCTAACACATTAAGGTATTTGTATAACCCTAACAGGTAGTAATATGATGTTATTTATATGACAACAAGGATAGTAATAATGTAGCATTAGATGTGATTGTTTCCGGTGGACTGACCATTAAGGTCTATGATTTTAAACTCATATCCATATCATTTATTTAATAACACACCCCAGATGATGGCTGTTGTAGCTACAGCCGAAATGTTGGACATTATTATTTCTTAATGCGATTCAAGCCTGAAAATATCCATTTTAAGTTTTCTATATTGTTCCATGTTCACGAGACTATTAAGTATAGGCCTACAGGTGACCTGGTGGTTTAGGGGTATTGTGTCAGACTTTTGTGTTGAGAGTCTGGGGTTCAATCCTCGGTCGTGGCCCAGATTTTATCTGATTAATGAACCCTTACTTCAACTCTTACAAAGCGTGTATTAATCACAACTTGTGAATGTGTGGAATGCCAGGTCTCAGCCGTGGTTCGGATCTCACATTAAACTCTAAGTCCTTCATTTCATCTCACAATCACCCTACCATTACACATTAGCGTAAGAGCGTATAATCCGAACAGTTAGTAAGACGCTGCGCTTATAATAATAATAATAATAATAATAATAATAATAATAATAATAATAATAATAATAATAAGAACAATAACAATAACTACACCAACAACACCAATATTATTAATAATATAAATAATAAAGACTTACACATATTGTTTAATATGTAGTGTCAATGAACATCACAACAATATAAGTTTTCTCATACTGTATCCATTCTATAATTGTGTTAGAGGATTTTTGTACTAAAATGTTAAATTGTCATTCCTTTATAAAACTATTTAATCACATACTATGATATTAACAAATTACAACTACACTTTTAAAGGTAAAATATTAAATGTTAATTCACTGCTCACTAATAATAATTGCAATAATAATAAATGTGAGGTAGAATCGAATTGTTCTCGGCAAATTGAGGATGTCTTCTCAGAAATAGAGCATTGCTATTTTTGAGGTGGAGAGGAAAAGGACCCAATTTCAATTTTGCCAATATTGCAATAAAACAATCTAATCAGGTGCGGGCAAAGTGAACCCAAACACATATAGTAGGCCATCTACCTTATTACTTGGGAAATAATAATAATAATCATCAAAGTAATTTGATGTTTCCACCTCTGCCGTTCGTCTGGCACACATCCTCTTCCATTTCGGTTGATCTCTCCAAACTTCTCCCTCAGCCATGCGTCTCCAGTGCGCTCCTTTAGATTCCATGTCCTTCTGCGCTTGGTCCATCCATCTTGTCCCTGGTCTTCCAATAGGTCTTTTACCCTTTTTATTTGTTTTGTAAGGCTTTCTTAGGCAATCTGTCCTCCTCCATTCTCATCACATGACCTAACCACAGCAACCTTTTACTCTTCAGTGTCTCTTCTGATTGTTTAACTTTTGAACCATCCCTAATTACTTCATTCTTTATCCTGTCTCTTCTTGTTACATTCTCAATACCTCTCATGAACCTCATCTCTACTACCTGCAATCTACTTAAATCTCTCTTCGTCCATGTCCAGGTTTCAGAGCCGTATGTATGCCTAACATTATATGAAGGTAGTGTGATTTGGAAACGTTTGGAATAGATTTGTTTATATACTTAGAATTGATGTTCCCAAACCTATTATATAATTATTTATTAAACTGTGATTCATAATTTGATCAGCATGAATCACAATATTTTTTTAAATCACTGGCTTTTAAAGATTAAATATCTATTCTTAGAATTGTTTATAATATACTTTAGTTCCAAACCATGTACTTGAATATTAAGTTATTTTTATATATCATTTGCTATCACTAATTCTGTTTTTTTATGGTAAAGTTTCTGTTTATTACTATACAGAATCACTTAATTATGAACGAAGAAACCGGCGAAGAAAACGCTGGAGATAACGCTGAAGAAAATGATTCAGAATCAGTACACCCAGTTAACAGTCCTGTCACTTTCGAGGAATACCTCGCCGCTCTGGATATAGGGCTTCGCAACTTCTACATGATGATGAATATGCAAATGCAATTTCTATATATGTCAGACCAATATAACCAGACTTTACTAGCAAACCAACCACAGGATATGAATACACCTTCGGCTCTAAATATTCCACCTTCCAACATTACGTCCGAACATACTCAAGCACAGACTACTCCTGATATGGCTGCACGTCCACGAAGACCAGAAGGTAACAACTTTTAGCCTATTTTATATTATTATGACAGCTATGAATCAACCCACTTCGGCCGCATGGCTTAAGGTGGTACTCTTGAAATAGATTAGACTGTCGATGACTGGAAGATCATCGTTTGATCCCTGTTGGGTGTATTGAGGGTGGTTTTTCCCCAATTGCTCCAGGCAAATGCTAGTACACTTCCTCTAAATTCAACTTTCCTTATTCCTAAACCATTAGAATAATTAGTACATAAGCGAAGGGGCAGTAAGACACAGTGCTAAAAAAAGTGCCTAATTAACTCATCTAAAGGCCTGAAATTAAGTTCTCTGTCTGGCTAGAGTGAGCCAGTTATAAAATAATTTCATATAAATGAGACACATTGCTGCTATAAAGAACCCAGAATTCACTATCCTCATCCTTATCTTTGTCTACACTTCATCTAATTTTATATTTTAGCGTTGAAAATAGTTTATTTTATTTTAACGTTAAAAATACAGCACAGTCGTGCTACTCTGAACCTAAAATTATCAAGGATGTTCGGATTATCAAGGGATGTTAATAAAAAATTGCATAACACCATTAACTAGTAATTTGTTAATAAATTATTAGTGAATTAATTCTTAAAAAGGCCTATATATCATATTAATTTGGCTTTAAAACACATTCGTATATTTATGGGTGGTTTTTCTCTGTATCAAAAATGATACCCACTAGGGTGGTCCTTATGATACTAAAATTTTTTTTTTTTTCCCCGCAATTTATATGCTCCAACCCCCCATCCCCCAAATGTTTCTTGATGTAAAAAAAATAATGTGTGTGTAAAATTTTAACCATTCTCATTAACATTTATTGGTAGCTCAATGCGCTCAAAGTTTTGGATGTGATTCCATATTATTACATCATACAATTATACAGAAATGAATGCATAAATAATTGCTGTATTAATTATTTGAAAAACTCCACACACAAATCCTTATCTAAATTAATCATACCTATCAAAGACAACATAACATTGCTTACAATTGAAATAATATTCATTGTTGACACTGAGAAAATCAGTTAAATCAGAATACCTTTTAACTCTACTCATCTGAGATAAGGGCATTGTACTCTTTCATAAGTGCCACACTTCTTTCAGCGTTATCATTAACAACACTTAAATGTCTGTCTTCCTTGCTTTTAGTCATCTCTGGGCTGCCATGTTTCAGGATCAAAATATCAATAATCTGTTGGAATATTAAGGCAATGAAAGAAATTTATAGTGTTTTTGTCACAAACTCTTCAATCTTCATATCCCTAGAAATATTACCACTAAGTTGGATGTGTCTAAGAGGTTCGCGGACCCTATCAGTTTCATTTAGGGATTGAAGCATAGCTTTTTTTGAACTTGTAGACACGTTTTTATCAAATAATGCCAAACCTACAAGCTCTTCACTTAGATACCACAGTTGCCCTTCTAGTTTCTTGCTGGCAACTTTAGAGATAGCAGCATTTAACTTTTCATAAGCACTAAGCTGTTGCAGTAATCTGGGGTCGTTAGATGGTGCTGAAATAGGAAGAGAAGCCGTAAACCAAGATTTAAGATAAATATGCACAAGAAAAAATGCAAATGTTACACAATCCTTCTTCTTTCAATTTAGTGAGTTTGACTTGGCCATGAAACATCCATATCTTGAAAGAAAACAGTGCTTTTGCCATCCATCTAGCATGATATATAAATCATACTCAATGAAGAGGAATGCCTCTTAAGAAGATAATTGCAAGCTCTAGAAATTCTTAGTAATCATTTCTGAATTGAGTTTCTTGAAGCTGGTCAATTGCAAATTGAGTCACAATGTCCTTCTCATCTCCCAAAGCTGCCATAACTGTTGCATTACTGGTTGCACTTTCATAAGCTGTTTGATTGATCCTATTCCAATATTGTTTAAAGCATTTAAAAATGGCTATATCAGGGCCAGATGATGTACATCGCATAGCCTCGTTGATCACACTTGCAAGAATGAGTTCTAATATGTGGTCCGACATGTTAGGTGTTGGAGGTCCTTTTGTAACTTTTGTTCACAAGTATGCAAGCTCCTGTTACCTGTGTTGCTGGCAGTAGTGTCAAAACACATTGCGTTTACTTGTTGAATAATCCCCCACTCTTCAATCAAAGTAGCCACTGCTTCTCTTGCATCTGTCTGTAACTTTGGAACCCCAAGCAACTGATTCACGCCTAGTCCAGACACAATCACCGGCAATCGATTTACCTTTTCATTCACATTCCGGTCTGGTAGAAGTTCTTCATCCCAGTGAACAACAAGGGAGCTTTTGTCTGAAATTCTTCTTTTAAATGCGTTGCAAGCTCTTCGCATATTTTTTCACGATATCTCCAAATAGAAGCCCTGTTAATATTAAGATAATTTATTTTGTGGTCGAAGCCCTCAGCATTTGCTGCCAACAGATATGTGGCTTTTCTATCACTTAACTTACTCTATCTAAAGCCAAATTAACAGATGATGTGATAATGTTCATACATGCCCTTTTATGGCCGGAAGCAGTGCAAGTGGAAGGTATTGCCATTTCTTGATCAATGCTTTCATGTGCTTTCTCCACATCAGGATCATCACTGTTACTTTCACTATTTACATCACTGGAGTAAATGAGAGTGGCACTTTCGTTCTGAGCCATTTGTTTCTCTTCATACTTCTGCTTACACTCTTGTTGTTTTCGTTTCCCAACACTTTATCGATTTTCTCAAAGCAACCACGTTGACCAGGTTCTCTCTGTGTGAGAAGAAATCCTTGTCCTCTTGGATATTAATAATCTGCAGGGCTTTTTGATGAGCTTTATCAAATAAGTTGTCAAGGTCTCTTGAAAATTTAGACTCATTGACTTGCTGAACAGTTGTTTTCCTATTGGAATTATTTTTCAGCTTGAGCCACTTTTCATGAAGTTTCTCCAATTTCTTAATACAATCCTGTTCATGACGAATGGGAATACAAGCCTTTCCCTTCCAAAAAAAACAACAGTTTCCTTAACAATAATCCTACAACTTTCGCGAATTGTCTTCTTCAAGGTTCTCTGGTGATAGAAAAAGACACTCAACACTTGTTTACTTGAAGGTAATTTGGATCCTTTCAGCCCACTTTCTTCAGAGCCAATTAACCAAATTGTGGAAACTTGTCTTGTATTAGCTACTGCTGCCATTTATACTGTTCAGCTTTCAAAATAACTGCAACTGACAATATTGTTACGATTATAAAAGTGTGTACTTAAATAAATCAATAATAAATAAGATAAAAAAAACTTAAGTAAATCAATAAAATAAAATTATTAGTACTCGAACAAGTTACAAAGCGACCACGACGATAAACACACAAACGGTAAAATTTTAACAGATACTCAAACTAAACTTTGGTACACAGATAATTGAAGTTGATATTTCAATTGACTTGAGAGACCTCTAAATATAATCAGATCTGTATAAAACTTAAAAAATACATATATATAGTAGAACAACATAGAAGGTTCAGACAAAAACATTTCAAAACTTCAAAATTAGGGACCACCCTAATACCCATAGAATAGGCAAGCTAGTTTTATTAATATCTTGCCTTTCTCAAGTCTGTCTAAAATCACACATATCTGTTTTAGACTTAATATGTTATGTTTTATTTTGTTCAACAAAAATATACAACAAATTTATTCAAACACTAGACCAAACATCAACAGAAAGTTGTTGCGATGAGATTAAGAGAAAATACCATTGTGACCTTGAGTGCGGTCGGAGGGGACAAAACTAGGGGAGGTTTGGATTGCCACATCTTCCAGACTATTGCACGTTCATACTAGCAGGACTGTGCTGTAGTATATTATATTATATTTTATTGTTGAAAATAGTATATCTCATTTTGTTAAAGGAGCCATTTTATACATCATTCCGGGGTTGTGGAGAAGACTTGCTGCTGAACTTATCGACTTTATCATCTTCTTCATCTTCAGATTTCTTGTGGCCTTCTTTCTCACTGAAATTTCAGAAATTATGTAAGTTTTGAAGAATTCTGTTTACATTTTATTTCTTATTACACTTTATTGAAGTCACTTGTTTTGAAAATCATGTTTTTCTGTTTAATATCAAAACAATGCTATATTTATCGTGTCCAGTTGAATTTAACAAAAATCAAAAACTTTCCTTGCTCTGTGCATTATTAGAATTGTTTAAATATAAGTTATTAATCAGAGTATTTGGTGTGTATTTGACAGTAAGTACATCTTTAACAGGGCACAAAATAAAAATGTACTCATAGAACATGCATCTATATTGCATTTACATATGCTTTTAAAATGATCTTGAAGCATTGTAAAACTTTTACAACTTATGCCATTTAATTAATTTAGGACCTTCCCTTCTTTCTTGTGGAGTTCTCTCTGGTTATTATAGTCCTACACCACATACACATAGTCATATGGATTAAACTAATTTTAAAATAATTATTAGCTAACCCATTCCCTGTCATGTGTTTATTTCTTCTTTGAAGTGCTCTTACCTACAAGTTTATGATCCTCGAAACCTGTTGTTCGAAAAATGCAAGTCAATCAATAGAAGTTCTAATGACATTGTCCAATGTATATGTGATAACAATGCTCTACCTTTTTTCCTTTGACTAATGAACTGATATTTTTACAAAATTAGCCTGCTATTTGCAAACGCAAACAAAGCAAAATAGCAACTATTAAAAATGAAGATTTTGTTTGAAATTAAAAAAAACAACTATCAAACAAATTGTAACACATCTTGCTTGATGATGCGTTTTAGTCAAAGGTGTTCAATATTTATAATTAATTGCCTCTATATATGAGGCCTTCTACATTAATTTTAAATTTTGTACCTTAACCATAAATTTTGACTTCACAATATTTAAATGTTCACTGACAATGAAAAGTGTAGCTATGGATATTATTTCAATGCACAGAATATGAGATTTTACTTTCTAACTCCCAACATAGCAGAAGTTTTTCAAAGCTAAGAAGGAAATACATTTTTTAGAGGAAGAAACCTTGAAATTGTCATTACCATCCTGTATTTGACTCTCCATCCAGATAAATCTATAATTAAAAAATATATTTCTCCTTAATGAATTCAATACTTAGTGATTCCATTTACCTTTTAAAAACTTCTGCTCTGCTGAAAATAGATAGTAAAAGCTCATATTCTGTGCATTCAAATAATATCCATAGCTACACTTTTAATTGTAAATGAAAATTTAAATATTGTTCAGTCAAATTTAAAGATAAGGTAGAATTCTTCATATATGTATTTATTATGCTTAAATATTTTAAATCTTTATAATATTTATAATTCATTAACTTCACAATATTCCAAGATCATTATGGAAAACAATATGAGAGCAAAATTTTAACCAACTAATAAGTGGACTTTGAAAGATCGTTAAGGCATTGTGAGTTTCATGGTAGCCCAACTACTTTTGAAATGCTTTTATTTGAATCCAAATGTTTTAAAAGTTTCATAGTCTTTACATTGTTTCAAAGTCGATGGGTCCAAGCAATTAAAATCTCACCATAAGTGTGGTCTTGGGCATTAACAACTTTTAGATTGGCTTAAATCACTTCTAAACCAACGATAAAATACAAATTAATAAAACAAATTGATATTATAAACATTTTAATTAATCCAATTAAATATAAAATACTGTAACTTTTTTAGTGGGCTGAATGTGTTCCTAAACGCAAAAAACAATAATATGGGTGATTACGATGCAGCAATGAGGATAACATCAAAGATTATACTTTTAGAGATTATTCATCACATCATTGTATTCATTTTGGAGGTAAGCATGAATAAACCCCTTAAAAATGTATTTTTTGAAGGTAATGTAAACACATGAAAATAAAATTCTCGAAACTAAAACTGAAATAAGTCCTTTTATCAAAATATATTTGAAAAATAAATGAACAATGTTTTGTCAAAGTTCATATATTTATTTGATAGCTATAATAATATTTGGACTGAATATGATTATTTACCAAGTTCGTTATTTTGACTAAACCAATCATCCGTTGACTAACTCAGGATCAATTAAAAAAGTAACCTGCTTCAGGGGTCACCTGGTTTAAGGCATCACACTCACAATGGATCAGTTTTCTGATAACAGGGAGATCTGAGTTTGATCCAGGATGAGTGTACTGAGGGTGGTTTTCCCTAAATGGTTTTACACTCTCCCACACAAATGCAGATACACTTCTTCTAAATTCATCCTTCCTCATACAGGATTCGGTGGCCACAGGATCTAGGGTGTAAGTCTCTTGTTAGACTAGACTGCCAACAACAGGAAGATAGGGTTTGAATCCTGGTCGGGTATATTTGGGGTGGTTTTTCCAAAGTGGTATTCCACTCTCCCTCTATTCAAATGTATATACACTTTCTCTAAATTCAACCTTCCTCATCCCTAACCCATCAGTGTAATAAATACATATGCATACATTATTATCCCAAACCCTGACAAGACTTGTATTAATCACAACTTGTGAATACCAGGCCTCCACCGTGGTTTGGATTCCATGTTAAACTGTAGGTTCTCCATTTCATCTCACAATCACCCTACCATTACACTTTAGGGTAAGTGCGTATAACCCGAACGGGAAGTAAGACGCGGTGCTAATAATAATAGTAATAATAATAATAATAACAACATATATTATTACAATTATCGTGTCTTACTACCCGTTCGGGTTATACGCACGTACACTAATGTGTAATGGTAGGGTGATTGTGAGATGAAATAGAGGACCAACAGTTTAACGGGGATCCGAACCACGGTGGTGACCTGGTCATTCCACACACTCACAAGTTGTGATTAATACAGGATCATAGTGCAATATGTCAAGGTAAGCCATTACCTTTCCTGATAAACAAAGTTTACCCTTAATTTATCCTGTAAAGACTCACGCTTATCTTGCACGTTTATACTATGGTATAGCTTACAAGATAGGGTGATGGTGCAATCCATCAAGGAAAGACTGATACCGCTCAGGGCAAACAAAGTGTGCATGTTTGCTTTCACCAACACAATTTGGATACTTTCACTAATTTATATTTTTCCCCTCTGGGATCTGTGAATAAAAAGTATCTTTTTAAGTTTAATACATTTTTATTTTTATTTTTAATTGCACTGCCTTTTACTTTACCTTCAGATTATGCACCTATATACTAATTACACTAATGTGTTAGTGATTAGGAAGGTTTAATTTATAAGAAGTGTACTCGCATTTACAAATAGTTAGAGTAAAAAAAACATTTAAGGAAAAACCACGCTCAGTACACCCGACCGGGATCGAACCTAGACCTCCCTGTCTTCAGCAGTCTAGTCTATTGCAAGAGTAACGCCTTAGACCATGCAGCCACCAAAGTAGGTTTTATTTTAGATCAAATACATATTTCTAAGCATCTTCCTGTTCTGCATTTTACATCCCCCATGTCTCGTGTCCTTAAAATATTTGCATCTGTAGATAACCCAGACTGGCAGTAAGATCCATGGATCATGTATACAAATATAGGAAATAATTGAGGGGGCTGAAGCAAAAACATGATAACTCTCATAGATTTAGATGGGATGTATTCACTATTCAAACTCTATAAAGTCTGTGAATCTTGCTATAGAAAATTGGTAAAATATTCATTGAAATTAGCTATTGTGAAAGTCTTGACTGACTATAAAAACAACTTTTAGTTTAAGAGGTAAGCTGCCACAAATCACTGCTAACACACTTTTTCATAAAATTAGGATTATCATGTTTTCCTCCTGAGATTCTCATTTATTTGTTTGTATGCAGGAGAATGGATTAAAGCACAATTTCCATTAAAAAAAACTTTCCAAAGTGCCACTAATCCCAAAATTAACCTTGGTAAACAAATTTAATTTTTACTTTGAGTAATTCTTAGGGCACAGTTATATTTGTTGGTTGGATAAACTTTTTTCATAGAGATGTTTATAATCCCTGATACTACAATTCTGATCACCGCCAAAAATTATTCATTTGAAAGAAAAAATTTAACTCTTATTTTTACCATTGTTTACTTAATATTTACCATGGAAAAACCACTTAATTGGTGACACTCAAGTGGTTTCTTACTTTATTCGAATTGAAAGTTGTTTAGTTTTATATGATAAAAGTGTTTATGCTCATATTTCCAGGACATGCTATTAGTAAGTGTCTTTATTAAGATAAGAGAGAAAAGAATAATAATTTTTTGTTACTTAACCAGTATATTCATGGAGAGAGCATGAAAAATTACTTGGTTAAATATCCTCTTTAGTGAGAATCAAACCGTTAGCTTCAAGTCACAGGGAAGCACGTTAATGGCCCATCCAACTCTGTCACTTGTAGACCGTATTATGCAACCAATAGTTAAATCTCTTAATGACAATGTGTTTATAACTCGCTTTGGTGGCCACATGGTCTAAGATGTTATTCTCGCAATAGATTAGATTCCCGAAGACAGGGAGATTGGGCTCAATCTCAGCCAAGTGTTCTGACGGTGGTTTTCCACTCTCCCTCCACACAAATGCGGCTACAGTTCCTCTAAATTCAACCTCCCTGATACCTGTTTCGATGGCCGCATGCTCTAGAGCGTCACTCTTATGTTTTATTAGACTGCCGATAACAGCGTATGAATCCCAGTTAGGTGTACTAAGAGTTTTTCCAAAATGGTCTTCTACTTTCCCTCCACATAAACACATATACGCTTGCTTTAAATTCAACCTCACTCTCAGCTCTAACACATTAGTGTAATTAGTACAAGGGTGTATAACCCAAACGTATATTAAGGCGCGGTGCTGGAAAAAAAATTAGTTGTATTCTTTGGATTAATTATGTTGTGTAACAATTTTGGAACTTTTTTGTTTCCAGGGACTCTGTTTGAAAGATCAAGCTGATATTCAAAACATGGGAGGCGCCACACCGGGTAAAGTTTATATGAGTTTACGTGTGGTGAAGTGTGACCAGGTAATTCCAGTTGAACCAGAACTTTATCATACTTGCTGGGTAAAACCTGGCACAAACTTGGACTGTAAATATTCTTTTGCTCGCTCGTTTATTAAGAACATACTATTATTGGTACTGTTTCCTTTACGGTTTGTATATCTTCTATTTGAATACAAACGTACCGGATATCTTCTATACCAATACAACCGTACCGGATATGATGTTATATGTCATACGATGGTGGTGGAAGTGGTGGATGAAGAATGAATTCCAGAGAAGACCACAGCGCCCGGCACCTTAACTAATAAATACTATTCTTGTATAGGCGCATGATTTAATCTTTTGTCTAAGAAAGTTTTGGTGAGCATATTTTTCAGTCATTCAAACTATAAAAAGCCTACAATAACTAAACTCAGGTTTATAATGAGTGTGTTAAGGATTAATGAGCTGACATGGTTGAAATTTGAAATTTATTCCTTTAAATCACAAAATGCTGAAATTTTTCATACAATATCATTAATATTTTTAATTTGTTCATGTCTAAAACATTTTTAATTTCAGTTTAATGAATTTCCAATATAGCAAAGTATTTTAAATAATTAGGCTTATCATATATACCTTAACTTTAAAAACTATAAATCTATAGATTTTGGTAGCAAATACCATTTGTACTAAACAGTAATTATTCATTGTATTGACCACTTTCTTTTAATCCATCTATGATTTATATGTATTTGTTTAATATGGCACAAATTATAACAATGTTTTTGTGCAGCATTCACTATTTAATAATGTTATTGTTAGATGATAATTTCTTGAAGGGATTTGTTATCAATTAATAATATTAAATCTATTAATTAAGGAAATATAAATATAATCCAGTAATTTGAATTATATTTAGGGTGAATCTCATTCAAATGAGTTTTCACATAAGTCTCCATGATAATGTGTTTAGTTAATAGAAACTGAAACATTCCATTGAAACAAGGAATATAGCTATCATATGTGTTAGGACATATGTATATTTTTATAAGAAGGTAAGTCGGAAGAAGATAATTTGAGCTTTCCCACCTTAAGACACCTTATGTGCTAAATGTTAATGATATTTTAATAGAAATGTCTTTAAAATGTAATCCTTATAAATATTTTATGAAGACACATTTTACTAAGGTCATGAAGATTTTATGAATATAAGCTATTATTTCAGAGTATTTTCATTGTATAGCATTTGTGCCAATTGAAATATTGTGTTGGGCATATTTTATTAGTCTTATGTAGATTTTAGGGGCAAAACCTTACAGTATTTATGTATATATTTATTTAAGATTGAATTATTCAAAGTAAATTTTTTTGATTTTTTCATAACATTTAATCTTACCTTATGATTTTGTGTTTTAGATAAACTTCATGAAGTCTAAAGTTAAAAAGTTTATAATTCATGTTTTACTTAAACAAAGGGAAAATGGTGCCAAAAGGCTGTATTAAATTAAACATTGAAAATAGGTTATAAGGGCAAGGCCTATACACCTTCTGGTAAGTTTGTAGGTCTTGCTCTAATATCTTCCTTTCAATGTTTAATCTAATAATTTATGTATTAGACACTTAATTATACCTTTAGTATATCCTTCGCTATTATATAATAATGCTATGTTAATTTAATCATTATATTTGACACATTTTATTAGTTTCATTGTGTATTTAGGTATATATAAACTAATAATTTTTATCAGGGTTGTCAAACAGAGGATTTCACAAAAAAACTAAATATAAGTCACTCAAATATTTTGGGATTTGTGATATTTTCACTGCATGGTTTAAATAGTAGGCCTTTGCATTAAAGGAAAAGTAAACTGAAGAACTAGGTATGTTGATTAAAACATGTGTCTAATCCTACTGCCCTTCCTTCTTTTCACCTTAAAACATAGGTTTGCTCAACACCTTCATATATTTCCCCATCAAAGTCAAGTCATCCTGTTTTAAATCACAGTATTGTGACATCACAAAGCATTTGGGATAGTGGTAAGTACGTCTGAATAATCTAGAAAGTATTGAGAATGTTGTTTTAAGAAAATAGCGGCAACCCTGTGTGTGTTTTTGGTATATCTTAGATTATGGCTCTAGAACAGGGATGGAAAATTCTATGGCATGCATACCACTGGATGGCACAAGAACACGATTTGGGTAGCACTTCTACATGAAAATAAAAGATTAAATAAATAAAACTTTTTTCCAAACTTCATATAATTTTTTGAAGCCAATAATATTTTGACTAATATATATATGATTATTTAAGTTTTTGGTTTGACACATCAATCAATTTATTCTATTTATTTCACCAAAGGTGTCATTTTGAATCTTTTTGCGTTAACTGAATGAAATTAAATACCTAAGGCACTTTGACAATTTAATACATATTCCCTCTTTAAAATTTAGGCGTTATTAAAATATTTTCAATTTGATTTATTTATTAAATTTAATAATATTCAACAAGTTTTGATTTTTGAATGTTCATTAATAATATTAAATAACAGTAGACTTGTTCAAAATTAAGCCAGTCCTTAAGTGCCACACTGGTTGGAAAATTTTTGCCATCCCTACTCTCGAATATAATCTTTTCAAAATGTTGTGTTGGACACATTTTACTAGATTCATGCTCCTTATAGGTTAATAATCTAAAATTCTCTTTGTTAAATGTTTTTTGAATAATCTCTTCTTCAAGATTATTTTTTCCATTGTATAACATATGTGGTTCTTTAAACATTATGTTTGACACTGTTTATTAGTTGCATGTAGATTTTAACTATATAAGCTACAATTCTTTGTATATAATATTTCATTATTATATATCATATGGATTCTTTTCCCATTCATACATTCTCAAACATTGTTTGTTAAACTTTTCATTTTGTTTCTTGAAGGTTTTACATGTATTAACTAATAAACATTTGAATGTTTCTTTAAGATTAATTACATCAAAATATTATTTTTAGTATATAACATGGTGCTACTTTAAATGTTGTGTTTGGAAAATGTATATATGTTTCACATATTTTCCAGGCACAAAAGATACCAATCCTTTTTTTATTATTATTATTTAGCACCACGTCTTACTACCCATTCGGGTTATACGCTTTCAGTACTAATTACCCTAATGGATTAGGAATTGGGAAGGTTGAATTAGAGGAAGTGAACCTGCATTTGCTTGGGGGGAGTGTGGAAAACCATTTAGGATAAACCCCCCCCCCCCCCCCCCCCCCCCTCAGTTCACCCGACCGAGATTCGAACCTCGATCTCCCCGTCCTCAACTGTCGAGCTCAACACGACTAGCGCGTTAGTCAACTACGTCACCGAGACGGGTGCTACCAATCTGGATGTGGAGAGTTGGTGCTCCCTCAGACATTACCTCAAGTATTTTTTTTAATTGTTTGATTAAAATTTCAAGGAATTAGTTACAGATATTAATCCTTAATGTTTCTTTAAGATTCATATAGTACTCAGAATATCCTTAATCATTTATTAACATTTGTATGTCCTCAAATTATGTTAGCTACAATTTATTAGCTCCATTCGGCACAGATTTATCTGATTACCAAACCCTTCCTTCACCTCTGACAAGACATCTTGTGAATGTGGGGAATGCTAGGTCTCCACCGTGGTTCGGATTCCACGTTAAACTGTAGGTCCTCCATTTCATCTCACAATCACCCTACCATTACATATTAGCGTAAGTGCGTATAACCCGAACGGGTAGTAAGACGTGGTGCTAATAATAATAATAATAATAATAATAATATTAGCTCCATAAATTAAGTTGAATGAATTAAAAATTAATGAGATTCCCTCAGATTTATCACCATCATATTGTAATAATAATATGTATAAATAATATTACAAAGCCACTGATTTGAAACACACCCATATGAGTCTTAATTACATATTTTTTCAAAATAAAGTTTAACATTAAAAGCCAGATATGGTTTTTCCTGTAAGCAGATAAATTAATTAAAAACTAGATTGAACTCTGTTTGAGGTTCATTAAGGTTTCTATTTTATTATTATTATTAACTAAAACTAGTTTGAAATCTGCTATGTGTATTTCTTTGGTTAATTTTGGCTTGTGGTAAACTAGTGACAATTAGAATTTTTCTTCAATCCAAGGGAGCAGTATATTTCTCTTGACTCATTTTAGTTTGGGGAGGACTCTTAATAAACAATATACGTTTAACCAATCAAAACCTGTTTTTAGGTTAAAATCTTGGTTCACATGCTTAGTAAGCACAGGCCCAGCTCTAACTATACAAAGTTAGAACATTTAATTCACTTTTATATAAACTGACAAGCTATTTGTAGAGTTATAGTTATATAATAACAAATGATCAAAATGTGAGTACAATAAATGAAATTTTGTAAATGTTGTGCCCACATTTTGGCAGACACCGAAATTAGCACTTGCTAGACAACTTAGCTTCTGCACCTATGTGACACCATCTTTTTCCTCGCAAACGTTTAGCTGCCATTATTTAACAATTGTTGAGCGTAGTGATGGGTACAATCAAATAACTCGATTGTGTTGTTTAGCCGGGATTATTCGAGTAACTTTACTCGGACCTTGTTATTTTTTAATTTTCTCTTTTCTTACCAGCTAAGTGATAATCGACCTTATTGGGTGGACTGTTTACAATGCTATTTCCATTTAAAAGGCATATTCCCTTAGAGATCATTTTTCACCAACAGTTTCTTTTGCAACGCAAAATTGACTCTTTATGGTTTAAATGTTGCACATGCATTTTCAATACAAAATACTCGGAGATGTAAAGTATACAATCGAAAAGCATGCTAACTAAGCGTATCACATTTCCGATTCTTTTCAAAAGTACTCGATGAAAGTAACTATTTTTTTTACTCGGCAGTCTTATTTTCACAATTGCATATTATAACGAAACTAATTATTATATTTCTTAATTTATTGATTATAATTTCTCCTTAGTAAAATAAGATTATTTATAAATTGAAACTAATTAGCATAAGTTACAAAATAGAAAAAAAACCTCTTTTCACTTTTACAAAGATACAATTATTATCAATATCTTTAACATAAGTGTATAAAGAAAAGTTTATTTTATTAAAAAGAGAATAAAACATTTTTTTTTTGTAAAGCACTTCTTAAAACGCATAGTTTCTTATTGCCTACATGCAATGTGAAAACTGAATATAAGGGGATGGAGGTCTCTGTCAGTGTAGACTGACTACTACAGGAAGAGATTAGGGACTTGTTATTAGTATTGAATTCCATTGCAAGACTTCCGAGCAGGGACAGTCTAAGGCAAAAGTTTTGTGTGTACAAAACTCATATTTCGTCTTAGACCGGCCCTGCTCCCGAGTAATGTTGTCCAACTGATTGCCACGGGACGATTCAAGTAGATGATTCGCTAAAAGTTACTCGAGTAGTTTTACTCGATTGTGCCCATCACTATTTGAGCGTTGTCACCACTCGCTAGTTGTAGCACTATCAGCAGGACTTATACACATGCGTGCACCAGTAAAAACAGTACCAACCTTGCGAGTACTGAATAAAAATATATTTATCCTACAGTTAGCTATCTGGAAGATAACTTACCCTCCCAATAGCAATATTTATCCGGTAGTCATAAGATTGGCCCATAGAAGGAAACTAATTTAACTTAAAAAATTAAACTTAACACAAGATAATAATCTTAAAATCAAATTTCACTTATAGAAAATCAACACAAACAAAAATAAAACAAAATTTGGCTTGGATTTTTTTTTAATTTCAATTAAACAAAGGAATAAAAAATAAATAAACAAAATAATGACCTACAGAAAAAAACCTTTTTTGATATTACCTTTCGATACAAAGCATTCCATTTTTATATTTTCTATAATACAGCATTTGAAATAAAGCTTATAAGGCTTTTGTTCAGACATATAAAATATTCTTAAAATTTTTAAACATCATCAACTGCCTTTTAAGTATGAGAATGTTAATATTAACTCTAGACTGATTCAGAAGATGTGTAGGGCATTAGAGATATTTAAAATTATATATTATTTAGGATGAAAATAAAGATGAATTTTGATTTTTAATGATTTAATTCTTATATTTAACTGATAACAGAATGAAATAAATTTATTCATGGTTTACTTAAATATATCCATCTTGTGCTACTAAAAATTAATTATTGAGTAAATATAATCAGTAATGAGCTGCAAAAATTTTAACAATAGGCTCGAAGTTTTCTTTTTGTTTTAATATACTTTTAATATAGGGAAATATTAATACAATGATACAGGAAAATATTTTAACATTTTTATTAAATCATATTCGGTCTAGGAGTAAGGTGTCAAATTTTTGTACTGGGAGTCCGGGGCTCAATCCTCGGTCCCGACACAGATTTATCTGATTGCCAAAACCTTCCTTCACCTCTGACAAGACATCTTGTGAATGTGGGGAATGCCAGGCCTCCACCGTGGTTCTGATCCCACGTTAAACTGTAGATACTCCATTTCATCTCACAATCACCCTACCATTACACATTAGTGTAAGTGCGTGTAACCCGAACGGGTAGTAAGCAGTATTATAAAATATGGTGGGATTATTCTAAATAAATTACCTATACACAGGTGTTAATAAAATTCATATAGTAGCGACATTCTTAATTTATTTTGTTACTTAAGTTTATTAATTTATGAGTGCTTTTCACACTTATTACTATATTTCTTTGATTCTAAGCCAATTTTTTTAATCTAAACATTTCTAAAAATCAATGGTGTCTAAGAATCACAGTTCTTTTTCGACCAACGCTCTCGAAGACTCTGAAGATAATATACTATGGGATAGCAAAGATAATGATGGTTCCCAAAAATAATACTTCACAATGATGAGTTAGTGAATTTAATTTGGTATATTTTTTTAGAACCATGTCTTACTACCATTTAAGATTATACAGTTATTTATGTACTAATTACACTAATGGGTTAGGGATGAGGAAGGTTGAATTTAGAGGAAGTGTACCCGCATTTGTCTAGTGTGTGGGAAAAACCACCTTCAGTACACCCGACCTTGATCTTGTCATCGGAATTTGTCAATTGCAAGAGTGGCGCAATTAGTCATGCGGTCCTCAAAAGGTTTAGGTCTATAGTGAAAATATTTCTTAAATATGGGGTATTTTAGTGGGTTTCTTTCCTTAGAATCAAAGATTTTTTCTGTTGGTGGCTCTTAAATATTAAGGTGCATCTTACAATCGATGGTGTCTTAGAATCGAAGAAATACGGTAAGTATCTATGATTTAGAATGATCTATTACCAGTTCTTAAGATTATATAAGGGATCTGAGTGGGCCTGTTTTTTCTATGATAAAGATTTTAACATCTCCATTGTAACAATTAAGTATGGTAGGCCTATATGTATATTTGTATTATTACATCTCACTATCACATTATACCGATGGGACACAACCTGAATGAGAAATGCTGGGGTTTTTTTTTCCTCTTCGAGTTTTCACAATTCATTCAGGTACACACAATTATGCTAAAATTGTATGGATAAGGAAAGGAAAATTAAAAGGAAATGTATCAGCATTTGAGTGGAGAGAAAGTGTGAAATCATAGGTATGAAAAACTCTCAGTAGACCCTTACAGGATGAAACCCCATTTTCTGTCGGTGACAAACCAGACTAAATGAGCCTGACTTTATAAGCAAGAGCAGGGTGTGGTTGATGGGGGTGCCAGCTAGAAGACAAAGGAAATCTGTTTGAATTTATTTTACTAAATTATTATTTAAAAACCAAATATAGATTACAATGGCATGCATGCCAGGATCTCAAGACTAGGGCCTACACTGGTTCCTAAAAAAAACTAGGTACGGGCCTAGCCTACTTCATTCTTTTGTCACTCTAGCTTTTCCTATTTGATTTTGTCTTCTGTCTTGTGGGGGTACCCCGGTACTCACATTGCGCAAACCTATGCCCGACACTTAGTTCATGTGTCTACAGGTGACCCACATAAAACTTTATTTTAGATGATAATTTACATAATAATTTATTGCGCTATTTTACTTAAAAGTACTTCGAGTTTTTATAGTTCTCAAAAAGTAAGCTAGTCTTATATTCTATTTATTTTATATTTCACAATTTTTTTTAACACTGCATCCTTACTCATTCAGGCTAGACACAAAGGTAATGTACTAATTATACTAATGATATGGGATGAGTAAAGTTGAATTTAGAGGACGTATGAGAACCTGCATTTGTATGGAAGACCTTTAGAAGAGAATATAAAAAGTTCACTTGACCAGGATTCGAACCTCGCTTTCCCAGTCATCGCCAGTCCAGACTATTGCAAGAGTGACGGCTTAGATCATGTGACCAATAAGCAGGTATACAACAATTAAAAGATTATTTAGGACTGCAAAACTATTAACTATATTAATAAAAAGTTAATTTTAATGCCTAGGCCTTCCCACACCAATGAGTTAATCCACATTTCATAAATAGGCCTACATACAAACACAGGTCATACCTCTAAGGAGTTCAGCATTTTGGTCGAGTTCAATTTTCTTGGTGACTTCTTTTCGCCCAAATGACACACGATTATATTTATTGCGTTTGAAACCCAGTTTAGAGCTGCACGAAGATTCAGGCATGTTGATTGACTTGAATGTTCAACGGTGCTGAGAGTAGCTTAGTATGAATATTTACACTTTACAACTGCAACACAGTTGGAAAACTATTTTCGTTAACAAAGGTAGTCTACAAAAATGTGTTGGATCCTAAAGTACTACATTAAAAAATACTGGTGTGATTCATTTGATGACTAATAAATAACTAAATGACACTATAACACTTAACAATTATGAACAAAATAAGTTTGAAGAGTGATCAACAATTTAAAATCATTAGTATGATACATGTCAGAATATTGTAATTCGCACCTAAATACTCAGGCTGTACTTTGTTTCACTCTGGTGGTAATCCTGTTAACTAAAGCAACTCAAGAGAATCTTTGTTTTTGTGAATAGCTTATGCGTTTTGTTTTGTTGTAAGAAATGAAGAATTATCACAATCTATAATTTTTCCCAAACTCTTTCAATAGGTTATGGGCCCAGGATTAGTTCCTAATGCGTTGTTGGTTCTCTAAAGATAAAACGAATCAGTTTCGTAGTTTTTGTTGCTTGAGTTATTCATGCTGCCGTGGCTGTTAACGTCGCAAGAAAGTTGTTTTTCATGAGCACATTAAGTTTAGTGTCATAATATTTAAGTGAACATTCTCACGGAAAATGTATGTTTATCAATTAAACTAAAAAGTGAAGTTTCAAGTAATTGTACGCTAATAAGTTTATTTACTTAATATAATCTGTTTCTGTAAGAATAGACCTTGATCTTAACCTTGAACTTTAGTCAAAATGTCGGAAAAGATCGACATATCAAGTGTTAATAAGTTTAATGGTAGTAACTACAAGCAGTGGAAGTTCCAGTTGACATGCACTCTACGCGCCAAAGGTATTTTCAAAATCGCAAAAGGTGAGGAAGCTATTCCTACTGAAAATGCAAATAAGGCAATCGATCTATGGCAACAAAGGGACGCCGTAGCTATGTTTACCCTTACCTCAGCTATGGAGCTCAGTCAGATTGCCTTGATTGAGAATTGTAAATCTTCCTATGAAATTCTAAGCAAACTAGATTCTATTTACGAGCACAGATCAGAAACAAATAAAATGATAGTACATGAGCGTTTCTATCATTATCAATGGAGCTCAGCCGATTCAGTGGCTCAACACATCGCCAAAGTGGAATATTTTGCCTGACAAATAAAAGAGGTCGGAGATTCAGTCAGCGATCTAGCTATCATGACCAAGATCTTGAGTAGTCTACCTATGAAATATAAGACAGGCCTGGCTTTCCATGAGTGAGGACAAACAAACCATCACCAATTTGACATCCCGTCTGATTGATGAATAGGTGAGCCTGACTAAGGGGGAAGAGCAAGAAACTGCTTTAGCTTCTATAGTTAACCGAGAAACTAAATCTCGTTGACATAAACCACGATTTTACGAAGCAGGAAAACAAAGTAACCAAACCATAAGAAAACTTACCTGTTATAACTGCCAACGTAAAGGCCACCTTGCCCGTGACTGCCGGAGTGAGAAGAAAAATCGACCAGTCTTTGATAAAGGCAGAGCTGACCAGTCAAATTTTTCTGCCTTTAATGTTGAGGAAGCAAATGCGTGTATTTCTTTTTCTGATGAGAAGACTTGGACCATGGATAGTGGGGCTTCCAGCCATATGATATGATACAGAGACTACTTTGACAAGTTTGAAGAGATTAGGGATGGTTCTTCTGTGCGTCTTGGTGACAACCACAAGATTTTTGTCAGAGGGAAAGGTGATGTGATGATTCGTAAGTTGCTGAATGGTCAGTGGTATGACTCGGTCATTAGAGATGTCCTATTTGTTCCGGAACTGAAAAGGAACCTCATGTCTGAAGGAAAAATCACCAAGCTAGGAATGAAAATAGTAAAACCAGACAATTTTTTTGAAATTTTTGAAAAAGGAAAGTTGGTTGCTTGTGGTGAACGCCAGCCAAATAACCAGTATAAAATGCCTTTTCAGACTTTAACCTCAAATGAAGCCAATTCTGTCACTCACACTAGTTTAAAGCTATGGCACGAACGCCTCGGGCACATCAATGTTAGAGCTTTGAAGGAGTTAGTCTCAAAAGGCTTAGCCGAGGGTGTAGATCTGAGTGATGTAGACAATTTCTTTTGCCCTGGCTGTGCATATGGAAAGAACCACAAGCTCCCATTCAACAACCCAACCGACCAGAAGATGAAGGTTGGTGAGTTAATATACAGGGATCTTGATGTCATGCCAGTCAAGTCTGTAGGAGGAGCTAAGTACTTTGTTACTTTCAAAGATGACTACTCTGACTATAGAGTGGTATCTGTCATTAAACATAAAAGTGATACACTACAATGTTTTAAAGATTTTTGTAAGATTGTAGAAACAAAATACAAGCAAAGTGTGCAAATACTCCACACAGACAATGGTACAGAATACATCAATGTAGAATTTCAGGATTTTCTTGCCTCAAAAGGGGTCATTGCTGAGAGAACAGCGCCATACACACCCGAACAAAACTCTCGCTCAGAGAGAGATATGCGCACAATTGTTGAGAGTGCCCGGCCGATGCTTTGCAGCAGTAACCTCCCTCAAGAGCTTTGGGCGGAAGCTGTAAATTGTGCTGTATACATATTAAACCGTACACATACAAAGCAGGCACATAACTCCACACCCCTGGAACTGTGGACCGGCAAAAAGCCTCAGCTGTCGCATGTAAGGACGTTTGGATGTGAAGCCTATATGCTGGTGCAAAACGGAATAAAGAAGTTGGATAAGAAGTCCAAGAAGATGATACTTGTTGGATATAATGGAAATTCTACCAAATACAGGCTGTACGATCCTGACACTAAGAAAATTAGAATATCAAGAAATGTTCTCTTCAATGAAGCACAACAAGGCTTTGTAAAACCAATCCACTATGTGCCCATGAAAATTGACTGTGATGAAGAAGCTGAAGTCGAGAGTCAAGAAGACTATGAGACTAAGAATACATCCCCAGAGCCAGAGCCGGGTGAGCCACCAGCAGAAATTCTTCAAGAGGATGAACCATACAAGATGTCTAGGCCTACTCATAACCTCAGACCTCATAGTGTGTTAAAGCCACCAGCAAGATTCACTGAGAATCTTCTCTGCATTGAGGAAGATACTCCTAGTACCTATTCTGAAGCTGTTACATGCCCGGACAAATTCAAGTGGGAAACTGCTATGTAATAGGAAGTTGACGCCTGAGAGAAAAATGACACGTGGACAATGGTATCATTACCTGAAGGGAAGAAACCCATCGGCTCAAGATGGGTCTTTAAATTAAAAGAAACTCTTTGGGTGAGATTACAAGATATAAAGCACGTTTGTGTGCAAAAGGTTACACACAAAAGTTGGGAATAGACTACAATGAAACATTTTCCCCTACAACTCGCTATGATTCGATTAGAGTGCTCCTATCTATTGCAGTTAGATTTGACTATGAACTAACCCAATTTGATGTCAAAACCGCATTCCTCAGTGGAGATCTTGAAGAGGAGATATACATGAGTCCTCCAGAAGGGATACAGGTGGATTCAAATGTTGTTTGTAAACTCAATAAGAGTCTTTATGGTCTAAAGCAATCGTCACGATGTTGGAACCGAAAGTTCAACCAATTCATAAAGGATTTTGGCTTCAGGCAATTTAATGGAGACAAGTGTATCTACAAAGCCGATGTTAAAGGGAATCGTGTCTTTCTAATCCTTTTTGTCGATGATGGTCTTGTGATGGGGCCGAATAAAACATCATGTAACGTTGTAATCAATGAGTTGCAGAAGGGTTTTGAGATCACAACATCATCAGTAGAATTATTTGTGGGGATGCAGATACACTACAACAGAGAAGATGGTACACTCTTCATTGGACAATCAACCTACATACACCAGATTGCCAAAAGATTCAATCTTCAGGACGCTAATCCTTGTAGCGTAACTGCAGATTCCAGTATTCGCCTACAAGCAGCAGCAGAAGACCAATTAATGAAGCATGTACCATACATGGAAGCAGTTGGCGCATTAATATTTATTTGCACAGTCAGTCGACCTGATATAGCGTTTGCAGTGGGGCAGGTCAGCAAATATTGCAACAACTTTGACAAAAACCACTGGAACAGTGTCAAGAAAATTATTAAATATCTCAAAGCTACAGCCAACTATGGAGTCATGTATCAAAAGTCCGAAGACCCAATCACTATTTTGGGATATTCAGACTCTGATTATGCTGGAGACCTTGATAAAAGATGATCGACAACGGGCTACATATTCAAGATCTCGGATGGTCCTATTAGTTGGAGCAGTACTAGACAGCAAACAGTAGCCCTCTCAACCACCGAAGCTGAATATATGGCAGTCTCAGCAGCATATAAAGAAGCTATGTGGCTTAGAACTATGTTCATGGACATATTTGAAGAAGCCGCTGCACCTACGGTGATCTTTGTTGACAATCAAAGTGCCATAAAACTTGTGAAAAATCCAGAATATCACAAGCGTACCAAGCACATAGACATTCGCTACCACTACATTCGGGAGCGATTTGAACATGGGGACATCGAGCTGCGATACACCGCATCGAAGGATCAGCTTGCCGACATCCTTACGAAGCCATTACCCCGTGAGGTTTTTCAACGACTATGTGCTGATTTGGTAACTGAGTCGTCTTGAAATGGTGAATTAATTTTGTTTGTTTGTATGCCCAGTGTATATATATATATTGTGTTTAACAATGCCACTATTGACATTAGAAACATTTTTTTATTAGGTGCTCATTAAGGGAGTGTGTCAGAATATTGTAATTCGCGCCTAAATACTCAGGCTGTACTTTGTTTCACTCTGGTGGTAATCATGTTAACTAAAGCAACTCAAGAGAATCTTTGTTTTTGTGAATAGTTTCTGCGTTTTGTTTTGTTGTAAGAAATGAAGAATTATCACAATCTATAATTTTTCCCAAACTCTTTCAATAATACACAATTGATTTTTAAGAATTTCAATTTAGTTTCACTCAAAATTGTATCAAATATTCGGGCATTAAGTTAGGTTATTAATGATTGATGATATAAAATAGACATTATAGTTTTAAAATACTTTTAAAAAATTGTTTGTTAGATTCACAGCAGATCTGAATAAAAACAATAAATTGTATTTTCAGTTTACACCACTATTGAGTGAAATTCATTTGTCTATTGCAGTTAGAATTTCTAAGCATGAATCCTATAGGGTTGTGAGAAAGTTTTTCTAAACCAACTGTATTTTAATGTTGCTTTTAAAATAACAAAGTCTAGTGAATGGAAGATTTATTGTTATGAATATCAATCATGATTGTTGGCATCGATCTTATCAGCATTACAGGTCCCTACAGTTATCTTTCTTGGTACACTTTAACTCTTTAAGTTCGGTAACCAGCAAAAATACCACTCTTTAGATAAATATATAGTTTTTGGGTCCATTTACTAAACTAGCAGTATAGTACTAATATACTATGAGCTTAAAAGTATTTTAGTATTAATCAGATCCAACTTTTGATAAAATACCAATCAGGAAATGGATCGCAAGAAACGGGGACCTATATGAAGTGGATGTCAGTCCCCGGGATCAGGTTTCATCCATCCAGTATGTTGCAGCCTTTCCTCTTCTTTATTAAATATCGAAATGTCTTGAGAATGGTACGTTAGTAACGCACTCAGACACATATCGATAGTTCTAAGAATGGTAACTTCACACAGGATACAAATTACGGTACTGCAGTGGAGAAAGTTTTCCAGACTGACTTCAAAATCATTCACAAGGTAATTAAAGAAATGAGAAAGCTAAGTGTTTTTTTTTTACTTAGGCCTTCTAAACACACATCATATTAAATTATAAATCAAGTTAGTTTTATGATAAATTCGTTTTGATTAAATCTACATACAGAAAACAATGGTGAGAATACTTTACATTAACGTAAGATACAAATCTGAAAAGTATAATATATAAGTATAATCTGAAAAGTATAAGTATAATTAAATAGGTGTAATAATCTGTTCAAAGACAAGGTTAAGAGGATTATTTTTTAAAGTCAAATTTCATTAACAAAATCGTACAGTAACAAATTAGAATGTACTGAGTACAGAAGCTCTTTCAATTTGAAAGAACTAAAATTATTCGCTAGGATTCAGGTTGAATGAAACGTTAAAATTTCAATTTGTCAAAGTCAGATCAATCACAAGAATGTAAAATATATAATTGCTTAGCTCAATTTAATTATAAATAGGCAAATTTGATTCTGTTTAATTGAAGGCCTTAAGGGGACCACTTGGGCCTATACCCGACCATGTTAACGTTTGTACCTTTTTACCAGGAACTGTTAAAGATATCAACTTGGGGTTTTTTCATAATAATAGAATATACCTTTTTACATAAGCAGAACTAAAAGTTTTAGTGTACTTAAATTTGTAATATAAATTTTTTTCAAACTCTTTAAAGGATTTATTTTCTTACATCTTTATTTTTTTTTATTTACAATTTTTCAAGATATTTGAATTATTTTAGTTTCAGCTATACAAAGCCATTAGGTTTACAAACATAACAAATTTCAAGGTTGCCTGTCTTATAGTTCCTGAAAAAAAAGAACATAAAGTTGAAAAAAATTGATTTTCAGTAAACGAAGAAAAACTAAAATAGTGCATGCAAATTAATTATTACCTTATAGTACATTCCTGCTGCATATGATGGCTCTTGGCCGCCTTCTTCCTCAAAATGATCTTCTAGTCTTCCTTTTAACAAATGTTTATGTCTTCTAATCTCTTTTTGAGCTTTTTCAGCCTCCGCTATCCGCCGCCTATCCAGCACCTTCATCGCTTTCATAAGGTGTTTTCCAGGCCTCAGTCCAATCTCCTTGAATATCATCCATTTACAACCATTAAATGTTGTCACTGCCTCATAAACACCAAATTTCAAGGTATTCAGTCTAACCAAAGTTTTTTTTGGAACATAGGTCAAAATGACATTATTTAGGGATTCATTTACATTCTGGGTTTTGCCATGAACACATTTTTCCAGTAATTCTGGTATTGCAAGGTCTTGAAAGATGGGTTTGATGAAGCTCATTACATTATAAGGTAAATGAAAGTGTGCTGTATGATCATAATTCTTATTTTCAAGCTTTGCTAGGTTGAACTTGCACAAAGTTGTTTCATCGCTTGGGCACAAGGCATGTTGTGGTGTTTCGTTCGATGACAAGACGTGGAAGTATTCGGCCCATATGCCTGCTTTCATATCTTTTACAGATTTAATATTCCTCCTAATAGCTAATCCATAGAAGGCTTGTAGTTTTAGGATTGCAGCATCAGTTAGTCTATTTCTTCCGCCAAGTGGAGTACCATCAGGAAGTTTTTTAGTCTTGGATTTAAGAGTATGTAATCTTGTCCCCATCCTTTTCTGTATATGGCCTATACACTCAATTTATTTAATTTCTACATCAGGCCCATATGGTTTACTCTCACACACTTCTATATATGCTTTGGTGTCACCATCTCCTAAATATTCAATGTACCGTGCATTGTGGGTTGGCAGGGATCGTTCAAATATCTTCACCGCTTCGGCTACCTCCATAGCCCCACTTGATCCATAAAAGTTCACAGAGCATTCTTGTTCATGGATGTTATTTAATTTACTGCTACATGTGCAAAATTTATAAAGTATTTCTATATCCAAAACCTTTCCTGTGTCCAGGGACGTGGCAGATACAATTCCATTTAGAGACGTATGACCACGCTTCTGCCAGGACCCGTCTATAGCGACCGATAAATCTCTACACCCATTATTTTTGAAAATCTTCATCAACAGCTTTATTCATAGATTTTTTGGCAACAAATTCTGATTTAGAATATAAAAATTGTTCATAAGCATGATACAGGTTTACTGGAGGGCTAACATTCATAATCCCGCAAAGTTCTTAGTCCGCCGCTCTGCCTTTCCCGATAGCTCGGAGTGCGTACACCAGCCTAATATTTAAATCATGTAGTTTTTTTTAGTGAGTCATTTTCTTTAATTTCTATCTCCTCACAGTTATTAGTAACAGCATTGTGGTTGCAAGAGACCCATTGCAAAATTACCTGACAAGCCAATCCAGCTATTTGTCTATTATTTATTTTTAAACTGCAGTGACAAATTTTGCATACTGCAACACTGTCTAATGCAGCTCTAACCTTTTAAAATCAATGATGCTGTAATCAAAATCTTCTTCTTGGTCATGTAATAATAGAGATGGACTTACTTTATGTTGAGAAGAAGAGGGGTAGGCCTGGGACTACAAGACACTTCAAGATTAGGCCTAGATCTAGATCCAGAAACTTGTTCAAACTCTGGAGTACATACTATTTATTTTAACAGGGCTGAAAAGCTCCACATCCACAATAAACTAATCGTTTTTATCCAACATTGGAAAAATTAATAATATTAATTATTTACTAATTTTTATTATTGTTATATCTGGTCTTAGTGCATTTATTAATTAATCGCTTATTTTTTTATTTTTACTATGGTTATATACTGTTATTATTTCTACTGTTGTCACACCCTGCGCATATCCTGTTTTCCACCAGAATCATAGAAAAGACAGTTTAACTTTGTGTAGTGGTTAGTTTTACACAAAAATTATCATTCAAGTTACAGGTTTGTATGAAGTGTTACTACATTAGAATATATTTAAAGTTGGCCTTTAGCTTGTATAGCCTATTGCTTTCAGAAGCCATATTATATTTAATGTTCGATAAGTATAATAAAATAAGGTAGCTTAAAACTTAATTACATGTGTTTGGATAACAAACTTTGTGTAGTAGTTTTAAATTCAAAATATCATTTAGGTTCTAGGGCTCGTAGGAAGCATTACTATATTACAATATATTTTCAAGTTGGCTTTCAGCTTATATATTGCTTTCATAAACCATATTATATGTAATCTTTGATAATTATAATGAAATAAGGTCGTTAAAATCCTTATTACTTTTGTTCGAATGACAAACTTTGTGTGGAAGTCTTGTGTTCAAACGATCATTTAGGTTATAGGCTTGTGGCAAGTATTAGTATTTTAGCCTAAATAAACTTATTTAAAGAAACCAGGCATGAATTTTGTACTTAGTTATGCTCTTCAAACCTTTTATTAACCCATTTATTTCGTTTAACTAATCCTATATTGTATTATCTCATATATTCATAAATATTAGTGAATAATGTTGAAATGCCACATTGCCTTGTATGTGTGAGAGAGAAAGAGAACCGAAAGTTTCCTTTTCTCTTACAAAATGGTGTGCAGATGACAGCTTGAAAATTTCAGCCGCAGATGTCCATCCAGTTATATCATAAAGAACAATGGTCCCAGCATACCAGTTAAATAAATGTCAGTTTTATAATCATTATAGTAAAGACTAGAGCAGTTACTGGGATAAATTATCGATACGGCAACAAACTGTGACCATGACAAAATATCTGTCAAGCAATCCTGCCAATACCTGACTAATGATGCTTTGAAAGATGGCTGGATCAGAAGACAAACTATATGGAAAGCGAAGGTACTTGTATGGGCCATACGGAATGCTCAAGGTCAAAATCTACTGAGAAGCTGGTTTCAACTTTAGCTGTTGGTAAGCCTGGGCGAGATCGAGCACACTGAAAACAGAATCTTGAATAGTAGACAAGTCATCAATAACCAGCAAAGGATAGTGCTCAAAATTTAACTGTCACGCTAAAATCTCCACACACCCGTGCAGATTTGTTGGCCCAGGTGTGACTATTGGTTTTCTAAATAAAACCGCTTGATTCCATTTCCTCAAGGGGCTTCTTGGCAGCATCACTCAAAGGAATAGGAATTACACGAGGTCCATAGAATACTGGAATGGTTCCC